>CM053272.1:81534287-81896787 GCA_028583415.1 Protea cynaroides | reverse complement strand
TGAGATTCATTATGTTGGGAAGGGTTTGTATACATTACATATCAATTTCATTGTAACCTGTCAAGTTGGGGCTTGACAGGATTGAGGGTAGTTGCCCAGAATTCCAAATTACAGCTTGGATTACATTGGTGGTAGCACCAAGTTGTTGTAGTAGCAGAAAAGTTATTGAAGTAGCGTATTGGGTATAATACGAAACCCTAGTTAGGGTATTGCCCCATGGAGTAGTCATCACAGTGTGTGATAGGTGAACCACGTTATATGGTGTGCCTTGTGGATGTAAATATTTTGTTGTATATATGAAGTGCGTGGGTTGCAGGTCTGGGTGTACACACTAGGTAGGCCAAGCCTCTGGTAAGCGAGAGGTTGCAAAAATGGCATTCAATGAAGATAACCACAGGCATGAAAGAATTCCTCTTTTTGACGGATCAAACTACAGTGTATGGAAAGTTAGGATGGAAGCATATCTTATATCTCAAGGCTATGGAGTCTGGATGGCAGTAAAGAATGGATACACACATCCCAAAGAAGACATCACAGATGCAGTAGAAATGAAAAAAAGGGAAAATGAAGCCAAAGCAGTCACAGCCCTTCTAGCATCTCTTGTTAGCAATGAGCTCACCAGAGTTATCAGCTGTCCTACCTCTAAAGAAATTTGGGACAAGCTGAAAAGTGTGCATAAAGGAGATAACAAGATAAAAGAGGCTAAGTTACAAATCCTGAGATCTCAGTTTGAGAGTCTGAAGATGTCTGAAGGAGAAACCATTGAGTTCTATCTCAACCGGGTGAATGGCATCACAAATGCAATCAGAGCTTTGGGTGAAGTGATAAAGGAGATACATGTTGTCAAGAAAATCCTAAGGACCTTGCCCAAGCTATATAATGCCAAGGTATCAGTGCTTGAAGAGATGGACACCTTGGATTCCCTTACCACTGATGATTTACATGGTATTCTGACGACCTATGAAATGAGAATGGTTGATGAAATCCCTACAGAGAAGAAAGCAGCTTTTGAAGCCATGAGAAAGTTGAAGATCAAAGAATCAAGTGAAAAATCAAAAGCAAAAGAGATTAGTGAGTCTGATGACTCAGATGATGAATTGATAGCCTATCTTGCCAGAAGGCTTAAGAAGAAAAGTGATAAATACAAAGAAAAGTCAACACTGAAATGTTTCAATTGTTGAGGACTAGGACACTTTGCATCAAAATGTCAAAAGAAAGGAAGAGTATATGACTCTGATGATGAAGACCCCAAGGAGAGTCATGACAAGAAAGGTAAAAGAAAATTCATACAAAAAAGGAGAAGTCTGTTGACCAAGAAGAATCAATCCTCAGATGAGTGAGAGGAGGAAGATGACTGTGAGACTCTGTTCATGATCAGATTTGATGAAATGCTTGAGAACAATGAAGCTACCAAAGGGAAGGATGATCTTGAAGATGAGGCCAATCTTGAAGCTGAACTATACTCAGCCCTTACAGATCTCAGAGATGAAAGGAAGAAAAACAAAAGATTAAATGACAAGTACAATGAAGCAACTGAGCTCATAAGTACTTTGAAAATCTCAAATGAAGAAGCAAAGAAGACTGAAAATGATCTCAAAAATGCTCTATCCTTAAAAACAAATGAGTGTGCAAAGCTTGAGGAAGAAATTCTGAGATTAGAAACAGAGCTTGCAGTGTGTATGAAGAAAAAGAAAAGTTACAAGGAAGCTACTACCTCATCTCCATTGGTGTCTGACCAAGAGACTGAAGAAGAAGAAAATGTGCTTGATAAAATATTAAGTTATCAAAGATCCTCTCATAATAAGATAGGACTTGGATATGAAGAGCAGAGGATAGAGAAAACTAAGGGTAAAGGGTTTGCTGAGGACCCCATTGTTTTTGTTAAGGCAAAACAACAAAAGAAGTCAAGTGCTGAAAATTATTTGAAGAACAACACTGACAAAGAAGGTTTCACAATAGTAAATAAATTCAAGAAAGGAGACAGCTTCAAAGGATACTGCTATGGGTGTAATGGTTATGGACGTAGAATTGCAAAGTGCAGAAGACAAATCATACAGCTAGGATTTACAAGCAGAAATAGATTTGCACCTTTAGTTGAAGACATAATTGAATGCTTCAGGTGTCAAAAGTTTGGACACATAGCCAGATATTGCCAAACCATCCTTCCATCTCAAAGACAACCTAGAAGGAATGTCAGAAGAAATCCCCCCAGGAGACAAGCTCAGAGAGAAGAAAGGGCTATGGAGGAAAGATTTAGAAAACCCATTACAGTGAAAGAAAAGGCAATATGGGTTGAGAAAAACAAGAAGAAAAATAATACATCCTTCATTGTGCAGGCGGCCTTTAAGGCCAACAGTAGGCCCTTGCCATGGATTCTTGATAGTGGATGCTCCACTCACATGAAAGGCAATAAAGAAATTTTCTCAAGTCTAAATACTGAAGAAAGTGGATCAGTTAGATTTGGAAATAATGATGGTACAAGAATTGAAGGAAGAGGAACTGTTAACATCAACAGTGGAAAATTGAAATCTCATAATGTATTCTATGTCAATGGCCTAAAACATAATCTTCTGAGTTTCAGTCAGATCTGTGATCAGGGTAATGAAGTGACTTTCACTAAAAATGGTTGTGCAGTTAAAAGTATTGCAAAAGGAAAGACTGTGGCACATGGAGTCAGAACTGGAGGCAACTTATATGTTCTCTCAGAGACAAATGACAACAATTGTTTGATGAGTCAGGATGATGAGAACTGGCTGTGGCACAGAATGCTGGGGCACATAAATTTCAAGAACCTTGCCAAGATAAGTAGATAAGAGTTAGTGAGAGATCTTCCCATTTTGAAAGTTTTAGAAAATCATATATGTGGACCATGTCAGAAAGGAAAGCAGGCAAGAGCAACATACAAGTCAAATGAGTTTCATGTCAGCAAACCACTTGACCTAATTCACACAGACTTATGTAGGCCCATGAGAACCCAAGCCATTGGAGGAGAAAGGTATTTTATCTTCTTTATTGATGAGTACTCTAGGATGACCTGGGTGATGTTTCTGAAGGACAAAACTGAAGCTCTTGACAAGTTCAAAGCATTCAAGAAGAGAGTGGAAAATGAGACAGGAAACACAATTAAGTGTTTAAGGTCTGATCAATGCAAAGAATTTACATGGAATGAATTCACCAAATTTTGCATTGAAAGTGGGATCAGAATTCAAAATTCAGCAGCCAGAACACCTCAGCAGAATGGAGTGGTTGAAAGAAAGAACAGAACAGTACAAGAAATGGCTAGAACTATGATGGCAGAAAACAACACAGCAAAACATTTCTGGAGAGAAGGCATCTATACTGCAGTACATATCACCAACAGATGTCTACTAAGGTCTCATGAGAACAAAACACCTTATGAATTGTGGTTTGGGAGGAAAGCTACAGTGAAGTATCTCAGGGTTTTTGGTTCAAAGTGTTACATCAAGAGAAAGGAAGAGAATCTTGGCAAGTTTGATGACAAAGCTGATGAAGGCATATTTTTAGGATACTCTTTCAAAAGCAAGGCTTACAGATGTTACAACAAGAGACTAAACAGGGTGGTTGAAAGTTCTGATGTCAGATTTGATGAACAATTACCCTACTCCAAGAGAGATGAGCCAGAAAGTACAGTGTTTGAAGAACTTGAAGAAAATGAAACAGGGGCAGCTGAAAAGGGACAACAATCAGAGATAGAATCAGAATTACAAGAGGTTGAGGTAGAAATGCAAAAGGATGGAAGACCAAAGGACAACAAATGGTTAAGGATTCATCCAAATCATCAAGTAATTGGAGATCCCAATGCTGGGATGCAAACCAGGAAAATGAAGACAACTACTTTCTCCTTATTGTCAGAAGTTGAACCCAAGACTGTATATAAGGCAGGCAAGGATGAGAAATGGATGAAAGCCATGAATGAAGAGCTTGATCAAATTGAAAATAATAACACATGGGAGTTAGTTCCAAGACCAACAGACAAAAATGTAATTGGCACAAAATGGGTCTTCAGGAATAAATTGAATGAAGATGGAAAGGTGGTCAGAAACAAGGCCAGACTGGTGTGTAAAGGTTATGCCCAAGTGGAAGGAATTGACTTTGAGGAGACTTTTGCTCCAGTGGCTAGACTTGAGTACATCAGGATGTTCTTAGCTCTGGCAGCTCACAAAGGTTTCAAGGTGTACCAAATGGATGTCAAATCTACATTTTTAAATTGTAATCTTGAAGAAGAAGTGTATGTTGAGCAACCTGAGGGTTTTCAGCTTTGTGATGATGGCAATAAGGTGTGCAAACTGAAGAAGGCCTTATATGGGTTGAAGCAAGCTCCAAGAGCCTGGTATTCAAGACTGGACACTTATTTGCATTATTTGGGTTTGCGAAGGGGAATAGTGGACAGTAATCTGTATGTCATGACAAAAGATAGTAGTCAGCTGGTAGTTGTAGTCTATGTAGATGACATCATCTTTGGAGGACATTGTGACAAGCTATGTAAAAAATTTGCTGAGAAAATGAGGACAGAGTTTGAGATGTCTATGCTAGGGGAGTTATTCAGCAGAGGCAAAATGGCATCTTCATCTCTCAAATGAAGTATACCAAGGAGATGTTGAAGAAATTTGTGATGGAGGACTGTAATCCAGTAGGGACACCAATGACAGTGAATATCAAGCTGAGCTCAGAAGATGATTCACCAACAGTTGATCAGACATTGTATAGGTCAATGATTGGCAGTTTACTGTATTTGACAGCTTCAAGGCCTGATATTTTGCAAGCAGTTTGCCTGGTAGCCAGATTCTAGGCTTGCCCAAAGTAGACTCATCTGATGGCAGTGAAGAGAATACTTGTAAGACCTGTGTCAATCTAACCCAGTCTTATCACCTTGAACCAGGTTTACCCATCATGGTCGAGTCAAATGGACCAAGGGCGTGAAGGAGATCGAGATCCCAGGTATCAAATCGACCCAAAAACACTTAAATTAGGGGGAGGGTCGGACCCCCCAAGACAGACAGTCAGACCCTCAGTTATATAGGGAGGGTCGGACTCATTAAGAAACCTAGGGTCGATGGGATCATCGACCCTCGGTTGCCGCCGAAACTAAAATTAGGAAATTTCCTAATTTTTGATTGGGATCCTTTTCTAATCTCAAAGGGACATATTTTAGGATGTTCTTACTCTATTTAAAGGACGTCCCTAAGCCTCTTTCACTCCTTTTACAACCCTAATTGGATTGAGAGAAAGAAGAGAGAAAGATGAGAAGAAGAGAAGGAAAACTTGAAGAAAAGGCTAAGGAAGAGAAGAGTTGCAGAGAAGGAGTAATCTTCTTAGGTATGGACACTAATTCCATGAGTTTCTACAGACCTTAGGTTCGGTAATGGTGAGAATATAATCTCGGAGAAACCCAAACCACCAATCTATGGTTAGGTTTTCATAGAAAACTATGGGGGTTACATGAAAGCTATCTTGGTTGATGATTCGTGGTTCTAGACCATGGAACGAATGTTGAATTGACTGTATGAGCAAGTCATAGGACCCCAAACACAAAGAATGGACTAAAAAGAGGGAATTGAACCAAAATACACCGAGGGTCGCACCGAGGGTCGATGACCATCCGACCCTAGGTGATCCTAACTATCGACCCTCAGTGTTCGGGAAGTTCAGATTTTGGGGAGGGTCGCACCTAGGGTCGATCAGGACTCCGACCCTACCTCCGACCCTCAGTTAACAGAATGGTTTTTAAATGCTGAATAAATTCTAATTAAATTTTATCGGCTTTGTTAGGTCTTCTAGCAATATAATAACAGTATAAAGGTGATTCTAAAGCTTGGAAAAGTATCTATTAGCAAGCTAAGGTGAGGGAACAAGACCTAAACTAATTGGTTAATAATAAACTATTTTACTTCTTAAGTCCAATGCCATATTGATTCTATGCGTGTATGCTTGTATGTGCATTTAACATGTCATCCAATATTTCTATTATTTGTTCATGCATATTTACTTTATTGTTTATAACATGATGATGATGATGATGATAGGAAAAGGCATGTGAATGTTTATGTTTGGCCAGTGTATATGGTGAGGGTAGGAATGGTATCAACCAGTACAACCATGATCGTTCTTCATGGGGTGTATATTGTGCTATGGTCTACTCAAGTCATGTCCACTGATGTCGTCGTATCACCATTACCTTAGCAGAACTATTGCGATGTAGGGAATCAAGGATGGTCTCGGTCCTTGAGTCCTATACTCTACCGAGGGGCCTTAGCTCTATCTCTATGGGTGCTCTGAGGGATGCTGGGGTGAGGCCTTCGATACACTGTTCGGCAATAGCATTGGTTAGTTACGAGCCTAGTTTGCAACCCTAGCCAGCAGGGGTTTATTTGTTGGTATGGTATCAACCGGTACAGCCATGCCGTTTTCATGGGGTGTATATTGTTCCATTTTGGGTGCTGTGGGCGACAGTACTGGAGTCATTGGGCGTATCCACACACTTGTGTATAGAGGTGCGGCAGCCACCTATCCTTTCTATAGCACGGTGCAAACTATAAACCAAACCAAAGATATAAATTGATTGCATGCATATGTATTGTTGCATTGTTTTGTTTGCTCACTGAGCCATGGTGTGTGCTCACCCCTCGACGTCGAATATTTTTAGCTAATGATGCAGGTTATACCGTTGAAGACTATTTAGATGCTCCAGCGTACGGGAATGTAGCGGCGATGGAAGTGGAATATGAAGTGGATACACATGACGTCTCTTGCGAGTGCAACTCATGTGTATTCGATTAGATATTTTTCTTAGGTTTATTTACATGGATTTATTATGGACATGTATTTAATATTTATTTATGTCTCAGTTGATACAGAATAATTTTCTATTTAAATATTAATATCACAGTAGATTCTCAGTTCATTTTATTATAAGACTTCCGCTATTGTGTATTTACTCTAATTATGATTATGGATGTATGGGGTTCAGATAACCCGGATATAGCCTATTCGAGATCCTGGTTGAATTGTTGGTTTCCTAGCGGTTCATAACACCATTCTGAAGTGTGCGGAATTTGGGGTGTGTCAACTTGGTATCAGAGCATCTCAGGCCTTGTCTGTTGAACTAACATACATTCAAGACAATTGTGAACTGAGATAGGATAAAAGTAAAAACAGAAATACTAACACACTGTAAGCACAAGTGATGGTTGAGACCAAATTTAAAAAGAGAATAATGCATCTATTAAAGGAGAAACAAGTTACATACAATGAGAGAGAGAAATAAAACGTATATACATAACTAAAGCAGAGTACAGTCCACAACCCGGACAGTTACTCTGTAGTACAAGGAAAATAAATACAATCAAGAAGCTGGAGGTGAAGGAGGAGGCGGGGCCTCACGATCTCTGTCATAGTCCTCAGCATAGACTCTAGTCAACCAGGCTATCTGAGTCTGGGTCGTCTGTAGACTAGCTGTGAGATCGGCTACCCTCCGATCAGTCGCACGTTGAACCTCTATGAGCTCTCCCATCCGCGTGTCTGATATGTGTTGGGCGGTTAACAGCTCATCCACTCTCACACGCTGAGCGTCTAGCAACTCCTCCATCCTCATATCAGATCTGTGCTGAGCCTCCCTGATCTCCTGCAACATCTCCATTAGGTCAGGAGGTGGGCGTGAAGGACCAGCCGCATGAGAAGGACCAGTCTTAGGTACAGGATCCTCCGCAGAAGAAGTACCAACTCCAGCCGCATGCGTAGGTGAAGGCAGTGGTATTGAGTCGACATCCATATACATACGATCGTCATCATCGATAGGATCCACATGAGCTCTAGCAGCGGCAGCAGTAGCCTCAACGTCAGCCATCTCGATGCGAGTGTGAGGGCGCACCATCTCGTTCCTCTCCTCATCACTAACTTGGGCATCCCGCATACCCATCTTGCAGATAGCCTCCCAATCTAGAGGCGACGACAAGGTCTTCTCCTGAATCTTCTCATCCACTAAGTCAACCCCCAGGCGGGTCAGTAGAACGGTAATCATACGTCCATAGGGTAGATTACCCCTATGATCGGACAATGTAGCACTAATCATGGTCTGCATGATTATGTAGGGAAGGCAGACTGGCTTTCTGGTGCATATACTATATATCAAAAACTGGGTCAGCTGAGAAACCCTCTCATAGTGCCCACTCTGTGGAATCAGATTATGCTGGATAATCTTGCAGAAGACCCGTGGAGCTGGACGCAGGTAACAAGCTCTCATCTGCCAGCGATCAGGTCGTAGCAGCTGATTGTCGATCTCTGCCCTCATCTCCATGGAAACAAACTGGGGCTCTCCAGGCGCACAGTAAACCATGGGGCCATTATAAGGAATGCCCAATAGGTCGGCCAGTTGCCGATAGTCAAATGAAATGTGCACCCCTTTAACATAGCTGGTGATGCGCAACTCTGGACCACGCTCAACGTCATTGTAATTCTCCACCACCTGGAGTTTACAATAGAACTGGCGCACCAAATCCGGACATGTGCACGCGTCGTAAGTGATGACAGGGAGCCACCCCATGTCACCGAATGCTCTCTCTACGTTGAACTAGGCTAGCTCAGCCAAGTTCACCATACGATCACCCTACACTTTCTTACGAGCATAGTCGGCATACTATGCCTCGGCTTCATTGGAGCGGAAGTGAAGCGGATCACGAACTCTGGGTACCTTTGTACGAGCCATGGTATCTACAAACAAGGAAGAAAAAGGGAGATAAGGAGTTAATGGAATAAAAATCTAAAATTTAACATTAATGACATAAGTTGGCCAAAGACCTCACTTTTTACCCATACACGTGGGCAGGAGGACTTACGTAGGTTCTAACATATCCTACAATAGACATACAGTAGGAAATTTTAACTGATAAAGTTCAATTTGAAGAAATTTCAAGAAATCAAAAAATTTCGACAAATTAGGGCAAAAGAGCAAAAATTCAAGTTTTTCGATAACCAACCGATGAAACTCAAAAAATTTTGAGGGCTTTCGTTCCTCGAGACACCAATAACAAAAGCCCCCAATAAAAATTGAATTTTTACGGTTGGAAAAAGTTTAACTTGAAAAAAACACGTTAAATGGGCAAAAACCTAGAAATGTAAACCTAAAAACAGGTAAAAATGAGAAAACATACCTGTAGGGATGATGTGGACGTCGAAACCCGGACTCAAACCGACCAAATATAGTGGAGTGGCACTGTAGCAACTCAGAAGGGAGAGACGAGTCGAAACGGGAGGGAAATAACAAAAAAAATGACTCAAAATCGGATCTTAAAAATTTGATTTTTGGTCTGAGGGTCGGACAATTCGATCAGAACCATCGACCCTCGGATCGACCCTCCCATCGTCCCTCGGCTCTCGGGAATCTGACAGAAAACTAAGGGTCGGAACTGAGGGTCGGACACCCATCGACCCTCACATCGACCCTCAGCTCTCGGGAAGAACAGGTCATTCCCAGGGTCGGATACTAAGGGTCGGACATACCATCGACCCTCACCATCGACCCTGCATAGAAATGACAATATTTTTTTTTCATAAAATGAATTGAAATTTGAAAGTTTACATTGGTTAACGTGCCTACACGGAGTATCAATGATTTTCTCACTTATTTTGATGATTTTCAGGCACCACCCATCTCAGAAAGAAATTATGTCTGGAAGAAGAGTAACCAAACAGAGCCGAAATGCAGTTCCACCACCACCACCTGTGGAGGAAACTAGCCAGGAGAATGTATATGTCCTAGGAAATCCAGATCAGGCAAATCCTACAAATTTGCCACCTCCACCACCAGAGTTAGCAATAGTGGTGATGAACTTAGCACAACAGCTGCAACAGATGCAACATGCACAGGCTCAAATGCAAGTTGTCATGGGAATCATGTTCCAAGCCACACATGCCCCACCCATGCAGACGGGACAAGCCAGTGCAGCACCGGTGGGTAACCACCCAGCACCTCAAACACCTCAACCACCAGCTGCACAGATTCTAGTACCAGGTCCGAAAGCAGCCCAGGTTAATTATCAGTATCCACAACCTATGTTTGGGGCATATCCCCAAAATCAAATGGATCACTCTAGACTGGTTGAGAGATTTATGAAGATGAAGCCCAGGGAATTTAATGGCAAACCGTCTGATCTTTTATGGCCGACACATTGGATTGATGAGATGGAGAAAATTTTTCTTATGATGACTATCACTGAGGAAAAGAAGGTACTATGTGCCACTTTCATGCTCAAAGGCAACGCCCATCATTGGTGGAAATCTACCCGGGCCTATTTATTGACCAAGCACGCCCTATTGACTTGGGCCATTTATAAAGAAGCTTTCTTTGAGAAGTATTTTTCCACGAAGCTTCAGAGATTCTATGGAGAAGGAGTTCCTGAGTTTATATCAGGGATAGATGTCAGTGGATGCATATCAACAACGTTATGAGGAGCTATTTTTCTTCGCACCACTCAGCATGCATGAAGAGGACACCAAGACCCGTTGGTTAGTCACGGGACTTAGAGGAAGCATCAGAGAGCACGTTCTGGGCTTAAAAAAGAAGATTTATAATGAAGCTGTCCAAATCGCTCGAGTTATTGAATCGAGCCAGAAGGAAAGCTACTTTACACAGAACAGAGGTATGAAAAGGCCAGCGGGAAATTCTTACAATGGAGGTATTAACGAGACATACAAACCTTTCCGTCCTCAGAATTTTGCTGCTGCACCCAAGACCACTCAAGCAGCTCAGCATCAATCAAAGCCAAATTCTGAAGGTCCGAGATGTTACAATTGCAACCAAGTGGGACATATGATCAGGGATTATCCTAAACCCAAGAAGCAAGTACATTAAGGACGAGTATACGTTGTTACATCTGAGGATGCTGCCGCATCACCCGATGTGGTCACAGGTATGACTGAAACCTTTTAAGTTGTAATTACATTGTATGAGCATGTAGACTAAGTAAAATAAATCACAAGTATCGTACCTATAAATGGCATACCCGCCAGAGTACTCTTTGATTCAGGAGCTACTCATTCATTTATATCTATGTCATTCGGAAAGAAGCTGAATTTACCCATCAAAACATTGGACTACAAACTACTTGTACTGTCACCAATGGGGTTAGAAGTGGAATTAGAGAAAGGTTATGGACCATGTCTAGTTCTCATTGGCGAGAAAATGTTAGATGCAACCTTGATACAACTTGAGATGGCAGACTTTGACGTCATCTTGGGAATGGACTGGTTAGCTCGGCATTCTGCAAACCTATTATGTGGCGAAAAGAAGCTAACATTTAAAGACAAAGAAGGAGCAGAATTCAGTTTTTCGGGAACCAAACTTCCCCGTAGACGCAAACTCATACTCTCTGCACTAAAGGCTAAGAAGTGCCTTGAGAAAGGGAGTAGTCGGGTATCTAGTATCAGTGGTCGACCTAACCAAGGAAGCACCACAAATGGAAGATATTGAAGTCGTGCGGGACTATCTCGACGTATTTTCGGAGGAACTACCAGGATTACCACCCGACCAAGCCATAGAATTTGTGATAGACCTTATACCTGGAGCCGCACCAGTATCAAAAGCACATTACAGAATGGCTCCTACTGAACTAAAGGATCTGAAAGTGCAACTACAGGAACTGCTGGACAAGGGTTATATTCGACCTAGTATATCACCATGGGGAGCACCGGTGTTATTCGTAAAGAAGGATGGTAGCGTTCGATTATGCATTGACTATCGGGAGTTGAATAAACTGACAGTCAAGAATCGATATCCACTACCTCGAATAGATGACTTGTTCGATCAGTTGCAAGGAGCAAAGGTATTTTTTAAGATCGATCTTCGGTCAGGCTATCATCAGTTGAAGATTAAAGAAGGTGATATTCCTAAGACAGCTTTCAGGACCAGATATGGACATTATGAGTTCTTGGTCATGTCTTTTGGATTAACAAATGCACCGGAAACTTCATGGAACTTATGAACCGGGTCTTCCACGATATGTTGGACACGTCGGTCATAGTATTTATTGATGATATATTGGTATACTCCAAGGACAAGGAAACCCATACCAAGAACCTAAACGCCGCCCTACAACGTTTAAGGAAAGAGAAGTTATATGCCAAATTTTCAAAGTGTGAGTTTTGGCTAATCGAAGTCGCCTTCCTAGGCCATGTAGTATCCACTGAAGGAATCAAAGTGGGCCCCAGCAGGAACGAGGCTATTGTAAAGTGGGAAGCACCAAAGAGCGTTTCAGAAATTAGAAGTTTTCTGGGTCTCACTGGTTATTATCGGAGATTCATAGAAGACTATTCCCGGATTGTTGTACCTCTCACCAGTCTGACTAAGAAAGATGAAAAGTTTGTGTGGGCGGATAAATGTGAGAAGAGCTTCCAAACATTGAAGACCAGATTGATATCCGCTCCGATTTTGACTATTCCTGTTCTAGGACAGACATTTACCTTATACACTGATGCGTCAGGACTGGGAATGGGATGTATGCTTATGCAAGGAGAACAAGTAATTTCTTATGCCTCGAGACAATTGAAGATACATGAGAAAAATTACCCCACTCACGATTTGGAGTTAGCGGCAGTAGTACATGCTGTCAAGATATGGAGACATTACCTATACGGAGAGAAATTTCAGATTAAGTCGGACTATAAAAGTCTTACTTATTTATTTAATCAGAAGGAATTAAATATGAGACAAAGAAGATGGCTGGAACTATTGAAGGACTATGATTGTGATATTCAGTATCATCCGGGGAAAGCTAACATAGTAGCGGATGCGTTGAGCAGAAAGGCAATGATAAAATATCAAGGCGAGGTTAGTACAACTGCAGCAATGTGTACTACCGGAATGGTACTCAATCACGGCGATGAGCAATATGTGATAGACGCAACGGATGAAGCAGCCAAGCAAGGGTTTATTCATCGGTTTTCAAATATGTTCGCCGCTTTGAAGATTATACCAGATATAATGGATGAAGTGAAGACAGCTATCAAATCAGATCCTTATCTGAGAATAGTACAAGAAGATATCGAGAAAGGTAGGACTAATCCTGAGTTCACCATGGATGAAGAGAAAGTACTGAAATACAAAGGAAGAATATGTGTACCTGAAACAAAAATTGTGTAGATTGGACACCGACTGATGAAAGAAGCCCATACCACCATCTATTCGATACATCCTGGAAGTACAAAAATGTATCATGATCTAAAGAAACTATATTGGTGGAGAGGAATGAAAGCAGATGTATCCAAGTTCGTGTCTCAATGCCTAAATTGTCAGAAAGTAAAGGCTGAACGACAAAGACCCGCAGGACTGTTACAGCCATTACCTGAACCAGCATGGAAATGGGACTGCATCACTATGGACTTTGTCACGAGATTACCACTGACTCCTCGGGTAGTTGACGCAGTTTGGGTTATTGTAGATCGTCTGACAAAAATAGCTTGCTTCATACCTTTACGACCTCAGTATACACTGGAAAGGTTAGCAAAGCTGTATGTGGATAATATCATTCGATTACACGGTGTACCGGAGAGCATTGTATCCGATAGAGATCCTCGATTTACTTCCAAGTTTTGGGAAGGATTGCAAAAGGCTATGGGTACAAAATTGAAGTTCAGTACTGCATTCCACCTACAGCCAGATGGACGGTCAGAGCGTACAATTCAGATTCTAGAAGATATGCTACGAGCATGTGTAATTGATTTCAAAGGATCATGGGATGAAAAGTTACCATTGATCGAGTTTGCGTATAACAATAGCTATCAGGCTACTATACAGATGTCACCATATGAAACACTGTATGGCAGAAAGTGTCGAACTCCTTTATTTTGGAATGAAGTTGGAGAACGTATTATTTTTGGACCGGAATTTGTTGAAGAGACTTGTCGAGTGGTCGACATTATCAAGGAAAGAGTGAGAACAGCTCAGAACCGTCAGAAGCAATATGCAGATACTCGACGCAGAGATCTGGAGTTCGCTGTAGGTGATAAAGTATTTTTGAAGGTATCACCTATGCGAGGATTGAAAAGGTTCGGACAGAAAGGGAAACTAAGTCCAAGATATGTCGGGCCGTATGAAATTCTAGCTAAGCATAGTAAAGTGGCTTAACAGTTAGCACTACCACCATCTATGTCAAGAATGCATGACGTATTTCACATTTCCCTATTGAAGAAGTATGTCAAGGATCCAACGCATGTCTTGACAGTAGATTTACCAGATTTGACTGATGATTTGACATTTAAAGTAACACCAAAGGAAAACACCAGCCGAAAGGCTCAACGTCTACGCAACCGAGATATCTATTATGTTAAGGTCACTTGGAGAAGTAGAGACATGGAAGAAATTACATGGGAAGAAGAAAATGCTATGCGAAAGCAATACCCTCACTTATTTGATTCAGAAGGTACGTACAATTTCAAGGATGAAATTTTTATATGCAGGGGGGAGTTGTAAGACCTGTGTCAATCTAACCCGGTCTTATCACCTTGAACCAGGTTTACCCATCATGGTCGAGTCAAATGGACCAAGGGCGTGAAGGAGATCGAGATCCCAGGTATCAAATCGATCCAAAAATACTTAAATTAGGGGGAGGGTCGCATACCCAGCAAGGGAGGGTCGGACCCCCCAAGACAGACAGTCAGACCCTCAGTTTTATAGGGAGGGTCGGACTCATTAGGAAACCTAGGGTCGACGGGATCATCGACCCTCGCATCGACCCTCGGTTGCCGTCGAAACTAAAATTAAGAAATTTCCTAATTTTTGATTGGGATCCTTTCCTAATCTCAAAGCGACTTATTTTAGGATATTCCTACTCTATTTAAAGGATGTCCCTAAGCCGCTTTCACTCCTTTTACAACCCTAATTGGATTGAGAGAAAGAGGAGAGAAAGAGGAGAAGAAGAGAAGGAAAACTTGAAGAAAAGGCTAAGGAAGAGAAGAGTTGCAGAGAAGGAGTAATCTTCTCAGATCTGGACACTAATTCCATGAGTTTCTACAGACCTTAGGTTAGGTAATGGTGAGAATATAATCTCGGAGAAACCCAAACCACTAATCTATGGTTAGGGTTTCATAGAAAACTATAGGGGTTACATGAAAGCTATCTAGGTTGATGATTCGTGGTTCTAGACCATGGAACGAATGTTGAATGGACTGTATGAGCAAGTCATAGGACCCCAAACACAAAGAATGGACTAAAAAGAGGGAATTGAACCAAAATACACCGACGGTCGAACCGAGGGTCGATGACCATCCGACCCTAGGTGATCCCAACTATCGACCCTCAGTGTTCGGGAAGTTCAAATTTTAGGGAGGGTCACATCCAGGGTTGATCAGGACTCCGACCCTACCTCCAACCCTCTAGTTAATAGAATATTTTTTAAATGCTGAATAAATTTTAATTAAATTTTATCGGCTTTGTTAGGTCTTCTAGCAATATAATAACATTATAATGGTGATTCTAAAGCTTGGAAAAGTATCTATTATCAAGCTAAGGTGAGGGAACAAGACCTAAACTAATTGGTTAATAATAAACTATTTTACTTCTTGTGTCCAATGCCATATTGATTCTATGCGTGTATGCTTGTATGTGCATTTAACATGTCATCCAATATTTCTATTATTTGTTCATGCTTATTTACTTTATTGTTTATAACATGATGATGATGATGATGATAGGAAAAGGCATGTGAATGTTTATGTTTGGCCAGTGTATATGGTGAGGGTAGGAATGGTATCAACCGGTACAACCATGACCGTTCTTCATGGGGTGTATATTGTGCTATGGTCTACTCAAGTCATGTCCACTGATGTCGTCGTATTGACATTACCTTAGCAGAACTAATTCGACGTAGGGCATCAAGGAGGGTCTCGGTCCTTGAGTCCTATACTCTACCGAGGGGCCTGAGCTCTATCTCTACGGGTGCTCTGTGGGATGCTGGGGTGAGGCCTTGGATACACTATTTGGCATTAGGATTGGTTAGTTGCGAGCCTAGTTTGCAACCCTAGCCAGTAGGGGTTTATTTGTTGGTATGGTCTCAACCGGTACAGCCATGCCGTTTTCATGGGGTGTATATTGTGCCATTTTGGGTGCTGTGGGTGACAGTGCTGGAGTCATTGGGCGTATCCACACACTTAGGTAAAGAGGTGCGATGGCCACCTATCCTTTCTATAGCACGGTGCAAACTATAAACCAGACCAAAGATATAAATTGATTGAATGCATATGTATTGTTGTATTGTTTTTTTTTGCTCACTGAGCCATGGTGTGTGCTCACCCCTCGATGTCGAATATTTTTAGCTGATGATGCAGGTTATACCGTTGAAGACTATTTAGATGCTCCAGCGTACGGGAATGTAGCGGCGATGGAAGTGGAAGATGAAGTGGATACACATGACGTCTCTTGCGAGTGCAATCATGTGTATTCGATTAGATATTTTTTTAGGTTTATTTACTTGGATTTATTATGGACATGTATTTAATATTTATTTATGTCTCAGTTGATACAGAATAATTTTCTATTTAAATATTAATATCACAGTAGATTCTCAGTTCATTTTATTATAAGACTTCCGCTATTGTGTATTTACTCTGATTATGATTATGGATGTATGGGGTTCAGATAACACGGATATAGCCTATTTGAGATCCTGGTTGAACCGTTGGTTTGCTAGCGGTTCATCACACCATTCTGAAGTGTTCGAAATTTGGGGTGTGATAACTTGGTATCAGGGCATCTTAGACCTTATCCGCTGAACTAACATACATTTAAGAGAATTGTGAACTGAGATAGGATAAAAGTAAAAATAGTAATATTAACACACTGTAAGCACAAGTGATGGTTACGACCAAATTTAAAAAGAGAATAATGCATCTATTAAAGGGGAAACAAGTTACATACAATGGGAGAGAGAAACAAAATATATATACATAACTAAAGCAGAGCACAGTCCACAACCCGGACAGTTACTCTATAGTACAAGGAAAATAAATACAATCAAGAAGCTGGAGGTGAAGGAGGAGGCGGGGCCTCACGATCCTTGTCATTGTCCTCAGCGTAGACTCTTGTCGACCAGGCTATCTGAGTCTGGGTCGTCTGTAGACTAGCTGTGAGATTGGCTATCCTCCGATCAGTCACACGCTGAACCTCAATGAGCTCTCCCATCCGCGTGTCTGATATGTGCTGGGCGGCTAACAGCTCATCCACTCTCACACGCTGAGCGTCTAGCAACTCCTCCATCCTCAGATCAGATCTGCGCTGAGCCTCCCTGATCTCCTGCAACATCTCCATCAGGTCAGGAGGTGGGCGTGAAGGACCAGCTGCATGAGAAGGACCAGTCTCAGGTTCAGATTCCGTCACAGAAAAAGTTCCAACTCCAGCCGCATGCGTAGGTGAAGGCGGTGGTTTCGAGTCGACATCCATATACATACGATCGTCATCATCGATAGGATCCACATGAGCTCTAGCAGCGGCAGTAGCAGCCTCAACGTCAGCCATCTCGATGCGAGTGTGAGGGCGCACCATCTCGTTCCTCTCCTTGTCACTAACTTGCACATCCCGCATACCCATCTTGCAGATAGCCTCCCAATCTAGAGGTGACAAGAAGGTCTTCTCCTGAATCTTCTCATCCACTAAGTCAACCCCTAGGAGGGTCAGTAGAACGGTAATCATACGTCCATAGGGTAGATTACCCCTATGATCGGACAATGTAGCACTAATCATGGTCCGCATGATGATGTAGGGAAGGCAGACTGGCTATCTGGTGCAGATACTATATATCAGAAACTGGGTCAGTTGAGAAACCCTCTAATAGTGCCCACTCTGTGGAATCAGATTATGCTGGATAATCTTGCAGAAGACCCGTGGAGCTGGACGCAGGTAACAAGCTCTCATCTGCCAGCGATCAGGTCGTAGCAGCTGATTGTCGATCTCTGCCCTCATCTCCATGAAAACAAACTGGGGCTCTCCAGGCGCACAGTAAACCATGGGGCCATCATAAGGAATGCCCAGTAGGTCGGCCAGTTGTCGATAGTCAAATGAAATGTGCACCCCTTTAACATAGCTGGTGATGCGCAACTCTGGACCACGCTCAACGTCATTGTAATTGCCCACCACCTGGAGATTACAATAGAACTGGCGCATCAAATCCAGACATGTGTTCACGTCATAAGTGATGACAGGGAGTCACCCCATGTCGCGGAATGCTCTCTCTACGTTGAACAAGGCTAGCTCAGCCAAGTTCACCATACGACCACCCTCCACTTTCTTACTAGCATAGTCGGCATACTGTGCCTCGGCTTCATTGGAGAGGAAGCGAAGCGGATCATGAACTCTGGGTACCTTGGTACGAGCCATGGTATCTGCAAACAAGGAAGAAAAAGGGAGATAAGGAGTTAATGGAATAAAAATCTGAAATTTAGCATTAACGACGTAAGTTGGCCAAAGACCTCAATTTTCACCCATAAACGTGGGAAGGAGGACTTACGTAGGTTCTAACATATCCTACAACACACATACAGTAAGAAATTTTAACTGATAAAGTTCAATTTGAAGAAATTTTAAGAAATAAAAAATTTTTGACAAATTAGGGCAAAAGAGCAAAAATTCAAGTTTCTCGATAACCAACCGATGAAACTCAAAATTTTTTGAGGGCTTCCGTTCCTCGAGACACCAATAACAAAATCCCCCAATAAAAATCAAATTTTTATGGTTGGAAAAAGTTTAATTTGAAAAAAACACGTTAAATGGGCAAAAACCTAGAAATGTAAACCTAAAAACAGGTAAAAATGAGAAAACATACCTGTGGGGATGATGTGGACGTCGAAATCCGGACTCAAACCGACCAAAAATAGTGGAGTGGCACTGTAGCAACTCAGAAGGGAGAGACGAGTCGAAATGGGAGGGAAATAACAAAAAAATGACTCAAAATCGGATCTTAAAAATCTGATTTTTGGTCTGAGGGTCGGACAATTCGATCAGAACCATCGACCCTCGGATCGACCCTCCCATCGACTCTCGGCTCTCGAGAATCTGACTGAAAACTAAGGGTCGGAACTGAGGGTCGGACACCCATCGACCCTCACATCGACCCTCAGCTCTCAGGTAGAATAGGCCATTCCGAGGGTCGGATACTAAGGGTCGGACATACCATCGACCCTCACCATCGACCCTGCATAGAAAAGACAATATTTTTTTTTCATAAAAATGAAATGAAATTTGAAAGTTTACATTGGTTAACATGCCCACATGGAGTATCAATGATTTTCTCACTTATTTTGATAATTTTCAGGCACCACCCATCTCAGAAAGAAATTATGTCCGGAAGAAGAGTAACCAGACAGAGCCGAAATGCAGTTCCACCACCAACACCTGTGGAGGAAACTAGCCAGGAGAATGTATATGTCCCAGGAAATCCAGATCAGGCAAATCCTATAAATTTGCCACCTCCACACCAGAGTTAGCAACAATGGTGATGAACTTAGCACAACAGCAGCAACAGATGCAACATGCACAGGCTCAAATGCAAGTTGCCATGGGAATCATGTTCCAAGCCACACATGCTACACCCATGCAGACGGGACAAGCCAGTGCAGCACCGGTGGGTACCACCCAGCACCTCAAACACCTCAACCACCAGCTGCACAGATTCTAGTACCAGGTCTGAAAGAATCCCAGGTTAATTATCAGTATCCACAACCTATGTTTGGGGCATATCCCCAAAATCAGATGGATCACTCGCGACTGGTTGAGAGATTTCTAAAGATGAAGCCCAGGGAATTTAACGGCAAACCATCTGATCCTTTATGGCCGGCACATTGGATCGACGAGATGGAGAAAATTTTTCTTATGATAACTATCACTGAGGAAGAGAAGGTACTATGTGCCACTTTCATGCTCAAAGGCGACGCCCATCATTGGTGGAAATCTACCCGGGCCTATTTATTGACCAAGCACGCCCTATTGACTTGGGCCATTTATAAAGAAGCTTTCTTTGAGAAGTATTTTTCCACGAAGCTTCAGAGATTCTATGGAGAAGGAGTTCCTAAGTTTATATCAGGGACAGATGTCAGTGGATGCATATCAACAGCGTTATGAGGAGCTGTTTTTCTTCGCACCACTGAGCATGCAGGAAGAGGACCCCAAGACCCGTAGGTTTGTCACGGGACTTAGTGGAAGCATCAGAGAGCACGTTCTGGGCTTAGAATAGAAGATTTATAATGAAGCTGTCCAAATCACTCGAGTTATTGAATCGAGCCAGAAGGAAAGCTACTTTACACAAAACAGAGGTATGAAAAGGCCAGCGGGAAATTCTTACAACGGAGGTAGAAACAAGACATACAAACCTTTCCGTCCTCAGAATTTCGCTGCTGCACCCAAGAGCACTCAAGCAGCTCAGCAACAATCAAAGCCAAATTCTGAAGGTTCGAGATGTTACAACTACAACCAAGTGGGACATACGATCAGTGATTGTCCTAAACCCAAGAAGCAAGTACATCAAGGACGAGTATACGCTGTTACATCTGAGGATGCTGCCGCATCACCCGATGTGGTCACAGGTATGATTGAAACCTTTTAAGTTGTAATTACATTGTATGAGCATGTAGACTAAGTAAAATAAATCACAGGTATCGTACCTATAAATGGCGTACCCGCCAAAGTACTCTTTGATTCAGGAGCTACTCATTCATTTATATCTGTGTCATTCGAAAAGAAGCTGAATTTACCCATCAAAACATTGGACAACAAACTAGTTGTACAGTTACCAATGGGGTTAGAAGTGGAATTAGTGAAAGGTTATGGACCATGTCCAGTTCTCATTGGCGAGAAAACCTTAGATGCAACCTTGATACAACTTGAGATGGCAGACTTTGACGTCATCTTGGGAATGGACTGGTTAGCTCGGCATTCTACAAACCTATTATGCGCCGAAAAGAAGCTAACATTTAAAGACAAAGAAGGAGCAGAATTCAGTTTTTTGGGAACCAAACTTCCCCGTAGATGCAAACTCATACTCTCAGCACTAAAGGCTAAGAAGTGCCTTGAGAAAGGGAGCAGTCGGGTATCTAGTATCAGTGGTCGACCTAACCAAGGAAGCACCACAAATGGAAGATATTGAAGTCGTGTGGGACTATCCCAACATATTTCTGGAGGAACTACCAGGATTACCACCCGACTAAGCCACAGAGTTTGTGATAGACCTTATACCTGGAGCCGCACCAGTATCAAAAGCACCTTACAGAACGGCTCCTACTGAACTGAAGGAACTGAAAGTGCAACTACAAGAACTGCTGGACAAGGGTTATATTCGACCCAGTATATCACCATGGGGAGCACCGGTGTTATTCGTTAAGAAGAAGGACGGTAGCGTTCGATTATGCATTGACTATCGGGAGTTGAATAAACTGACAGTCAAGAATCGATATCCACTACCTCGAATAGATGACTTGTTCGATCAGTTGCAAGGAGCAAAGGTATTTTTTAAGATCGATCTTCGGTCAGGCTATCATCAGTTGAAGATTAAAGAAGGTGATATTCCTAAGACAACTTTCAGGACTAGATATGGACATTATGAGTTCTTGGTCATGTCTTTTGGATTAACAAATGCACCGGCAACTTTCATGGAACTTATGAACCGGGTCTTCCACAATATGTTGGACACATCGATCATAGTATTTATTGATGATATATTGGTATACTCCAAGGACAAGGAAACCCATACCAGGAACCTAAACATCGCCCTACAGCATTTAAGGAAAGAGAAGTTATATGCCAAATTTTCAAAGTGTGAGTTTTGGATAAGTGAAGTCGCCTTCCTAGGCCATGTAGTGATGCTGAAGGAATCAAAGTGGACCCCAGTAAGATCGAGGCTATTGTAAAGTGGGAAGCACCAAAGAGCGTTTCAAAAATTATAAGTTTTCTGGGTCTCGCTGGTTATTATCGGAGATTCGTAGAAGACTATTCCCGGATTGCTGTACCTCTCACCAGTCTGACTAAGAAAGGTGAAAAGTTTGTGTGGACAGATAAATGTGAGAAGAACTTCTAAACATTGAAGACCAGATTGATATTCGCTCTGATTTTAACTATTCCTGTTCCAGGATAGACATTTACCTTATACACTGATGCGTCAGGACTGGGACTGGGATGTGTGCTTATGCAAGGAGAACAAGTAATTGCTTATGCTTCGAGATAATTGAAGATACATGAGAAAAATTACCCCACTCACGATTTGGAGTTAGCGGCAGTAGTACATGCTGTCAAGATATGGAGATATTACCTATACGGAGGGAAATTTCATATTAAGTCGGACCATAAAAGTCTTACTTATTTATTTAATCAGAAGGAATTGAATATGAGACAAAGAATATGGCTGGAACTATTGAAGGACTATGATTGTGATATTCAGTATCATCCGGAGAAAGCTAACATTGTAGCGGATGCGTTGAGCAGATAGACAATGATAAAATCTCAAGGAGAGGTTAGTACAACTGCAGCAATGTCTACTATCGGGATGGTATTCAATCACGGCGATGAGCAATATGTGATAGACGCAACGGATGAAGCAGCCAAGCAAGGGTTTATTCATCGGTTTTCAAATATGTTCGCCGCTTTGAAGATTATACCGGATATAATGGATGAAATGAAGACAGCTATCAAATCAGATCCTTATCTGGGAGAGGAGTATTCACTCAGGTGGAGTTTTGGGGCTAAGAAAAGTTCCGCTATGGATTACTCTTCCAGGTCTGCCACTCCATTTATGGGGAGAAGATTCATTAAGTGCTATTCGTTCTTCCCTTGGAACTCCCTCGTAGTGATGGAACCACGGCTATGAAAAGTCATTGGGTTTTTGCAAGAGTTTGCGTTGAATTCTCTGGAGATGCTCCTTTGTTAGATTTAGTTTTAGTCGAAGATGATATGGGAAATCAGTTTCAGCAGGTCATTAAATATGGATGGAAACCCCCTCAGTGTCTGACCTGTGGGGTGTTTGGGCATGATGAAGGTTCTTGTCTAGAGAGAGATTCAGGTGATGCCCTGGGGGTGCACCATACAGCTTAAGAATATTCGGTTTTCACTCATCCAGTTGGAAAAAATCCAGATGGGAATGGTTCGAATATGGCTGTTTGAACAAACCTGGAAGAAGTTGAAGGGGAGGAATTGCAAAAAGTTCCTCCAATGGTGGAAAATGGTTGAAGGAAAAGTCTTCATTTTCATACATGTTGCAGAACCATTCCTGGAAAAATTTGAATGGGAAAATTCCTAAACGGGTGAGTAAGAAGAGTCCCTTGGAGCTAGACCCGACCCGCATACATGAAGTCTGCACTCCCATCGGCTTCAGCCTGACTTGTGCCCAGAAAGTGGACACATGTCGTGCCTTGAGGGAGTTTCGAATGGTCCCGCCCCCATCTCTTCTGGCCGCTGCACTCAGTAAACCCCATCCCCCCAATTTCGGAATGTTTTTTCAAAATCCCCTTTCCCCCTTCTTCCTAGGCCTACCCTGTCTAACCAATTTAGGTTACTGGGGGCAAACAATGATCTGATCCTCTCTGATTCGCTTGATCTCCCAGCTGTATCTTCCTATACTACTCAGCAGGCCCCTAATATCGTGTCAACCCCTGAGGCAATCCCTGCTCAGCCCTCTGATCCTATCCCTAATCCGCATCATCCCTTGCCCAAAAATCCACCTACCGAGTTCAGACTAGCCTATGTGGGGGTCGACCTGCCTTGAGCCGGCTTTGATAGGCTCATCCCCAACCACCCCAACTACTGACAAAAGTTGGCCTGATCCTGGGCCTTCCTCCATAGGCCGAACTCCTTACCTCTCTAGATCTTGTAACTCCCCTTGTTCCACGCTATCTGGCCATTTGAGTTTTAAACAGCCAACTAGAAAGAAATTCGTTGGCATTACATCCGATGATCTTAAGAAGATGATGGCCCCCGCGGTTGCCAATCCTTGGTATGAAGATGTGAAAGACGACGATCTGTTCATGAAGGCTTTGCTTTCAAGAATGGTTGAACCTAGGGAAGAGCTAGAACCTGAGGAAATTAGAAGTAACAAATCCAAGACTTTTATATGAGTCCTGGTTTTTAGGCCTATTCTAAGTTGTTGTTTTGCATGGAGTCCCCATGAGGATTTCAATTTTATTTTGTATGATGGTTTAGTCTTTATTTTTTGTTGGCTCCCAAGCCTTGCCGGCTTATTGCTCAGCCATGGCCGGTTTGTAGTGTGCTCCTTTTCCCTTTGGGCTTAATAAAATTTATCTACTTACCCCAAAAAAAAAAAAAGAATGAAGAATGAAGAATGAAGAAGAAGAATGAAGAAAAGAATGAGAAAGAAGAATAGAGAAGAAGAAGAATGTAGAAGAATCACGAAGAACAATGACAAAGAATGAAGAAGAAAAAGAAGAAGATGAAGAATGTAGTCGAAAGAAGAAGAAAGAAGAAGAAAGAAGAAGCAAAAGTAGAATAAGTGCAAAAAAGGAAGAAGAAGAATAAGAAAAAATTTACCACAAAAAAAATATGTAGAAGTGCGCCAGCGCACTTCTGGCGCACAAAGTGTGCTGGCGCACTTCTGGCGCACTTTAAAGTGCGCTGGCGCACTTCTGAACGGCGCTGGCGCACTTCTGAACGGCGTTGGCGCACTTCCGAAAGGCGCTGGCGCACTTCTTCATCTTCTTCTTCTTCTTTATTCTTCTTCTACTTCTTCTTCCATCATGTCCTTTTTTTTCTTTTCTTTTCCATTATTCTTCTTCCGTCTTCTTTTTCCTTTTTCTTCTTCTTTCTTCTTCTTCATTCTTCTACTTCTTTCTTCGTCTCATTCTTCTTTTTTTTTTTTTCATGTTCATTCTTCTTCTGTTTTACACCTTTTTGTGACACTATCGGTTACTATCGTCTCATGTGTTAGCATCCATGTTTTATTCATCTGACAATCTGAGTTGAAGACCCAATTCCTTCTTCTTAGGATTAAGTTACTCTCTAGCTCAATTGTATTTGGATTCCCACTGTTTCTAGAAGATGTGATTGAGCTTGAGTGTAGGGTCTACAACTCAGATTGTCAGAAGAATAAAATATGGATGCTAACTGCATGAGATGATCGTGAACCATATTGTCATAAAATGGTGCAAAATGTGCCTCGTGCTCATTGAATGAAAAAGAAGAAGAAGAAGAAGAAGAAGAAGAGGAGGAAACAAGAAGAATGAAGAGGAAGAAAGAAGAAGAATGAAGAAGAAAGAAGAAGAGAAAGGAGAAAAATAAAGAAGAAGAAAGACGAAGAAGAAGAAAAAGAAGAAAAAGAAGAAAAAGAAGAAGAATGAAGTAGAAGAAGAAAAAGAAAGAAGAAGATGAAGATTGAAGAAGAAGAATGTAGAAGAAGAATGAAGAACAAAGAAGAAGATTGAAGAATGAAGAATGAAGAAGAAGGAACAATAGAATTTGCTGTAAGCTTGATAGGGCTCTTGTGAATCCACTTTGGATTTCTCAATTTCAATATTCGGAAGCTGATTTCTTAGATGCAGGTATATCTGATCATAGCCCTATCCTCCTGATGATTGGGAATGAGATGAACTTTGGGCCGAAACCGTTCAGATTCATAAATGCTTGGATTGACAAAGCTGACTTTCTTCCTACTGTTGCCTAGGCTTGGGTAAACCATATAAATGGCAATCTGTCTCCTCTTTCTGCTGTAGCAGCGAGATTGAAGAATGTTAAATACGCCTTAAAAAGATGGAACCAAGACTCCTTCGGGAATATGCATGATATGGTGCGTAGTGCAGAATTGGAGCTGATATCCTTTAAGCAATCCCTTCTCACCAATCCTTTTGATTGTGCCCTTGCTATCAGAGAAAAAGAAGCCAGATCCTCTTTAAACAATGCTCTCCTCAGCGAAGAAAAATTCCTGAGGCAAAAATCTCGAATCACCTGGCTCAAGTTGGGAGACAAGAATAACAAATTTTTTCATCAAAGCTTGCATTTTCACCATCACTCAAATTCCTTTGCATCTATTCTAAATTCTATAGGGGAAAAGCTGGAAGACCTGGTTATGATCAAGAAAGAAGCTGAAATCTTTTTTAGAAATCTGTTCGATTCCTCTGGATCTTCTTATGATGAGATGGGCATCCAAAATTTGATCCTTCCTAGAGTATTATCTGATTCTCAAAAAGATATTATGATGCAGCCTATTTTAGATGATGAGATTAAGAGAACCATCTTCTCTTTTGACGACAACAAAGCTCCCGGTCCGGATGGATTTAATGCTTGTTTCTATAAGTCCTGTTGGAATATTGTAGGGGTTGAGATTACTTCTGCCATCAAAGAGTTCTTCTCCAATCCCTTCATGCCTAGAGATGTCAATGGTACCTTTCTTTGCTTGATCCCAAAGATTGCCTGCCCGGTGACCTTTGCTGATTTCAGACCTATTCCATTATGTAATGTTATCTACAAGTTTATTGCCAAAATCCTGTCGAATAGACTTCAGCTAGTTATTCACTCTCTTGTGGCCTTCAACCAATCAACTTTCATCAAATATAGGAAAATTGTAGAAAAATGTGCTTCTATGTCATGAATTATTGAGAGGTTTGGATAGATCCTCGTGCCCTTCAACAGCTGCTATAAAAGTTGATTTGCACAAAGCATTTGACTCCTTGGATAGAAATTATCTGTTGATGGTCATTCGAAAATTGAGTTTTCCAGAAGTGGTGATTAGATGGATTAATGCGAGCATACACACTCCTATGTTTTCGGCTTTGGTGAATGGTAGTCCAACTGGTTACTTCAAGGGTCATCGAGGTATCAAACAGGGAGACCCACTCTCCTCCTATCTTTTTGTCTTGGCCATGGAACCCCTATCAGTCATGCTTGAAGTTGCTGTCAGAAATAAGTCGATTTCTCTCCCTCATAGATGCAAATCACTTCTCATTTCTCATCTTATCTTTGCAGATGATTTGATGATTTTTGCCAAGCCAGATAAGCTATCAATCTCTGGGGTGGTAAGAACCCTTCGAGCATTTTCATCTTGTTCAGGTCTAACTGTAAACTTCAGAAAATCTACTATGTTATTTGGTGGTGTTGATGATAGTATCAAGCATGACATTTGCAATTATGCTGGATTTTCTTATGGATCTCTCCCCATATCATATCTAGGCATTCCCCTTGTTGCTGCTTCGCTTCCATATAGAGATTGCGAACCCTTATTGTCAAAAATCAGATCCAGAATTGAAGGATGGAAATCTCGTTTCCTCTCCTTTGCAGGCCGAACCCAGCTTATCTCTTTTGTTCTTCAAGGCTGTTATTTCTTTTGGGCTGGGCTCTTTGGTCTTCCAAGCAAGACTATCTTGTCCATTGAATCCCTGTTAGCAAAATTCCTTTGGTCTGGATCCGAAATGAAAAAAAAAATTCACTTCATCAGCTGGTCAAAGGTCTGCCATCCTAAACAAGAAGGAGGTTTGGAAATCAGGAGAGTCAAGGATATGTGCTCAGCCGGGGCTATGAAAAACATATATGGAACCTGCTAACTAACAAAAATAGTTTATGGGTTCAATGGGTTATAAGGAATTACCTCATAAATGACTCTTTTTGGACTGTGAAGACTTCCAAGAACATCTCTTGGATTTGGAGAAACCTTCTCAAGCATCGCAAAAGTAGGAAACCATACACTTCTTATTCCTTTGGTTCAGGTGAAGATACTTACTTCTGGATGGATCCTTGGCTGAACCGAGAATCTCTTTGGAATAGAACTCCAAATGCTTCAAGTTTTATTGCTAAGGACATCAAGAGAGCTAAGGTAAGAGACTACTGGGCTCATTCGGTTTGGAAGGACTGCCCCTCTGTTGATATCCAAGTCTTGAGAAATTTTTGGTCAAAAATCCATCAATCCCATATCCAGCTTAACAATACAAGGGATCATATCAAGTGGAAGCGGATGAATGGTACACTCTTAAATTTCTCCTCTAAGGAAGCTTGGAATTCTATCCGGTCCTCTAATCCGAAGGTTCCATGGCATAAGGCCATCTGGTTTTCCAGTAATATCCCGAAGCATTCTTTTGTCTCCTGGCGAGCATGTCACAATGCCCTCCCCACCGTGGATCAGGTGGCTATTAGAAACATACATGTTTCTAACATGTGCTGCTTCTGCTGGAATGGGAGTGATAGTATATCCCATATCTTCTTTGATTGTTGCTACTCTAAATTCATTTGGGAAAAATGTAAGGCTTTATGTTGGCCTAGGAAGAGAAAGCCCCTTACTATAGAGAGTGAAGCTTCCTACCTTGCCTATTGATGCTCTAAGGGTCGAAGCTGGTCCAACATTTGTAGAATTTCCTTCAACTCCATGATTTATCACATTTGGAAAGAGAGAAATACCAGAATTTTTTCCAGGACCTCGAAGCCAAAAGAAACAGTTGCAAAAGAGATCATCAGAGAGATGGAGGATATTATCTCAGTCATGCAGTTCAAGAATCCTGTCAATGCCCTTGAGTTGTTCTTGTGTCAGAAGTGGAATATAGATGTTCACTAGTCCTTGTGTAGGTCCAGCTAGTCTGGATTTCCATGTGGTTTTCCTTTTTTCTTTGTAAGTTGTTGTTGTAGGCTTTGGGCCTTGTTGTCTCCCCTGCTTTTGCAGGTTGTATGTTCGGTTCTCTTTCCCTAGGGTTTTTAATAAAATTTATCTATTTACCCAAAAAAAAAAAAAGAAGAAAAATAAAGAAAAGAATGCGAAAGAAGAAAATAGAAGAAGAAGAATGAAGAAGAAGAATGCAGAAGAAGCATGAAGAACAAAGAAAAAGAATGAAGACGAAAAAAAAGAAGTTGAAAAAGAAGTTGAAAGAAGAAGAATCAAAAAGAAAGAAGAAGAAGAAGTGGAATAAGAACGAAAAAGAAAGAAGAAGAATAAGAAGAAATTTACCACAAAAAAAAATGTAGAAGGGCGCTGGTGCACTTCTTCATCTTCTTCTTCTTCTTTATTCTTCTTCTACTTCTTCTTTCATCATGTCCTTTTTTTCCTTTTCTTCTTCATTATTCTTATTCCGTCTTCTTTTTCCTTTTTCTTCTTCTTTCTTCGTCTTCATTCTTCTTTTTCTTTCATTGTCTCATTCAACTTCATATTTTTCTTCTTGTTCATTCTTCTTCTGTTTTCCACCTTTTTGTGACACTATAGGTTACGATCATCTCACGTGTTAGCATCCAAGTTTTATTCTTCTGATAATCTGAGTTAAAGACCCAACTCCTTATTCTTATGACTAAGCTACTCACAAGCTCAACCGTATTTGGATTCCCTCTATTTCTAGAAGATGTGATTGAGCTTGAGTGTAGGGTTTGCAACTGAGATTGTCAAAAGAATAAAATTTGGATGCTAACTGCGAGAGATGATCGTGAACCATATTGTCATAAAAGGGTGCAAACTCTGCTCGTGCTCTTTAAAAGAAAAAGAAAAAGAAGAAGAATGAAGCAGAAAGAGGGAAAAAAAAAAGAAGAAGAAGAAGAGGAAACAAGAAGAATGAAGAAGAAAGAGGAAGAGAATGAAGAAAAATAATCAAGAAGAAAGATGAAGAAAAAGAAAAAGAAGAGAAAGAAGAAGAATGAAGAAGAAGAATGAAGAAGAAGAAGAAGAAGAAGAAGAAGAAGAAGAAGAAGAAGAAGAAGAAGAAGAAGAAGAAGAAGAAGAAGAATGAAGAAGAAAAAGAAAGAAGAAGAATGAAGACGAAGAAAAAGAAGAAGAAGATGAAGATTGAAAAATTGTGAAGAAGAATGAAGAAAAAGAAGAAGAATAAGTAGATGAAGAAGAATGAAGAAAAGAATGAGAAAGAAGAAAGAATAACATAAAAGAAATAGAGTGTAGAATGAAGAAGAAGAATGTTGTAGAAGAATGATGAACAAAGAAGAAGAATGAAGAAGAAGACGATGAAGAAGAAGAATGAAGAAAAGAATGAGAAAGAAGAACATAGAAGAACAAGAACGAAGCAGAAGAATGTAGAAGAAGAATGAAGAATAAAGAATGAAGAAGAAAAAAAAGAAGATGAGGAAAGTAGTTGAAAGAAGAAGAATGAAAAAGAAAGAAGAAGAAGAAAAAGAAGAAGAAGAAGAAGAAGAAGAAGAAGAAGAAGAAGATGATGAAGGAAAAAGAAAAAAGAAGAAGAAGAAGTAAATTACCCCCCACCCCCCAAAAAGAAAAGAAACGCATTTGAAGGGCGTTGGTGCACTTCTTCTTGTTCTTTATTCTTTTTCCTCTTCTTCTTTCATCAGGTCATTTTCTTCTTTTTCTTCATTCTTCTTCTTCCATTTTCTTTTTCATTTTTCTTCTTCTTATTTTTATATTTCTTGATTCTTCTTCCATTTTACACCATTTTGTGACAATATGCATTACGATCATCTCATTTGTTAGCATCCAAGTTTTATTCTTCTGATAATCTGAGTTGAAGACCCAACTACTTCTTCTTCGGATTAAGCTACTCACAAGCTCAATCGCATTTGGATTCCCTCTGTTTCTAGAAGATGCGGCTGAGCTTGAGTGTAGCGTTTGCAACTCAGTTTGTCAGAAGAATAAAATTCGGATGCTAACTGAATGAGGTGATTGTGAACCATATTGTCATAAAATGGTGTAAACTGTGCTCGTGCTCTGTGAATGAAAAAGTAAAAGAAGAAGAATGAAGCAGAAAGAGGAAAAAGAAGAAGAAGAACAGAAGAGGAGGAAACAAGAAGAATAAAGAAGAAGAAAGAAGAAGAATGAAGAAGAAAGGGGAAGAGAAAGAAGAAAAATAATGAAGAAGAAAGACGAAGAAGAAGAAAAAGAAGAAGAATGACGAAGAAGAAGAAGAAGATTGAAAAATGGCAAAGAAGAATGAAGAAAAAGAAGAAGAATAAGTAGAAGAAGACGAAAGAAGAAGAAGAAGATGAAGAAGAATAAAGAAAAGAATGAGAAAGAAGAAAGAAGAACAAAGAAAAAGAAGAAGAATAAAGAAGATGAATGTCGAAGAAGAATGAAGAACAAAGAAGAAGAAGGAAGATTGAAGAAGAAGATTAATGAAGAAAAGAATGAGAAAGAAGAACATAGAAGAAGAAGAAAGAATGTAAAAGAAGAACTAAGACCAAAGAAGAATAATGAAGAATAAAGAATGAAGAAAAAAAATAAGAAGATGAAGAAAGTAGTAGAAAAAAGAAGAAGGAAAAAGAAAGAAGAAGAAGAAGAAGAAGAAGAAGAAGAAGAAGAAGAAGAACGAAAAAGAAAGAAGAAGAAGAAGAAGAAAATTACCACAAAAGGAAAAAGTTGAAGATGTTCACCGACGCACTTCTAAAGTGTGTTAGCGCACTTCTTCTACTTCTTTATTCTTCTTCCTCTTCTTTTTCCATCATGTCCTTTTCTTCTTTTTCTTCTTCATTCTTCTTCTTCCGTCTTCTTTCTCATTATTCTTCTTCTTCATTCTTCTTCTTCTTTCTTCTTCTTATTTTTCTTCTTCTTCATTCTTCTTCTATTTTACACCATTTTATGACAATATTCATTACGATAATCTCTTGTGTTAGCATCCAAGTTTTATTCTTCTGACAATCTGAGTTGAAGACCCAACTCCTTCTTCTTATGACTAAGCTACTCACAAGCTCAACTGCATTTGGATTCCCTCTATTTTTAGAAGATGGGGTTGAGCTTGGGTGTAGCGTTTGCAACTCAGACTGTCAGAAGAATAAAATTTGGATGGTAACTGCATGAGATGATAGTGAACCATATTGTCATAAAATGGTGTAAACTGTGCTCATGCTCTTTGAATGAAAAAGAAAAGGAAGAAGAATGAAGCAGAAAGTGGAAAAAAAATAAGAAGTAAAGGAGGAAACAAGAACAATGAAGAAGACGAACGAAGAAGAATGAAGAAGAATGAAGAAGAAAGAGGAAGAGAAAGATGAAAAATAATGAAGAAGAAAGACGAAGAAGAAGAAAAAGAAAAAGAATCAAGAAAAATAAGAAGAATCAAGAAGAAGAAGAAGATTGAAAATGGCAAAGAAGAATGAAGAAAAAGAAGAAGAATAAGTAGAATTAGCCGAATGAAGAAGAAGAAGATGAAGAATAATGAAGAAAGGAATGAGAAATAAAAAAGAAGAACATAGAAGAAGAAGAATGAAGAAGAATAATGTAGAAGAAAGAAGAAGAAAAAAGAAGAAGAATAAAGAATGAAAAACGAAGAAGAAGATGAAGAAGAAGATGAATGAAGAAAAAAATGGGAAAGAAGAACATAGAAAAGAAGAATGAAGAAGAATGTCGAAGAAGAATGAAGAAGAAGAATGTCGAATAAAGAATGAAGAAGAAAGAATGAAGATTAAGGAATGAAGAAAGAAAAAGAAAAAGAAAAAGATGAAGAAAGTAGTTGAAAGAAGAATGAAAAAGAAAGAAGAAGAAGAAGAAGAAGAAGTAGAAGAATGAAAAGAAAGAAGAAGAAGAAGAAGAAGAAAATTACCACAAAAAAAAATAGTAGAAGAACTTTGCTTCTGAAGGGTGCTGGCGCACTTCTTCTACTTCTTTATTCTTCTCCCTCATCTTTTTTCATCATGTCATTTCTTCTTTTTCTTCTTCATTCTTCTTCTTCTTCTGTCTTCTTTTTCATTCTTCTTATTCTTTCTTCTTCTTCATTCTTCTTCTTATTTCTTCTTCTCCATTCTTCTTCTTCTTATCCTTCTTCTTATTTTTCTTCTTCTTCATTCTTCTTCTGTTTTACACCATTTAGTGACAATTTGGGTTACGATCATCTCATGTATTGGCATCCATGTTTTACTCTTATGACAATCTGAGTTGAAGGCCCAACTCCTTCCTCTTTGGATTAAGCTACTCTCTAGCCCAATCACATTTGGATTTCCTCTATTTCTAGAAGATGCGATTGAGCTTGAGTGTAGGGTCTGCAACTCAGATTGTCAGAAGAATAAAATTTGGATGCTAACTGCATGAGATGATCGTCAACCATATTGTCATAAAATGGTGCAAAATGTGCTCGTGCTCTTTGAATGAAAAAGAGGAAGAAGAAGAAGAAGAAGAATGAAACAAAAAGAGGAAAAAGAAGAAGAACAGGAAGAGGAAACAAGAAGAATGAAGAATAAAGAGGAAGAGAAAGAAGAAAAATGAAGAAGAAAGATGAAGAAGATGAAAAAAAAGAAAAAGAAGAATAATGAAGATGAAGAAGAAGAACAAAGACGAAGAAAAAGAAGAAAAAGATGAAGATTGAAAAACTGCAAAGATAAATGAAGAAAAAGAAGGAGAATAGGTAGAAGAAGATGAATGAAAAAGAAGAAGATGAAGAAGAATGAAGATAAGAATGAGAAAGAAGGAAGAAGAACATAGAAGAAGAAGAATGAAGAAGAAGAATGTAGAAAAAGAATGAATAACAAAGAAGAAGAATGAAGAATGAAGAATGAAGAAGAAGAATGAAGAAAAAAATGAGAAAGAAGAACATAGAAGAACAAGAATAAATTTTGGATTGTCAGAAGAATAAAATTTGGATGCTAACTGCATGAGATGATCCTGAACAATATTGTCGTAAAATGGTACAAACTGTGCTCACGTTCTTTGAATCAAAACGAAAAGGAAGAAGAATGAAGCAGAAAGTGGAAAAAGAAGAAGAGGAGGAAACAAGAAGAATGAAGAAGACGAAAAAAGTACAATGAAGAAGAAAGAGGAAGAGAAAGAAGAAAAATAATGCAGAAGAAAGACGAAGAAGAAGAAAAAGAAGAAAAAGAAGAAAAAGAAGAAAAAGAAGAAAAAGAAAAAGAATGAAGAAAAAGAAGAAGAATGAAGAAGAAGACGAAGATTGAAAAATGGCGAAGAAGAATGAAGAAAAGGAAGAAGAATAAGTAGAATTAGCTGAATGAAGAAGAAGAAGATGAAGAAGAATGAAGAAAAAAATGAGAAAGAAGAAAGAAGAACATAGAAGAAGAAGAATGAAGAAGAAGAATGTAGAAGAAGAAAGAAGAACAGAGAAAGAAGAATATAGAAGAAAAAGAAGAAGAAGAAATTCGCTGGCGCACTTCTTAATGGTGCTGGTGCACTTCTGAGGGCGCTGGCGTTGGAGCACTTCTTTTTCTTCTTCATTCTTCTTCCTCTTCTTTCTTCATCATGTCATTTCCTCTTTTTCTTCTTCCGTCTTCTTTTTCATTTGTCTTCTTCTTTCATCATGTCCTTTCTTCTTTTTCCTCTTCATTCTTCTTCTTCTTCATTTTCTTCTTCTTTCTTCTTCTTCATTCTTCTTCTTCATTCTTCTTCTTATTCTTCTTCTTCTTTTTTTTTCTTCTTAATTCTTCTACTATTTTACACAATTTTGTGACAATTATGGGATACGATCATCTCATGTGTACCATAAATGTCACACCCCAATTCCGGATGAACCAGAAGTGTGAGTGAACCAGCTCTAAACCACGGTTCACCCCAGGATCTCAATAGACCGTGTCAACCAATCATTCCCAAGCAGTCTAACAAAATCAAAGATATAATACATAGCAGCGGAAATAAATAAATGAGCCGAGATCTAATTGCAACTTAAAATAAATATCCAACTTATTCTATCATCCATCAAATTTAAATATATTTATTACAAATCTTAACCGAAAATAATCCAAGTCACTGAGAGTAGACACAGAACGAGCACTCGCATGACGCATCATGCTCGTCCACTTCTGCCTGGGTATCAATGGCAGCAACGATGCACCGTATCTCTGGAGCAGCTACGAAGTCAGTCAACAGTGTACCCCATCCAAATCCGAAAAGATTATATATATAGATATATATATATATATATATATATATATATATATATATATATATATATATATATATATATATATCTCGTGAGCTCACAACATAGCTCAGTAAGTACAAGACCAATGCAATAGTACAATATGCATGAGATAACATTACAATTTGGGCCAGGTATAACTTGCAAATATGCTATGGTAAGGTTTGGCGGCCACCGCACCTCCATGCACGAGAGTGTGAGCACACCCAACAGTCAGGCACCTACCACACTACTGTTGTTGCCCTACAACACTCACTCCGGTATGGAGATCGGACTCGAGTCTGGCGGGCAGGAAGAACCACAATCCCACGTCCTCCCCCTGATACCCCATACCGTACCAAGTTGTTGTTATAGGCTTTGGGCCTTGTTGTCTCACCTGCTTTTGCAGGTTGTATGTTCGGTTCTCTTTCCCCAAGGTTCTTAATAAAATTTATCTATTTACCCAAAAAAAAAAAATAAAGAAAAGAATGAGAAAAAAGAAAATAGAAGAAGAAGAATGTAGAAGAACCATGAAGAACAAAGAAAAAGAATGAAGATGAACAAAAAGAAGTTGAAAAAGTAGTTGAAAGAAGAAGAATCAAAAAGAAAGAAGAAGAAGGAGTGGAATAAGAACGAAAAAGAAAGAAGAAGAATAAGAAGAAATTTACCACAAAAAAAAAAATGTAGAAGGGCGCTGGTGCACTTCTTCATCTTCTTCTTCTTCTTTATTCTTCTTCTACTTCTTCTTTCATCATGTCCTTTTTCTCCTTTTCTTCTTCATTATTCTCATTCCGTCTTCTTTTTCCTTTTTCTTCTTCTTTCTTCTTCTTCATTCTTCTTCTTCTTTCATCGTCTCATTCATCTTCTTATTTTTCTTCTTGTTCATTCTTCTTCTGTTTTCCACCTTTTTGTGACACACTGTGTTACGATCATCTCACGTGTTAGCATCCAAGTTTTATTCTTCGGATAATCTGAGTTGAAGACCCAACTCCTTTTTCTTAGGACTAAGCTACTTACAAGCTCAACCGCATTTGGATTCTCTCTATTTCTAGAAGACGCGGTTGAGCTTGAGTGTAGGCTTTGCAACTGAGATTGTCAAAAGAATAAAATTTGGATGCTAACTGCGAGAGATGATCGTAAACCATATTGTCATAAAAGGGTGCAAACTGTACTCGTGCTCTTTGAAAGAAAAAGAAAAAGAAGAAGAATGAAGCAGAAAGAGGGAAAAAAAGAAGAAGAAGAAGAAGAAGAGGAAACAAGAAGAATGAAGAAGAAAGAGGAAGAGAAAGAAGAAAAATAATCAAGAAGAAAGATGAAGAAAAAGAAAAAGAAGAAAAAGAAGAAGAATGAAGAAGAAGAAGAAGAATGAAGAAGAAAAAGAAAGAAGAAGAATGAAGATGAAGAAAAAGAAGAAGAAGATGAAGATTGAAAAATTGTGATGAGGAATGAAGAAAAAGAAGAAGAATATGTAGAAGAAGACAAATAATGAAGAAGAAGATGAAGAAGAATGAAGAAAAGAATGAGAAAAAAAGAAAGAAGAATATAGAAGAAAAAGAGTGTAGAATGAAGAAGAAGAATGTAGTAGAAGAATGATGAACAAAGAAGAAGAATGAAGAATGAAAAATGAAGAAGAAGATGATGATGAAGAAGAATAAAGAAAAGAACGAGAAAAAAGAACATAGAAGAACAAGAACGAAGAAGAATAATGTAGAAGAAGAATGAAGAATACAGAATGAAGAAGAAAAAAAAGAAGATGAGGAAAGAAGTTGAAAGAAGAATAATGAAAAAGAAAGAAGAAGAAGAAGAAGAAGAAGAACAAGAAGATGAAGGAAAAAGAAAGAAGAAGAAGAAGAAGTAAATTACCCCCCCCCCCCCCCCCAAAAAAAAAAAAAGAAGCGCATCTGAAGGGCGTTGGCGCACTTCTTCTTGTTCTTTATTCTTTTTCCTCTTCTTCTTTCATCATGTCATTTTCTTGTTTTTCTTCATTCTTCTTCTTCCGTCATCTTTTTCATTTTTCTTCTTCTTATTTTTCTATTTCTTGATTCTTCTTCCATTTTACACCATTTTGTGACAATATGCATTACGATCATCTCATTTGTTAGCATCCAAATTTTATTCTTCTGATAATCTAAGTTGAAGACCCAACTACTTCTTCTTAGGATTAAGCTACTCACAAGCGCAATCGCATTTGGATTCCCTCTGTTTCTAGAAGATGCGGCTGAGCTTAAGTGTAGCATTTGCAACTCAGATTATCAGAAGAATAAAATTTGGATGTTAACTGCATGAGGTGATTATGAACCATATTGTCATAAAATGGTGCAAACTATGCTCGTGCTCTTTGAATGAAAAAGTAAAAGAAGAAGAATGAAGCAGAAAGAGGAAAAAGAAGAAGAAGAGAAGAAGTGGAGGAAACAAGAAGAATGAAGAAGAAGAAAGAAGAAGAATGAAGAAGAATGAGCAAGAAAAAAAAGAAAAATAATGAAGAAGAAAGACGAAGAAAAAGAAAAAGAAGAAGAATGAAGATGAAGTAGAAGAAGATTGAAAAATGGCAAAGAAGAATGAAGAAAAAGAAGAAAAATAAGTAGAAGAAGACGAAAGAAGAAGAAGAAGATGAAGAAGAATAAAGAAAAGAATGAGAAAGAAGAAAGAAGAACAAAGAAAAAGAAGAAGGATAAAGAAGATGAATGTCGAAGAAGAATGAAGAACAAAGAAGAAGAAGGAAGATTAATGAAGAAAAGAAAGAGAAAGAAGAACATAGAAGAAGAAGAAAGAATGTAGAAGAAGAACTAAGACCAAAGAAGAATAATGAAGAATAAAGAATGAAGAAGAAAAATTAGAAGCTGAAGAAAGCAGTAGAAAGAATAAGAATGAAAAGAAAGATGAAGAAGAAGAAGAAGAAGAAGAAGAAGAAGAAGAACGAAAAAGAAAGAAGAAGAAGAAGAAGAAAATTACCACAAAAAAAAAAGTTGAAGATGTTCACCGATGCACTTCTAAAGTTCGTTAGCGCACTTCTTCTACTTCTTTATTTTTCTTCCTCTTCTTCTTCCATCATGTCCTTTTCTTCTTTTTCTTCTTCATTCTTCTTCTTCCGTCTTTTTTTTTCATTATTATTCTTCTTCATTCTTCTTCTTCTTTCTTCTTCTTATTTTTCTTCTTCTCCATTCTTCTTCTATTTTACACCATTTTGTGACAATATTCATTACGATCATCTCATGTGTTAGCATCCATGTTTTATTCTTCTGACAATCTGAGTTGAAGACCCAACTCTTTCTTCTTATGACTAAGCTACTCACAAGCTCAACTGCATTTGGATTCTCTCTATTTCTAGAAGATGGGGTTGAGCTTGGGTGTAGCGTTTGCAACTCAGATTATCAGAAGAATAAAATTTGGATGCTAACTGCATGAGATGATAGTGAACCATATTGTCATAAAATGGTGTAAACTGTGCTCATGCTCTTTGAATGAAAAAGAAAAGGAAGAAGAATGAAGTAGAAAGTGGAAAAAGAATAAGAAGAAGTGGAGGAAACAAGAAGAATGAAGAGGACGAAAGAAGAAGAATGAAGAAGAAAGAGGAAGAGAAAGAAGAAAAATAATGAATAAGAAAGACGAAGAAGAAGAAAAAGAAAAAGAATCAAGAAAAATAAGAAGAATCAAGAAGAAGAAGATGATTGAAAAATGGCAAAGAAGAATGAAGAAAAAGAAGAAGAATAAGTAGAATTAGCCGAATGAAGAAGAAGAAGATGAAGAATAATGAAGAAAGGAATGAGAAATAAAAAAGAAGAACATAGAAGAAGAAGAATGAAGAAGAAGAATGTAGAAGAAGAAAGAAGAAAAAAAGAAGAAGAATAAAGAATGAAGAACGAAGAAGAAGATGAAGAAGAAGATGAAGGAAGAAAAAAATGAGAAAGAAGAACATAGAAAAAGAAGAATGAAGAAGAATGTCGAAGAAGAATGAAGAAGAAGAATGTCGAATAAAGAATAAAGAAGAGAATGAAGATTAAGGAATGAACAAAGAAAAAGAAAAAGAAAAAGATGAAGAAAGTAGTTGAAAGAAGAATGAAAAAGAAAGAAGAAGAAGAAGATGATGAAGAAGAATGACAAAGAAAGAAGAAGAAGAAGAAGAAGAAGAAGAAAATTACTATAAAAAAAAAAAAAAAAACAAAACAAAAAAAAACTTCGCATCTGAAGGGTGCTAGCGAACTTCTTCTTCTTCTTCTTTATTCTTCTCCCTCATCTTCTTTCATCATGTCCTTTCTTCTTTTCCTTCTTCATTCTTCTTCTTCTGTCTTCTTTTTCATTCTTCTTCTTCTTTCTTCTACTCATTCTTCTTATTCATTCTTCTTCTTCAGTCTTCTTCTTCTTATTCTTCTTCTTATTTTTCTTCTTCTTCATTCTTCTTCTGTTTTACACCATTTTGTAACAATATGGGTTACGATCATCTCATGTGTTAGCATCCATGTTTTACTCTTCTGATAATCTGAGTTGAAGACCCAACTCCTTCCTCTTAGGATTAAGCTACTCTCTAACCCAATCGCATTTGGATTCCCTCTGTTTCTAGAAGATGCGGTTGAGCTTGAGTGTAGGGTTTGCAACTCAGATTGCCAGAAGAATAAAATTTGGATGCTAACTGCATGAGATGATCGTGAACTATATTGTCATAAAATGGTGCAAAATGTGCTCATGCTCTTTGAATGAAAAAGAAGAAGAAGAAGAAGAAGAATGATGCAAAAAGAGGAAAAAGAAGAAGAACAGGATGAGGAAACAAGAAAAATGAAGAATAAAGAGGAAGAGAAAGAAGAAAAATAATGAAGAAGAAAGATGAAGAAGATGAAAAAGAAGAAAAAGAAGAAGAATGAAGAAGAAGAAGAAGAATGAAGAAGAAAAAGAAAGAAGAAGAACGAAGACAGAAGAAAAAGAAGAAAAAGATGAAGATTGAAAAATGGCGAAGATGAATGAAGAAAAAGAAGAAGAATAAGTAGAAGAAGACGAATGAAGAAGAAGAAGATGATGAAGAAAATAATGTGAAAGAAGAAAGAATAACATAGTAGAAGAAGAATGAAGAAGAAGAATGTAGAAGAAGAATGAAGAATGAAGAATGAAGAAGAAGAATGAAGAAAATAATGGGAAAGAAGAACAAAGAAGAAGAAGAATGAAGAAATGAATAAATTTTGGAATGTCAGAAGAATAAAATTTAGATGCTAACTGCACGAGATGATCATGAACCATATTGTCATAAAATGGTGCAAACTGTGATCATGCTCTTTGAATGAAAAAGAAAAGGAAGAAGAATGAAGCAGAAAGTGGAAAAAGAAGAAGAAGAGGAGGAGGAAACAAGAAGAATAAAGAAGACGAAAGAAGAAGAATGAAGAAGAAAGAGCAAGAGAAAGATGAAAAATAATGAAGAAGAAAGACCAAGAAGAAGAAAAAGAAGAAAAAGAAAAAGAATGAAGAAAATGAAGAAGAATGAAGAAGAAGAAGAAGATTGAAAAATGGCGAAGAAGAATGAAGAAAAAGAAGAAGAATAAGTAGAATTAGCCGAATGAAGAAGAAGAAGATGAAGAAGAATGAAGAAAAGAATGAGAAAGAAGAAAGAAGAACGTAGAAGAAGAAGAATGAAGAAGAAGAATGTAAAAGAAGAAAGAAGAGCATAGAAAGAAGAACATAGAAGAAAAAGAAGTGGAAGAAGTTCGCTGGCGCACTTCTTAAGGGCGCTGGCGAGGGCGCTGGCGCACTTCAGAGGGCGCTGGCGAGTGCGTTGGAGCACTTCTTCTTCTTCTTCATTTTTCTTCCTCTTTTTCCTTTATCACGTCCTTTCCTCTTTTTCTTCTTCTGTCTTCTTTTTCATTTTTCATCTTCTTTCATCATGTCCTTTCTTCTTTTTCCTCTTCATTCTTCTTCTTCTTCATTTTTTTTTCTTCTTTCTTCTTCTTTATTCTTCTTCTTCTTTCTTCTTCTTATTCTTCTTCTTATTTTTCCTCTTCTTCATTCTTCTTCTGTTGCACACCATTTTGTGACAAATATGGGTTACGATCATCTTTTGTGTACCATAAACCATAAACCCTAAACCCTAAACCCTAACATCCACGTTTTATTCTTCTGACAATCTGAGTTAAAGACCAACACCTTCTTATTACGATTAAGCTACTCTCTAGCTCAATTGCATTGGATTCCCTCTATTTCTAGAAGATGCGATTGAGCTTGAGTAGGGTTTGCAACTCAGATTGTCAGAAGAATAAAATTTGGATGCTAACTGCATGAGATGATCGTAAGCTGTATTGTCATAAAATGGTGCAAAATGTGCTCGTGCTCTTTAAATGAAAAAGAAGAAGAAGAAATGAATGAATCAGAAAGAGGAAAAAGAAGATGAAGAAGAGGAGGAAAGAAGAAGAATGAAGATGAAGAAAGAAGAAGAATGAAGAAGAAAGAGGAAGAGAAAGAAGAAAAATAATGAAGAAAAAAATGAAGAAGAAGAAGAACGAAGAAGAAAAAGAAGAAGAAGAAGAAGGACGAAGAAGAAAAAGAAAGAAGAAGAATGAAGATGAAGAAAAAGAAGAAGAAGATGAAGATTGAAAAATGGTAAAAGAAGAATGAAGAAAAAGAAGAAGAATAAGTAGAAGAAAATGAATGAAGAAGAAGAAGACGAATGAAGAACAATGAAGAAAAGAATGAAAAAGAAGAAAGAAGAACATAGAATAATGAAGAAGAAGAATGTAGAAGAAGAATGAGGAACAAAGAAGAAGAATGAAGAAAAGAATGATAAAGAAGAACAGAGAAGAAGAAGAATGAAGAAGAAGAATGTAGAAGAAGCATGAAGAACAAAGAAAAAGAATGAAGAAGAAAAAGAAGAAGATGAAGAAAGTTGTTGAAAGAAGAAGAAAGAAGAAGAAGAAGTAGAAGAAGAGCGAAAAAGAAAGAAGAAGAATAAGAAAAAATTTATCACAAAAAAAAAATGTAGAAGTGCGCTGGCGCACTTCTTCATCTTCATCTTCTTTTTTATTCTTCTTCTACTTCTTCTTTCATCATGTCCTTTTTTTCCTTTTCTTTTTCAATCTTCTTCTTCCATCTTCTTTTTCCTTTTTCTTCTTTTTTTTTTTTTTTTGGGTAAATAGATATCATTTATTAGAGAAAAACCCGAGGAAACAAAATACAACCTTTTAAGCAGGGCACGACACTTGGCCCAAACTAAAAAAAAACTATACAACCGAACCAGGAAGCTAAGGACCGAAAGAAACAAACTGACAGCTGGCCTAGTGAACATCAATACTCCATTTGCTGTAGAGAAAAACCTCTAATGGGTTTTAAGGCAAGTGAAATTGAATAGTAGATATTTTCTCTCGCACCCCATGAATGATATTTCGGGCTATATCCTTTTTCTTCTTCATTCTTCTTCTTCATTCTTTTAATTCTTTCTTCGTCTCATTCATCTTCTTATTTTTCTTCTTGTTCATTCTTCTTCTGTTTTTCACCTTTTTTTGACACTATCGGTTACTATCATCTCATGTGTTAGCATCCAAGTTTTATTCTTCTGAAAATCTGAGTTGAAGACCCAATTCTTTCTTCTTAGGATTAAGTTACTCTCTAGCTCAATTGCAGTTGGATTCCCGTTGTTTCTAGAAGATGCGATTGAGCTTGAGTGTAGGGTCTGCAACTCAGATTGTCAGAAGAATAAAATATGGATGCTAACTTCATGAGATGATCGTGAATCATATTATCATAAAATGGTGTATAATGTGCTCGTGCTCATTGAATGAAAAAGAAGAAGAAGAAGAAGAAGAAGAAGAAGAAGAAGAAGAGGAAACAAGAAGAATGAAGGGGAAGAATGAAGAGGAAGAAAAAAGAAGAATGAAGAAGAAAGAAGAAGAGAAAGAAGAAAAATAATGAAGAAAAAAGACGAAGAAGAAGAAAAAGAAGAAATAGAAGAAGAATGAAGTAGAAGAAGAAAAAGAAAGAAGAAGATGAAGATTGAAGAAGAAGAATGTAGAAGAAGAATGAGGAACAAAGAAGAAGATTGAAGAATGAAGAATGACGAAGCAGAATGAAGAAAAGAATGAGAAAGAAGAAAATAGAAGAAGAAGAATGAAGAAGAAGAATGTAGAAGAAGCATGAAGAACAAAAAAAAAGAATGAAGACGAAAAAGAAGAAGATGAAAAAGTAGTTGAAAGAAAAAGAATGAAAAAGAAAGAAGAAGAAGAAGTGGAATAAGAACGAAAAAGAAAGAAGAAGAATAAGAAAAAATTTACCACAAAAAAAATATAGAAGGGTGCTGGCGCACTTGCCAAGGGCGCTGGCGCACTTCTTCATCTTCTTCTTCTTTTTTATTCTTCTTCTACTTCTTCTTTCATCATGTCCTTTTTTTTCTTTTCTTCTTCATTCTTCTTATTCCGTCTTTTTTTTTTCCTTTTTCTTCTTCTTTCTTCTTCTTCATTCTTCTTCTTCATTCTTCTTCAGTTTTCCACCTTTTTGTGACACTGTGGGTTACAATCATCTCACGTGTTAGTATCCAAGTTTTATTCTTCTAATAATCTAAGTTGAAGACCCAACACTTTCTTCTTAGGACTAAGCTACTCACAAGCTCAACCGCATTTGGATTCCCTCTGTTTCTAGAAGATGCGGTTGAGCTTGAGTGTAGGGTTTGCAACTCAGATTGTCAAAAGAATAAAATTTGGATGCTAACTGCAAGAGATGATCGTGAACCATATTGTCATAAAAGGGTGCAAACTGTGCTCGTGCTCTTTGAACGAAAAAGAAAAAGAAGAAGAATGAAGCAGAAAGAGGGAAAAAAAAAAGAAGAAGAAGAAGAAGAGGAAACAAGAAGAATGAAGAAGAAAGAGAAAGAGGAAGAGAAAGAAGAAAAATAATCAAGAAGAAAGATGAAGAAGAAGAAAAAGAAGAAAAGGAAGAAGAATGAAGAAGAAGAAGAAGAAGAATGAAGAAGAAAAAGAAAGAAGAAGAGGAAGAGAGAAGAAGAAGATGGAAAGTTTTTGCTCTGCCGATGACGTTTATGGTTCCCCTGGGTGACAGTTAGAAACCCCCAGTCCCCCCCAGCTCCCCCCCGGTACACCTCAACCTTGCCCCTGCCTAGCCTCAGCGATCCCCCTGAACTCCGGCGGTGGATTCCGAGCATCTGCGGCATGTATTCCATGGATTCAGATAGTAAATCACCTCTTGGAGCACCCTGTCCTAAATCCAGTACTGAACGTCCATCCCTTACACCCCTGCTACTCAAGCATACAAATCACCGAACCCAGATTCCCCCCCTGCAGATCTGTTGCTGATAGAGAAGATGATTTCAAGAGCTGGAACTTTGTTCTCCATTCCTCCCTAGATTAATTGTGAAGTTTCGCATGGAGAAACCGTGGTGAACCCCATAGATGGTATGAAGAACAGCGATGAATCTAGTGATTCTAACATAGTGCAGTCGATAGAAATCCGAAGTGAGAATGAAGATTCTGAAATGGAAAACCCTACAAATGGTTCAGCTTCGGTCTTGAATGATCGGAAAATCAATGCTAGCCATTCCTTTCCCTCTCTTCTGCAATACAAGAGCTCGAAGCTTGCTCTCCATGGATGGAACCCCAGCCGGGTGAAGAAGAAGAGCATTGCGGGGCATAACCTGACCCGTTCTCCTAATCTGTTGCCCCATCTGACTCGATCAGATTCTAGACTGGCGCTGGGACGCGTGTCTTGTCTTGGGGATAGCTCTAGTGGTCCCGCCTACTCCTCTATTGACTGCAGTATCAGTGATCCTGGACAGTCAAAGCCTGTCTCCCCTTCTAGGCAATCTATTTCAAATACCACTGATCCCGCCCCTTCTGACCCTCCTTTAAACAACAGTTTTAGCATCATTGAGTCTGATGTGGACTCGTACTTCTCTGCCCAGCCTGTTGGCCCATCCCTATCGGACTGTCCTCCTTCACAGTCCCTAGGTGATGGGTCTGGCTGTGATACTACCCCAGTCCACCATTCTTGTTCTAGTCCTCCTTTGAACCAATCCGTACTGGTTAAAACCGGTCCCTTGACTTCCCACTCTTGTTCGGACAATACCAGCCCTTGCACTACCTCCCTCAAGCAAGGAAATGGCATCTCCCCCCTAATCTGGATCTACCATTATCTGCCCCCAGATCCTCTTCTATTGGCCGAACCCCATTTGCCTCTCGATCTTCTAGTCTCTCCCGCTCTTTGAGCTTTCCTCCCATCCGCAAGAAATTCGTGGCTATCACCTCTGCAGATCTAGAAAAGCTGAAGGCTCTTGTGGTCCCTGATCCTTAGTTGGAAGAAGGAAAAGATGGTGATCCAAGGCTGCAAGTCTCAAATTCGAGAGGGGCAAGTCATTGGGACGAATTAGAGCCTGAAGAGATCAGGATTAGGACCCCCAGTTCTATCTCTTGAGAAATTAGATTATGTGTTCCCCACATATCATTTTTCATTGTAATTGTTTTGTTAGTGTTGAAGTGTTAGCCTATTGGCCTTTTGAGCCTCACTAATGTAAAGGGTTGGATCCCCCTGTCGGATTCCTTATTATTAGGAGTTTTTTCTTTTGGTTGTTTTTGTGTTTTGGGCTTTCTAGCCTTACTGGCTTTATTGCCTAGCCACGGTCGGCTTGTAGTGTGCTCCTTCCCTTTTGGGTTATTTTAATAATATTATCTACTTACCCAAAAAAAAAAAGAAGAATGAAGATGAAGAAAAAGAAGAAGAAGATGAAGATTGAAAAATTACGAAGAAGAATGAAGAAAAAAAAGAAGAATAAGTAGAAGAAGATGAATGAAGAAGAAGAAGATGAAGAAGAATGAAGAAAAGAATGAGAAAGAAGAAAGAAGAACATAGAAGAAGAAGAGTGTAGAATGAAGAAGAAGATTGTAGAAGAACAATGAAGAACAAAGAACAAAGAAGAAGAATGAAGAATGAAGAATGAAGAAGAAGATGATGAAGAAGAATAATGAAGAAAAGAATGATAAAGAAGAACATAGAAGAAGAAGAACGAAGAAGAAGAATGTAGAAGAAGAATGAAGAATAAAGAATGAAGAAGAAAAAGAAAAAGATGAAGAATGTAGTTAAAAGAAGAAGAATGAAAATGAAAGAAGAAGAAGTAGAAGAAGGAAAAAGAAAGAAGAAGAAAAAAATTAAATTACCCCCGCCCAAAAAAAAAAAAAAGAGGCGCATCAGAAGGGCAATGGCCTACTTCTTCTTCTTCTTTATTCTCCTTCATCTTCTTCTTTCATCATGTCCTTTTCTTCTTTTTCTTCATTCTTCTTCTTCCGTCTTCTTTTTCATTTTTCTTCTTCTTCTTCTTTCTTCTTCTTATTTTTCTACTTCTTGATTTTTCTTCTATTTTACACCATTTTGTGACAATATGCATTATGATCATCTCATTTGTTAGCATCCAAATTGTATTCTTTTGATAATCTGAGTTAAAGACCAAACTACTACTTCTTAGGATTAAGCTACTCACACGCTCAACCGCATTTGGATTCCCTCTATTTCTAGAAGATGCGGTTGAGCTTGAGGGTAGTGTTTGTAACTTAGATTGTCAGAAGAATAAAATTTGGATGCTAACTGCATGAGGTGATTGTGAACCATATTGTCATAAAATGGTGTAAACTGTGCTCGTGCTCTTTTAATGAAAAAGTAAAAGAAGAAGAATGAAGCAGAAAGAGGAAAAATAAGAAGAAGAGAAGAAGAGGAGGAAACAAGAAGAATGAAGAAGAAGAAAGAAGAAGAATGAAGAAGAAAGAGGAAGAGAATGAAGGAAAATAATGAAGAAGAATGACGAAGAAAAAGAAGAAGATTGAAAAATGGCAAAGAAGAATGAAGAAAAAGAAGAAGAATAAGTAGAAGAAGACGAAAGAAGAAGATGATGAAGAATAATGAAAAGAATGAGAAAGAAGAAAGAAAAAAGAAGAAAAAGAAGAAGAATGAAGAAGATGAATGTAGAAGAATAATGAAGAACAAAGAAGAAGAAGGAATAATGAAGAAGAAGATGAATGAAGAAAAGAGTGAAAAAGAAGAACATAGAAAAAGAAGAATAAAGAAGAAAGAATGTAGAAAAAGAACGAAGAACAAAGAAGAAGAATGAAGAAGAAAAAAATGAAGATGAAGAAAGTAGTATAAAGAAGAAGAATGAAAAAGAAAGAAGAAGAAGAAGAAGAAGAACGAAAAAAAAGAAGAAGAAGAAGAAGAAAATTACCACAAAAAAAAAAAAGAAAAAGTTGAAGAAGTTCATCGACGCACTTCTAAAGTTCGTTAGCGCACTTCTTCTACTTCTTCATTCTTCTTCCTCTTCTTCTTCTATCATGTCCTTTTCTTCTTTTTCTTCTTCATTCTTCTTCTTCCGTCTTCTTTTTTATTTTTCTTCTTCTTCATTCTTCATTTTCTTTTTTCTTCTTATTTTTTTTCTTCTTCATTCTTCTTCTATCTTACACCATTTTGTGACAATATTCATTACGATCATCCCATGTGTTAGCATCCAAGTTTTATTCTTCTGACAATCTGAGTTGAAGACCTAACTCCTTCTTCTAATGATTAAGCTACTCACAAGCTCAACAGCATTTGGATTCCCTCTATTTCTAAAAGATAGGGTTGAGCTTGAATGTAGCGTTTGCAACTCAGATTGTCAGAAGAATAAAATTTGGATGCTAACTGCATGAGATGATCGTGAACCATATTGTCATGAAATAGTACATGTCACACCCTAATTCTACACTATTCATAATGATGTGATGAACGGCTAATAAACCAACGGTTCAATCAGGATCTCAAATAGGCTATCCCCGCGTTATCTGAACCTCCATACATCCATGTCATAATCAGAGTAAATACATAATAGCGGAAGTCTTATAATAAAATGAACTGATAAACTAAGATGATATTAATAATTTAATAGCAAATTATTCTGTATCAACCGAGACATAAGTAAATATCAATACAAGTCTTTAATAAATCCAAATAAAGAAACCTATAAAATATCTAATCAAATACACACGAGTTGTACTCGCAAGAGGAGTCGTGTGTATCCTCTTCAGCTCCAACTTCCATCGCCGCTACCGTCCCGTACGTAGAAGCATTTATAAAATCTTCAACCGTATAACCTGCATCATCAACTAAAAATATTCGACGTCGAGGGGTGAGCACACATCACGGCTCACTGAGTAGCCAAAACAATGCAACAATACATATGCATGCAAAAAGTCAATTTATATCTTTGGTCCGGTTTAAAGTTTAAAGTTTGCAGTATGCAATAGAAAGGTTTAGGTAGCCAAAGGTCGCGTTTATTGACCCCGCCTCTATACATGAGTGTGTGACGTTACCCGAAGATCTCGTTTATCGTCAACTCACATGCACCCAATCATGAACATTATATAACAAAGGTTACGTTTATTGCTATATAGTGCCATACCAACACGTAAGCCCCTGTTGGCGAGGGCTGCAAAACTGGGCTCGCAACTAACCAATCCTAATGCCAAACAGTGTATCCAAGGCCTCACCCCAGCATCCCTCAGAATGTCCATAGAGATAGAGCTAAGGCCCCCCCGGTAGAGTCAGAGATTACAAGGACCGAGACCACCTCCCCTGATACTCTACGACAAAATAGTTCTGCTAAAGTAATGGCGATACGACGATGTCAATGCACAAGACTTGAGTTAGAGATAGAGCTAAAGTGCTGAGACCCGCCAAAGGTTAACGTTTATTGACGTTCTCATCACACCTCCCCTGATACTCACTCGCATCAAGTACATCAACCACACACATACAAGCACATGCCTATTCCTATCATCATCATCATCATCATCATGTTATAAACAATAAAGTAAATATGTATGAACAAGTAATAGAAATATTGGATGACATGCTGTATGCACATTACAAACATATTAGCATAGAATCAAGCATAGCATAGGACTCAAGAAAATAGAAAACAGTTTGTTATTAACCAATTTAGTTTGGGGTTCTGGTTCCACACCTTAGCTTGCTATAAGATACTTTTCCAAGCTTTAGAATCACCTTTACAATGTTATTATATTGCTAGAAGACCTAACAAAGTCGATAGAATTTAATTAGAATTTATTCGGAATTAAAAACTACTCTGTTAATTGAGGGTCGGAGGTAGGGTCGATGCTAGGGTCGATGGGTCTATCGACCCTTCTCTCTTTCTGGACTTCCCGAATGCTGAGGGTCGATGGTCAGGAACACCTAGGGTCGGATGGTCATCGACCCTCGGTGCGACCCTCGGTGCATTTTGGTCTAATTCCCTCTTTTAATCCATTCTTCGTGTTTAGAATCCTATGGCTTGCTCCTACATTCCATTCTACATTCATTCCATGGTCTGAAACCATGTATAACCCACCTAGATAGCTTTCATGCACTTTCCTATGGTTTTCCATGAAAACCTAACCATAGCTTGATGGTTTGGGTTTCTCCGAAATCACAGTCTCAACAATAACTAGTCTAAGGTCTGTAGAAATTCATGGAATTAGTATCCATACCTGAGGAGATAACTTTTCCTCTGAAATTCTTCTCCTTTTTGCTAAGTTCTCTTCCTTCCCTTTCTTCTTCCTCTTTTCCTTCTCCTCTCTTTCTCTCAATTCGATTAGGGTTGTGAAAGGAGTGAAAGTGGCTTAGGGACGTCCTTTAAATAGAGTAGGAATATCCTAAATAAGTCCCTCTGAGATTAGGAAAGAATCCCAATCGAAAAATATAGAAATTTCCTAATTTCTATATTCGGCAGAATCCGAGGGTCGATGGGAGGGTCGATGATCCCGTCGACCCTAGGGTCTTAAGTTGCCCGACCCTCCCTTCAAAACTGAGGGTCTGACTTTCTGTTTTGGGAGGTCTGACCCTGCTTAGCTGGGTATGCGACCCTTCCCCTATTTTAAGTGTTTTTGGGTCGATTTGATACCTAGGATCTCGATCTCCTTCACGCCCTTGGTCCATTTGACTCGACCATAATGGATAAACCTGGTTCAAGGTGGTAAGACCGGGTTAGATTGACACGGGTCTTACAACTCCCCCCAACTTATAAAAATTTCGTCCTCGAAATTGTACGTACCTTCTGAATCAAATAAGTAAGGGTATTGCTTTCTCATAGCATTTTCTTCTTCCCATGTAATTTCTTCCATGTCTTTACTTTTCCATGTGACCTTAACATAGTAGATATCTCTGTTGCGTAGACATTGAACCTTTCGACTAGTGATTTCTGTTGGTGTTACTTCAAATGTCAAATCATCAGTCAATTCTGGCAAACCCACTGTCAAAACATGCGTTGGGTCTTTGACATACTTCTTCAATAGAGAAATGTAAAATACGTCATGTACACTTGACATAGATGGTGGTAGTGCTAACTGATAAGCCACTTTTTCACCCTTAGCTAGAATTTCATATGGCCCGACATGTCTTGGACTTAGCTTCCCTTTCTATCCGAACCTCTTCAATCCTCGCATAGGCGATACCTTCAAAAATACTTTATCACCTACAGCGAACTTTAGATCTCTTCGTCGAGTATCCGCATATTGCTTCTGGTGGTTCTAAGTTGTTCTCACTCTTTCCTTGATGATGTCGACCACTCGACAAGTCTCTTCAATAAATTCTGGTCCAACAATACTACGTTCTCCAACTTCATTCCAAAACAAGGGAGTTCGACACTTTCGGCCATACAGTGCTTCATATGGTGACATCTGTATTGTGGCCTGATAGCTGTTATTATAAGCGAACTCGATCAATGGTAACTTTTCGTCCCATGATCCTTTGAAATCAATTACACATGCTCGTAGCATATCTTCTAGAATCCCGAATTATGCGTTCGACTATCCATCGTGCGTGGGTGGAATACGATCTGAACTTCAACGTTGTACCCATAGCCTTTTGCAATCCTTCCCAAAATTTGGAAGTAAATCGTGGATCTCTATCGGACACAATACTTTCTGGTACACCGTGTAACCGAACAATATTATCCACATACAGCTTCGCTAACCTTTCCAGTGTATATTGAGGTCGTATAGGTATGAAGCGAGCTGTTTTGGTCAGACGGTCCACAATCACCCAAACTGCGTCAACTACTCGAGGAGTCATTGGTAGTCCCGTGACGAAGTCCATAGTGATGTAGTCCCATTTCCATGCTGGTTCCGGTAATGGCTGCAACAGTCCAGCGGGTCTTTGTCATTCAGCCTTTACTTTCTGACAATTTAGGCATTGAGACACGAACTTGGCTACATCTGCTTTCATTCCCCTCCACGAATATAATTTCTTTAGATCATGATACATTTTTGTACTTCCAGGGTGTATCGAGTAGATGGTGGTATGGGCTTCTTTCATCAGTCGGTGTCTAATGTCCATACTTTCTGTTTCAGGTACACATATTCTTCCTTTGTATTTTAATACCTTCTCGTCATCCAAGGTGAACTCAGGGTTAGTCCTACCTTTCTCAATATCTTCTTGTACTGTTCTCAGATAAGGATCTGATTTGATAGCTGTCTTCACTTCATCCACTGTATCCGGTGTAATCTTCAATGCTGCGAACATGTTTGAAAACCGATGAATAAACCCTTGGTTGGCTGATTCATCCGTTGTATCTATCACATACTGCTCGTTGCCATAATTGAATACCATTCCGGTGGTACACATTGCTACGATCGTGCTAACTTCTCCTTGAGATTTTATCATTGATTTTCTGCTTAATGCATCCGCTACTACGTTTGCTTTTCCCGGATGATACTGGATATCACAATTATAATCTTTCAATAGTTCCAGCCATCTTCGTTGTCTCATATTCAACTCCTTCTGATTAAATAAATAAGTAAGACTTTTATGGTTCGACTTAATCTGAAATTTCTCCCCGTATAGGTAATGTCTCCATATCTTGACCGCATGTACTACTGCCGCTAGCTCCAGATCATGAGTGGGATAATTTTTCTCATGTACCTTTAACTGTCTTGAAGCATAAGCAATCACTTGCTCTCCTTGCATAAGCACACATCCCAATCCCAGTCCCGACGCATCAGTGTATAGAGTAAATGTCTGTCCTGGCACGGGAATAGTCAAAATTAGAGCGGATATCAATCTGGTCTTCAGTGTTTGGAAACTCTTCTCACATTTATCGGTCCATACAAACTTTTCACCTTTCTTAGTCAAACTGGTGAGAGGTACGGCAATCCGAGAATAGTCTTCTACGAATCTCCGATAATAACCAACTAGACCCAGAAAACTTCTGATTTCCGAAACGCTCTTTGGTGCTTCCCACTTCACAATAGCCTCGATCTTGCTGGGATCCACTTTGATTCCTTTAGCGGATACTACATGGCCTAGAAATACGACTTCCCTTAGCCAAAACTCGCACTTTGAAAATTTGGCATATAGCTTCTCTTTCCTTAAACGCTGTAGGGCTGCGTTTAGGTTCTTGATATGAGTTTCCTTGTCCTTGGAATATACCAATATGTCATCAATAAATACTATAACCGACGTATCCAACATATCGTGGAAAACTCGGTTCATAAGTTCCATGAACGTTGCCGGTGCATTAGTTAATCCGAAAGACATAACCAAAAATTCATAATGTCCGTATCTGGTCCTGAATGCTGTCTTTGGAATATCACATTCTTTAATCTTCAGCTGATGATAGCCTGATCGAAGATCGATCTTAGAAAATACTCTTGGTCCTTGTAACTGTTCGAACAAGTCATCGATCCGGGGTAATGGATATCGATTCTTGATTGTCAGTTTATTCAACTCCCGATAATCGATGTATAATCGAACGCTACCATCCTTCTTCTTTACGAACAACAGCGGTGCACCCCATGGAGATATACTGGGTCGAATATAACCCTTGTCCAGTAATTCTTGTAGTTGCACCTTCAGTTCCTTCAGTTCCGTAGGAGCCATCCTATAAGGTTCTTTTGATACAGGTGCGGCTCCAGGTATAAGGTCTATTACAAACTCCATGGCCCGGTCGGGTGGTAATCCGGGTAGTTCCTCTGGAAATACATCAGGGTAATCCCGTACGACTTCAATGTCTTCCATTCGTGGTGCTTCCTTGGTTAGGTCGACCACTGACACTAGATACCCGACTGCTCCCTTGTCAAGGCACTTCTTAGCCTTTAATGCTGAGAGTATGAGCTTGCGTCTCTGGGGAAGTTTGGTTCCCGAGAAACTTAATTCTGCTCCTTCTTTGTCTTTGAACGTTAGCTTCTTTTCGGCGCATAATAGATTTGCAGAATGCCGAGCTAACCAGTCCATTCCCAAGATGACATCAAAGTCTGCCATCTCAAGTTGTATCAAGGTTGCATCTAAAGTCTTCTCTCCAATGAGAACTGGACATGGTCCATAACCTTTCTCTAGTTCTACTTCTAACCCCATCGGTGATCGTATAAGTAATTTGTAGTCTAATGTTTTGATGGGTAATTTTGTCTTCTTTTCAAATGACACAGATATAAATGAATGAATAGCTCCGGAATCGAAGAGTACTCTGGTGGGTACGCCATTTATAGGTACAATACCTGTGATTTATCTTTACTTAGTCTACATGCTCGTTCAATGTAATTACAACTTTAAAAATTTCAGTCATACCTATGACCGCATCGGGTGATGCGGCCGCATCCTTGGACGTAACAGCATATACCCGTCCCTGATGGAATTGCTTCTTGGGCTTAGGGCACTCTCTTGCCATATGTCCCGGTTGGTTGCAGTTAAAACACTTCGGGCTTTCAGAATTTGGCTTTGGCTGAGGTTGAGCTGCTGGGGTAGTCTTGGTTGCAGCATTAAAATTCTGAGGACGGAAAGGCTTATACGTCTTGTTATTGCCTCCGTTGTAGGAGTTTCCAGCTGGTCTCTTGATGCCTCTGTTCTGAGTAAGGTAACTCTCCTTCTGGCTCGATTCAATCACTCGAGCAATCTGGACAGCTTCGTTGTAAATTTTCTTCTCTAAGCCCACAACATTTTCTCTGATGCTTCATCTTAGTCCCGCGACGAACCTACGGGTTTTGGTATCTTCTTCTTGCATGCTAGCTGGTGCAAAGAAAAATAGCTCTTCGTAGCGCTGTTGATATGAGTCTACAGTCATCTGTCCCTGGTACAAGCTCAGGAACTCTTTCTCCATCGAATCTCTTAAGCTTCGTGGAAAATATTTCTCGAAGAATGCTTCTTTATATATTGCCCATGTCAGTAGGGCATGCTTGGTGAGTAAATATATCTTCGTGGATTTCCACCAATGGTGTGCATCCCCCTTGAGCATGAAGGTGGCACATAGTACTTTCTCTTCCTCTGTGATAGTCATCATGAGGAAATTTCTCTCCATCTCGTCTATCTAGTGTGCTGGCCACAATGGATTAGACGGTTTGCCGTTGAATTCCTTAGGTTTCATCTTCAAAAATCTCTCCACTAGTCGGGAGTAGTCCAGCTGATTTTGGGGGTTTGCCCCAAACATGTGGTGTGGATACTTGTAATCACCCTGAGCTGCTTCTGGAACCTACACTGGAATCGGTGCAGCCTGTTGTTGAGGTGTCTGAGGAGCTGGGTGGTTACCCACTGGTGCTGCACTGGCTTGTCCTGTGTGCATGGGTGCAGCCTGAGTGGCTTGAAACATAATTCCCATGACAACCTACATCTGAGCCTGCGCGTGTTGCATCTGCTGCAGCTGTTGTGTCAGATTCATCACCACGGTTGTTAGCTCTGGTGGTGGAGGTGGCAAATTTGTAGGGTTTTCCGGTTCTGGATTACCCGGTGCATAGTTATTTTCTTGACTAGTCTCCTCCACGGGTGGTGGTGGTGGGACTGCATTTTGGGTCTGCCGGGTCACTCTACGTCCAGACATAATTCCTTTCGCTAATTGGTGGTGCCTGGAAATCATCAAAATAGGTGAGAAGTCATTTATATTTCATGTAGGCACGGTAACCAATAATCAATTCCAATTCTAGCTCATTTTATTAAAAAAATACTGTCTTTTCTATGCAGGGTCGATGGTAAGGGTCGATGGTATGTCCGACCCTTGGTATCCGACCCTGGGAATGACCTATTCTTCCCGAGAGCTGAGGGTCGATGCGAGGGTCGATGGGTATCCGACCCTCAGTTCCGACCCTTGATTTTCCTGTCGATTCCCGAGAGCCGAGGGTCGATGGGAGGGTCGATTCGAGGGTCGATTGTTCTAGTCGAATTGTCCGACCCTCGGACCAAAAATCAGATTTTTAAGATCCGATTCTGGATCATTTCTCACTATTCCTCCTCCGTTTCGACTCGTCTCTCCTCTCTGAGTTGCTACAGTGCTACTCTACTGTTTTGGATCGGTTTGACTCCGGGTTTCGACGTCCACGTCATCACTACAGGTATGTCTTCCCATTTTTACCTGTTTTTAAGTTTCCATTTCTAGGTTTTCGCACGTTTAACTTGTATTTTCCAAATTAAACTTTTTCCAACAGTAAAAATTCGATTTTTATTGGGGGCTTTTGTTATTGGTGTCTCGAGGAACGAAAGCCCTCAAAATTTTTTGAGTTTCATCGGTTGGTTATCGAGAAACTTAAAATTTTCTCTTTTTGCCCTAATTTGTCGACATTTTCAATTTTTCTTGAATTTCTTCAAATTGGACATCGTCAGTTAAAATTTCCTACTGCATGTGGGTTGTAGGATATGTTTAAACCTTCGTAAGTCCTTATGCCCACTTGAATGGTGAGAAATGGGGCTTTATGGTCAACTTACGTCGTTATTCCATCAAATTTTGGATTTTTATCCTATTAACTCCTTGTTTCCTTTCTCTTTCTTATTTGCAGAGACTATGGCTCGTACCAAGGTACCCAGAGTGCGTGATCCACTTCGCTTCTATTCGAATGAAGCTGAGGCACAGTATGCTGACTATGCCCGTAAGAAAGTGGAAGGGGGTCGCATGGTGAACTTGGCTGAGCTAGCCTTGTTCAATGTAGAGGGAGCATTTGGTGATATGGGGTGGCTCCCTGTCATCACATACGACGCGTGCACATGTCCAGATTTGGTGCGCCAATTCTATTGTGATCTCCAGGTGGTGGGGAATTACAATGACGTTGAGCATGGTAGGAGTTGCGCATCACCAGTTACGTCAAGGGGCTGCACATTTTCTTTGATTATCGACAGCTGGCCGATCTGTTGGGCATTCCCTATGATGGCCCCATGGTGTACTGTGTGCCGGGAGAGCCACAGTTTGTTGAGATGAAGATGAGAGCAGAGATCGACAACTAGTTGCTCCGTCCTGATCGTTGGCAGATGAGAGCCTGTTACTTGCGTCCAACTCCACGGGTCTTCTGTAAGATTATTCAGCATAATCTGATCCCGTAGAGTGGGCACTATGAGAGGGTGTCTCAGCTGACCCAGTTCCTGATATACAGTATATGCACTCGACAGCCCGTCTGCCTTCCATACATCATCATGCGGACCATGAATAGTGCTACATTGTCCGGTCATAGGGGTAATCTACCCTATGGACGCATGATTACAGTGCTACTGACCCGTCTGGGGGTGGATCTGGTAGATGAGAAGATCCAGGAGAAGACCTTCTCGTCGCCTCTAGATTGAGAGGCTATCTGCAAGATGGGGCTGTGAGATGCTGAGGTTAGCGATGAGGAGAGGAACGCGATGGTGCGCCCTCACACTCGGGTCGAGATGGCTGATGCTGAGGCTGCTGCTGCTGCTGCTAGAGCTCGTGTGGATCCAGTCGACGATGACGATCGTATGTATATGGACGTCGACTCGATACCACCGCCTTCACCTATACATGCGACTAGAGTTGGTACTTCTTCTACGGCGGCTCCTGCACCTGAGGCTGGTCCTTCCCATTCGGCTGATCCTTTACTTCCACCTTCAGCCATGATGGAGATGCTGCAGGAGATCAGGGATGCTCAGCGTAGATCTGATCTGAGGATGGATGAGCTGTTGGCTTCTCAGCACGCATCAGACGCGCGGATGAGAGAGCTCCTAGAGGTACAGCGTGTGACGGATCAGAGGATAGCCGATCTCACGGCTAGTTTACAGACGACACAGTCTCAGATAGCCTGGTTGACTAGAGTCTATGCTGAGGACTACGACAGAGACCGTGAGGCACCGCCTCCTCCTTCGCCTCCAGCTTCCTGAGTGTACTTTTATTTTTCCTTGTACTACAGAGTAACTGTCCGGGTTGTGGACTGTACTCTGCTTTCATTATGTATATACATCTTGTTCCTCTCTCTAGTTGTATGTAACTTGTTTCCCCTTTAATAGATGTATTATTCTCTTTTAAATTTTGTCTCAAACATCACTGGTGCTTACAATGTGTTAATATTACTGTTTTTATTTTTATCCTATCTCAGTTCACAATTGTGTTGAATGTATGCTAGTTCAGCGGACAAGGCCTGGGATCCTCTGATACCAAGTTGTCACACCCCAATTCTGTACTATTCAGAATGATGTGATGAACCGTTAATAAATCAACGGTTCAACCAGGATCTCAAATAGGCTATCCCCGTGTTATCTGAACCTCCATATATCCATGTCATAATCAGAGTAAATACACAATAGCGGAAGTCTTATAATAAAATGAACTGAGAAACTAAGATGATATTAATAATTTAATAGCAAATTATTCTGTATCAATCGAGACATAAGTAAATATCAATACAAGTCTTTAATAAATCCAAATAAATAAACCTATAAAATATCTAATCAAATACACACGAGTTGCACTCGCAAGAGGAGTCATGTGTATCCTCTTCAGCTTCAGCTTCCATCGTCGCTACCGTCCCTTACGCAGAAGCATTTATAAAATCTTCGACCGTATAACCTGCATCATCAACTAAAAATATTCGACGTCGAGGGGTGAGCACACATCACGGCTCATTGAGTAGCCAAAATAATTTAACAATACATATGCATGCAAAAAGTCAATTTATATCTTTGGTCCAGTTTAAAGTTTATAGTATGCAATAGAAAGGTTTAGGTAGCCAAAGGTCGCGTTTATTGACCCCGCCTCTATACACGAGTGTGTGACGTTACCCGAAGATCACGTTTATCGTCAACTCACATGCACCCAATCATGAACATTATATAACAAAGGTTACGTTTATTGCTATATAGTGCCATACCAACAAATAAGCCCCTGTTGGCGAGGGCTGCAAACTGGGCTCGCAACTAATCAATCCTAATGCCAAAGAGTGTATCCAAGGCCTCACCCCAGCATCCCTCAGAATGTCCATAGAGATAGAGCTAAGGCCCCCCGGTAGAGTCAGAGACTACATGGACCGAGACCACCTCCCCTGATACTCTACGACATAATAGTTATGCTAAAGGAATGGCGATACGACGATCTCAATGCAGAAGAATTGAGTTAGACATAGAGCTAAAGTGCTGAGACCCGTCAAAGGTTAACGTTTATTGACATTCTCATCACACCTCCCTTGATACTCGCTCGCATCAAGTACATCAATCACACACATATAAGCACATGCCTATTCCTATCATCATCATCATCATCATCATGTTATAAACAATAAAGTAAATATGCATGGACAAGTAATAGAAATATTTGATGGCATGCTGTATGCACATTACAAACATATTCGCATAGAATCAAGCATAGCATAGGACTCAAGAAAATAGAAAACAGTTTGTTATTAACCAATTTAGTTTGGGGTTCTGGTTCCTCACCTTAGCTTTCTATAAGATACTTTTTCAAGCTTTAGAATCACCTTTACAGTGTTATTATATTGCTAGAAGACCTAACAAAGTCGATAGAATTTAATTAGAATTTATTTAGAATTAAAAACTACTCTGTTAACTGAGGGTCGGAGGTAGGGTCGATGCTAGGGTCGATGGGTCTATCGACCCTTCCCTCTTTCTGGACTTCCCGAATGCTGAGGGTCGATGGTTAGGAACACCTAGGGTCGGATGGTCATCGACCCTCGATGCCACCCTCGGTGCACTTTGGTCCAATTCCCTCTTTTAATCCATTCTTCGTGTTTAAAATCCTATGGCTTGCTCCTACATTTCATTCTACATTCATTCCATGGTCTGAAACCATGTATAACCCACCTAGATAGCTTTCATGCACTTTCCTATGGTTTTCCATGAAAACCTAACCATAGCTTGATGGTTTGGGTTTCTCCGAAATCACACTCTCAACAATAACTAGTCTAAGGTCTGTAGAAATTCATGGAATTAGTATCCATACCTGAGGAGATAACTTTTCCTCTGAAATTCTTTTCCTTTTTGCTAAGTTCTCTTCCTTCCCTTTCTTCTTCCTCTTTTCCTTCTCCTCTCTTTCTCTCAATTCGATTAGGGTTGTGAAAGGAGTGAAAGTGGCTTAGGGACGTCCTTTAAATAGAGTAGGAACATCCTAAATAAGTCCCTCTGAGATTAGGAAAGAATCCCAATCGAAAAATATAGAAATTTCCTAATTTCTATATTCGGCAGAATCCGAGGGTCGATGGGAGGGTCGATGATCCCTTCGTTCCTAGGGTCTTAAGCTGTCCGACCCTCCCTTCAAAACTGAGGGTCTGACTTTCTATTTTGGGAGGTCCGACCCTTCTTAGCTGGGTATGCGACCCTTCCCCTATTTTAAGTGTTTTTAGGTCGATTTGATACCTGGGATCTCGATCTCCTTCACGCCCTTGGTCCATTTGACTCGACCATAATGGATAAACCTAGTTCAAGGTGGTAAGACCGGGTTAGATTGACACGAGTCTTACAGTGCAAACTGTTCTCATGCTCTTTGAATGAAAAAGAAAAGGAAGAAGAATGAAGAAGAAAGTGGAAAAAGAATAAAAAGAAGAGGAGGAAACAAGAAGAATGATGAAGATGAAAGAAAAAGAATGAAGAAGAAAGAGGAACAAAGAAGAAGAATGTAGAATGAAGAAGAAGAATGAAGAAAAGTATGAGAAAGAAGAATGGAGTAGAAGAAGAATGAAAAAGAAAAATGTAGAAGAAGCATGAAGAACAAAGAAAAAGAATGAAGAAATAAAAGAAGAAGATGAAGAAAGTTGTCGAAAAAAGAAGAAAGAAGAAGAAAGAAGAAGAAGAAGTAGAATAAGAGCAAAAAAGAAAGATGAAGAATAAGAAAAAATTTACCACAAAAAAAAAATGTAGAAGTGCTGGCTCAATTTAAAGTGCGCTGGCGCACTTCATCATCTTCTTCATCAATTTTATTATTCTTCTACTTCTTCTTTCATGATGTCCTTTTCTTCCTTTCCTTTTTCATTCTTCTTCTACCATCTTCTTTTCCCTTTTTAGTTCTTTCTTCTTCTTCATTCTTCTACTTCTTTCTTCGTCTCATTCTTCTTATTTTTCTTCTTGTTCATTCTTCTTCTGTTTTCCACCTTTTTGTGATAATATCGGTTACTATCATCTCATGTGTTAGCATCCATGTTTTATTCTTCTGACAATTTGAGTTAAAGGCCCAATTCCTTCTTCTTAGGATTAAGTTACTCTCTAGCTCAATTGCATTTGGATTCCCATAGTTTCTAAAAGATGCGATTAAGCTTGAGTGTAGGGTCTGCAACTCAGATTGTCAGAAGAATAAATATGGATTCTAACTGCATGAGATGATCGTGAACCATATTGTCATAAAATGATGCAAAATGTGTTGATACTCATTGAATGAAAAAGAAAAAGAAGAAGAAGAAGAGGAGGAAACAAGAAGAATGAAGAGGAAGAAAGAAGAAGAATGAAGAACAAAGTAGAATAGAAGGAAGAAAAATAATGAAGAAGAAAAATGAAGAAGAAGAAAAAGAAGAAAAAGTAGAAGAATGAAGTAGAAGAAGAAAAAGAAAGAAGAAGATGAAGATTGAAGAAGAAGAATGTAGAAGAAGAATGAGAAACAAAGAAGAAGATTGAAGAATGAAGAATGAAGAAGAAGAATGAAGAAAAGAATGAGAAAGAAGAAAATAGAAGAAGAAGATTGAAAAAGAAGAATGTAGAAGAAGCATTAAGAACAAACAAAAAGAATGAAGACGAAAAAGAAGAAGATGAAAAAGTAGTTGAAAGAAGAAGAATGAAATAGAAAGAAGTAGAAGAAGTGGAATAAGAACGAAAAAGAAAAAGAAAAATAAGAAGAAATTTACCACAAAAAAAAAATGTAGAACGGTGCTGGCACACTTCTTCATCTTCTTCTTCTTCTTTATTCTTCTTCTACTTCTTCTTTCATCATATCCTTTTTTTTTTCTTTTCTTCTTCCTTCTTATTTCGTCTTCTTTTTCCTTTTTCTTCTTCTTTCTTATTCTTGATTCTTCATATTCTTTCTTCGTCTCATTCATCTTCTTATTTTTCTTCATGTTCATTTTTTTTTGTTTTCCATCTTTTTGTGACACTATGGGTTACGATTTTCTCACGTGTTAGCATCCAAGTTTTATTCTTCTGATAATCTGAGTTAAAGACCCAACTTCTTCTTCTTAGGACCAAGCTACTCACAAGCTCAACCGCATTTGGATTCCCTCTATTTTTAGAAGATGTGATTGAGCTTGAGTGTAGGGTTTGCAACTCAGATTGTCTAAAGAATAAAATTTAGATGCTAATTGCAAGAGATGATCGCGAACCATATTGTCATAAAAGGGTGCAAACTGTGCTCGTGCTCTTTGAACAAAAAAGTAAAAGAAGAAGAATGAAGCAGAATGAGGGAAAAAAAGAAGAAGAAGAAGAGGAAACAAGAAGAATGAAGAAGAAAGAGGAAGAGAAAGAAGAAAAATAATCAAGAAGAAAGATGAAGAAGAAGAAAAAGAAGAAAATGAAGAAGAATGAAGAGGAAGAAGAAGAATGAAGAAGAAAAAGAAAGAAGAAGAATGAAGATGAAGAAAAAGAAGAAGAAGATGAAGATTGAAAAATTACGATGAAGAATGAAGAAAATGAAGAAAAATATGTAGAAGAAGACGAATGAAAAAGAAGAAGATGAAGAAGAATGAAGAAAAGAATGAGAAAGAAGAAAGAAGAACATATAAGAAGAAGAGTGTAGAATGAAGAAGAAGAATGTAGAAGAAGAATGAAGAACAAAGAAGAAGAATGAAGAATGAAGAATGAAGAATGAAGAAGAAGATGATGAAGAAGAAGAATGAAGAAAAGAATGAGAAAGAAGAACATAGAAGAAGAAGAACGAAGAAGAAGAATGTAGAAGAAGAATGAAGAATAAAGAATGAAGAAGAAAAAGAAGAAGATGAAGAAAGTAGTTGAAAGAAGAAGAATGGAAAAGATATAAGAAAAAGAAGAAAAAGCAGAAGAAGAAGGAAAAAGAAAGAAGAAGAAGAAGTAAATTTCACCCCCCCAAAAAAAAAAGAGGCGCATCTGAAGGGCGTTGACGCACTTCTTCTTCTTCTTTATTCTTCTTCCTCTTCTTATTTCATCATGTCCTTTTATTCTTTTTCTTCATTCTTCTTCTTCCGTCTTCTTTTTCATTTTTCTTCTTCTTCTTCTTTCTTCTTCTTATTTTTTTAATTCTTGATTATTCTTCTATTTTACACCATTTGGTGACAATATGCATTACGATCATCTCATTTGTTAGCATCCAAGTTTTATTCTACTAATAATCTGAGTTGAAGACCCAACTACTTCTTCTTAGGATTAAGCTACTCACAAGCTCAACCGCATTGGGATTCCCTCTGTTTCTAAAAGATGCGGTTGCGATTGAGTGTAGTGTTTGCAACTCAGATTGTCAGAAGAATAAAATTTGGATGCTAACTGCATGAGGTGATTGTGAACTATATTGTCATAAAATGGTGCAAACTGTGCTTGTGCACTTTGATTGAAAAAGAAAAAAAGAAGAATGAAGCAGAAAGAGGAAAAAGAAGAAGAAGAGAAGAAGAGGAGGAAACAAGTAGAATGAAGAAGAAGAAAGAAGAAGAATGAAGAAGAAAGAGGAAGAGAAAGAAGAAAAATTATGAAGAAGAAAGATGATGAAGAAGAAAAAGAAAAAGAATGAAGAAGAAGAAGAAGAAGAAGAAGATTGAAAAATGGCAAAGAAGAATGAGGAAAAAGAAGAAGAATAAGTAGAAGAAGATGAAGATGAATAAAGAAAAGAATGAGAAAGAAGAAAGAAGAACAAAGAAAAAGAAGAAGAATGAAGAAGATGAAAGCAGAAGAAGAATGAAGAACATAGAAGAAGAAGGGAGAATGAAGAAGAAGATGATTGAAGAAAAGAATGAGAAAGAAGAAAATAGAAGAAGAAGAATGAAGAAGAAAGAATGTAGAAGAAGAATGAAGAACAAAGAAGATGAATGAAGAATAAAGAATAAAGAAGAAAAAGAAGAAAATGATGAAAGTAGTTGAAAGAAGAAGAATGAAAAAGAAAGAAGAAGAAGAAGAAGAAGAAGATCGAAAAAGAAAGAAGAAGAAGAAGAAGAAGAAAATTACCACGAAAAAAAAGAAGAAAAAGTTGAAGAAGGTCACCGACGCACTTCAAAAGTGCGTTAGCGCACTTCTTCTACTTCTTTATTCTTCTTCCTCTTCTTCTTCTGTCATGTTCTTTTCTTCTTTTTCTTCTTCATTCTTCTACTTCCATCCTCTGTTTCATTTTTCTTCTTCTTCATTCTTCTTCTTCTTTCTTCTTCTTATTTTTCTTCTTTTTCATTCTTCTTCTATTTTACACCATTTTGTCACAGTATGCATTATGATCATCTCATGTGTTAGGATCCAAGTTTTATTCTTCTGACAATCTGAGTTGAAGACCCAACTCCTTCTTCTTATGATTATGACACTCACAAACTCAACTGCATTTTGATTCCCTCTATTTCTAGAAGATGGGGTTGAGCTTGAGTGTAGCGTTTGCAACTCAGATTGTCAGAAAAATAAAATTTGGATGCTAACTGCATGAGATGATCGTGGACCATATTGTTATAAAATGGTGCAAGCTGTGCTCATGCTCTTTGAATGAAAAAGAAAAGGAAGAAGAATGAAGTAGAAAGTGGAAAAAGAATAAAAAGAAGAGAAGGAAACGAGAAGAATGAAGAAGACGAAAGAAGAAGAATGAAGAAGAAGAAGAAGAATGAAGAAGAAGAAGAAGAAGAAGAATGAAGAAGAAGAAGAAGAAGAAGAAGAAGAAGAAGAAGATTGAAAAATGGGGAAGAAGAATGAAGAAAAAGAAGAAGAAGAAGTACAATTAGCCGAATGAAGAAGAAGAAGATGAAGAATAATGAAGAAAAGAATGAGAAAGAAGAAAGAAGAACATAGAAGAAGAAGAATGAAGAAGAAGAATGAAGAAGAAGACTGAAGAAGAAGAATGTAGACGAAGAAAGAAGAACAAAGAAGAAGAATAAAGAATGAAGAACGAAGAAGAAGATGAAGAAGAAGATGAATGAAGAAAAGAATGAGAAAAAAGAACATAGAAAAAGAATAACGAAGAAGAATGTCGAGGAAGAATGAAGAAATTTCGAATAAAGAATGAAGAAGAAAGAATGAAGAATAAGGAATGAAGAAAGAAAAAGAAAAAGAAAAAGATGAAGAAAGTTGTTGAAAAAAGAATGAAAAAGAAAGAAGAAGAATAAGAAGAAGAAGAAGAATGAGAAAGAAAGAAGAAGAAGAAGAAGAAGAAGAAGAAGAAGAAGAAGAAGAAGAAGAAGAAGAAGAAGAAGAAGAAGAAGAAGAAGAAGAAAATTACCACAAAAAAAAAAAAAAGAAGAAGAAGAAGAACTTCTTTTGCGCACTTCTGAAGGGTGCTGGCGTACTTCTTCTTCTTATTTATTCTTCTCCCTCATCTTCTTTCGTCATGTCCTTTCTTCTTTTTCTTCTTCATTCTTCTTCTTCTTCTTTCTTCTTCTTTATTCTTCTTCTTCATTCTTCTTCTTTATTCTTCTTCTCCTTATTCATCTTCTTATTTTTCTTCTTCTTCATTCTTCTTCTGTTTTACACCATTTTGTGACAATATAGGTTACGATCATCTCATGTGTTAGCATCCATGTTTTACTCTTCTGAGAATCTGAGTTGAAGACCCAACTCCTTCCTCTTAGGATTAAGCTATTCTCTAGAAGATGCGGTTGAGCTTGAGTGTAGAGTTTGCAACTCAAATTGTCAGAAGAATAAAATTTGGATGCTAACTGCATGAGATGATCGTGAACCATATTGTCATAAAATGGTGCAAAATGTGCTCGTGGTCTTTGAATGAAAAGGAAAAAGATGAAGAATAAAACAGAAAGAGGAAAAAGAAGTTGAAGAAGAAGAGGAAAGAAGAAGAATGAAGATGAAGAAAGAAGAAGAATGAAGAAGAAAGAGAATGAGAATGAAGAAAAATAGTGAAGTAAAAAGATGAAGAAGAAGAAAAGGAAGAAAAAGAAGAAAAAGGAAGAAGAATATGAAGAAGAACGAAGAAGAAAAAGAAAGAAGAAGACAAATGAAGAAGAAGAAGACGAACGAAGAACAATGGAGAAAAGAATGAAAAAGAAGAAAGAAGAACATAGAGGAATGAAGAAGAAGAATGTAGAAGAAGAATGAGGAACAAAGAAGAAGAATTAAGAATGAAGAAGAAGAATGAAGAAAAGAATGAGAAAGAAAAACATAGAAGAAGAAGAATGAAGAAGAAAAATGTAGAAGAAGAATGAAGAACAAAGAAAAAGAATGCAGAAGAAAAAGAAAAAGATGAAAAAAGTAGTTGAAAGAAGAAGAATGAAGAAGAAATAAACGGAAGAAGAATGAAAAAGAAAGAAGAAGAATTAGAAGAAATTTACCAAAAAAAAATTTAGAAGTGCACTGGCGCACTTCTGAAGGGCACTGGCGCACTTACAAGTGTGCTGATGCACTTCTGATGATGAAAAAGAAGAAGAAGTTGAGGATTGAAAAATGGCGAAGAAGAATAAAGAAAAATAAGAATAATAAGTACAAGAAAACGAATGAAGAAGAAGAAAAAGACGAATGAAGAACAATGTAGAAAAGAATGAAAAGAAAAAAGAAGAACATAGAAGAATGAAGAAGAAGAATGTAGAAGAAGAAAGTAGAACAAAGAATGAAGAATAAAGAATGAAGATTGAAGAAGACGAATGAAGAAAAGAATGAGAAAGAAGAACATAGAAGAAGAAGAATGACGAAGAAGAATGTAGAAGAATCATGAAGAACAAAGAAAAAGAATAAAGAAGAAAAAGAAGAAATTGAAAAAAGTAGATGAAAGATGCAGAAAGAAAAAAAAAGAAGAAGTAGAAGTAGAAGAAGAACGAAAAAGAAAGAAGAAGAACAAGAAGAAATTTACGACAAAAAAAAAATGTAGAAGTGCGCTGGCGCACTTCTGAAGGGTGCAGACGCACTTCTAAAGTGTGCTGATGCCCTTTTTCATCTTCTTCTTCTTCTTCTTTATTCTTCTTCTACTTCTTCTTTCATCATGTCCTTTTTTTCCTTTTCTTTTTTGTTCTTCTTCTTCCTTCTTCTCTTTCTCTTTTCTTCTTCTTTCTTCTTCTTCATTCTTCTTCTTCTTTCTCCTTCTCATTCATTTTCTTATTTTTCTTCTTCTTCATTCTTCTTCAGTTTTCCACCTTTTTGTGACACTATGGGTTACAATCATCTCTTGTGTTAGCATCCAAGTTTTATTCTTCAGACAATCTGAGTTGATGACCCAACTCCTTCTTTTTAGGATTAAGCTACTCTCTAGCTCAATCGCATTTGGATTTCCTCTATTTCTAGAAGATGCGGTTGAGCTTGAGTATTTGGTTTGCAACTCAGATTGTCAAAAGAATAAAATATGGATGCTAACAGCAGGAGATGAATGTGACATATTGTCAAAAAATGGCGCAAAATGTGCTCGTGCAATTTGAATGAAAAAGAGGAAGAAGAAGAACGAATCAGAAAGATGAAAAGGAAGATGAAGAAGAGGGCGAAGGAAGAAGAATGAAGATGAAGAAAGAAGAAGAATGAAGATGAAGAAAGAAGAAGAATGAAGAAGAATGAAGAAGAGAGAGGAAGAGAATGAAGAAAAATAATGAAGAAAAAATATGAAGAAGAAGAAAAGGAAGAAAAAGAAGAAAAATGACGAAGAAGAAGAAGAGGAAGAAGAATGAAGAAGAAAAAGAAAGAAGAATATTGAGGATGAAGAAAAAAAAGAAGAAGATGAACATTGAAAAATGGCGAAGAAGAATGAAGAAACTGTAGAAGAATAAGTAAAAGAAAACGAATGAAGAACAATGAAGAAATGAATGGAAAAGAAGAAAGAAGAATGTAGAAGAATGAAGAACAAGAATGTAGAAGAAGAATGAGGAACAAAGAATGAAGAATGATGAATGAAGAAGAAAAATGAAGAAAAGAATGAGGAAGAAGAACATAGAAGAAGAAGAATGAAGAAGAAGAATGTAGATGAAGCATGAAGAATAAAGAAAAAGAATGTAGAAGAAAAAGAAGAAAATGAAGAAAGTAGTTTAAAGAAGCAGATAGAAAAAGAAAGAAGAAGATGAAGTAGAATAAGAACGATAAAGAAAGAAGAAGAATAAGAATAAATTCACCACAAAAAAAAATGTAGAAGTGCGCTGGCGCACTTCAGAAGGGTGCTAGCGCAGTTCCTCATCTTCTTCTTCTTCTTTATTCTTATTCTACTTCATCTTTCATCATGTCCTTTTTTCCTTTTCTTCTTCGTTCTTCTACTTCCTTCTTCTTCTTTTTTTTCTTCTTCTTTCTTCTTCTTTCTTCTTCTCATTCATCTTCTTATTTTTGTTCTTCTTCATTCTTCTTCTGTTTACCACGTTTTTGTGACACAAAGTGTAAGACCCGCACTATGTAAACCCGGTCTAAACCTTGGTTTTATGCCGTAGCAGGTCTTCCGATCATCACCAAGCCAGACGGGACGAGTGGATGACAAACAGGTACGAAATCAGATCAAAGACGGTCAAATAATCATTATTTTATGTTGATCGGTCGATGGTACCGGTCTTAGTACCGGTCGACCGGTCAGCTCTGCGCCGGTGACTACGGAGATCTGGAATTGGATCTCTGTGGGTTCCACTTTCCTAAACCCTAATGCTTAAACATTCCTAATCTTAATAGGGTTACTAAACCCTAATCTTAGCCTATATAAACACTCTTAAACCTCTTCAAATCCTTTCCATTATCTCTCACAAACCCGAGAGAAGAGAAGGAGGTTGGAATGGAGAGGAAGCTAGGAAGAAGAAGGAGGTGCCGCCATTGCCATTCGACGAAACTCACTCTACGCCAGTTGACGGTAAGTGTTTTAACCACTCTTCTTACCCTATGACTCTAGGATAGTTGTATGGGTGGACCAATACCATGTGAAGTAAGTATTGATCTAAAACCCTAACTGGACCTTAAAACCTTAATTTGCCGTCAAACCCTAGATTTGAGATCCGAGATGATATTCATCGAAATAAAACTTGAATGAGTTGGGGATAACTCTAACTCAAAGATTAGACTTATAATGGATAGGAGAAACCCTGAAAATCCAAGGAGATCGATCGACGGCAGTCGAAAAACCAAGCGTATGGTCTTCCAGAGACATACCGATCGACCATTCCGGTTGCTAGTTTGCTCACAGAGCTACAACCGGTATGTTGCGACCGGTCAGCTCTGAAAGGATGGTTTTGGACTTTGTTGGTTTCCGACCAACGTGAAACCTTAAGGAAACTATTCTAATGAAACCCTAATAATATTGTAGGACTTTGTGACTTTCCGTTTGGATCTTGCGACATGGAGCAAGCTAACAAATGAGCGTCAGGTAAGGGAATCTGACCTAAACCTAATAATTAATGGACAATAAATCTTTGTTAATCACCTGAATATATATGATGTGATGTTTGTGCATATTCACATGCCATCCTTTACTTTCAATTGTTATTATTGCTCATGCATTGATAGGATGTGATTCTTAGGCATGTGATTGTTTTCGTTGGTGTGTGGAGTGGGGCATGGAGCATGGGATCATTCCTCACACTGGCACCTTTTGTAGTATTCTATCTTAACATGCTTGGTACGGGTGGGGCATCAGGGGAAGGTCGTGGTACGGTGGTCTCCGATATTGATGCTGGCCTGGCCATGGTGATGTGGCACTGTGGTCTCCGAGGTCGACGCTGGCTTGTCCACGATGCTTTAGCTCTATCTCTATGCCATAGAGAGTTTATGTTGGGATAGGGTCTACCTGCGTACTGTTCTATCCTAGTGGGTTAGTTACGAATAGGGTATTAGGGGAGGTACAGGGATTCCTTAGCTCTATCTTTATGCCGTAGATGGCTGTGCTGGGATAGAGCATACATTGACGACATATAGGATTGGTTAGTTGCGAGCCCAGTTTGCAAGCCCTGGCCAGTAGGGGCTTAGGTACTGGTATGGGTAGAGCATCAGGGGAGGTACGGGGATATCTTAGCTTTATCTCTATTCCATGATGGGTGCATGTGGGCCAATGGGGGTGTGATCCATGAGGTGCCACACACTCGTGTATAGAGGTGCGGGGGCCACCAAACCTTTCTATCGTACATTGCAAACTTTAACCAGACCACAACATAAAATGGTTGTTACTCATGCATAATATTGTGAAACTGTCTGATTGTCTTACTGAGCTAAGTTGTGAGCTCACCCTTTGTATATATACATGTTTTTAGATGTTGATGCAGGTTACAGAGTGGACGACTATGTGATTGCTCCGGCGTATGGTGATGTTGCTGCTTTGGGTGTACAGGCAAGAGAGGACGAGCATGACGCTTCATGCGAGTGCCCTTTCTACGTGTACCTTTGATTGGATTTTGATTTATTTTCATTATTTTCGGTTGGATTAAAGAGATATAATGATATTATATTTTATGTTTGAATTTGAATAATTGGATATTTTATTTACATTTATCAATAGATTCTCAATTCATTTAATTTAAAGACTTCCATTGTATATATTATATTCTGATTGTAGTTATGTGCAATAGTTTGTATGAGTGGACACGGCCTATACGAGATCCTGGTGTGAACCGTTGGTTCAATGACGGTTCACTCACACCATTCTGGTTGGTTCAGAATTGGGGTGTGACAACTTGGTATTAAAGCCCTCGGGTTCTGTCCAACAGACCATATTGCACTTAACTAAGTCGATGAACTGAGTTAGGAAAATTTAAAAATCTTAATACAAACCCACCCAAAGCATTGTTTGGTACTTGAGACGGACTAAGAAAGAGCATAACATACGATATTAAATATGGAACTTAATATTTGCACATACACTAGTTAGGTGAACCATGAAAACTTTCATTAATCAGAAAAAGAGTATCAAATGAAATAGTGCGAAAGGGTACGGTCCACAAGCCGGACAGTTACCCTGATACATATATATACCAGAAAGAAAAGAGAAGAAAAATAAAATGGACAATCATTGGGTAGGAGGCCTAGGAGGAATAGGGTCCGCTATGTCATAATCCCGCTCGTAAGCGACCCTAAGCCAGTGTACCTGGTCCTGTGTCACCCGTAGGCTACGAGCCAGACGTCCCAACTCCTGATCCATCTCCCGCTGAGACTCTAGGATGACCCTCTGGGTGTCCCGGATATCTGTGAACATGCTCAACATCGGGTCTGGAGGGGGATGAGACGGTCCAGCTGTAGATGTAGACGGTGGTGCTATAGGTGTAGGCTGTGGGGCTGGCACTGGTGCTTCCTCGGCCATATCATCGTCATCACTCCCAGCCTCTGCTGCATATGCTGCATTGGCTGCTGCTGCTGCTGCTGCGGCTACTACCCTCCTGAGTGGGCGAGGGCGAGCCTCCAACTCGTCATCGCTAACTGGCAGATTATCCATCTGCATCCTCAGAATGGCATCCTAGTTGATGTCGGAGGTCATGGTGTCCTCCAATGTCACCTCGCCTCTCATACTCACGTCCGTATGGGAGGTTACTGGCCTGGTCGGCCAGAGTCACCTGATGCATGGTCCGGATGATGAGGTAAGGGAGAGAGACCCGCTCCCCTGTTCAGACGCAGTAAGTGATGTACTGAGTGAGCTGAGATAACTCACTATAGTGGCCGCTCTAAGGAACAATGTTGTGTTGGATTATGCGACTATAAACTCGAGCTAGGGGCTTCAGACTAGCCGCCTTCATAGGAGCCCCAGGATTTAGGATCTGCTCTGCTATCTCTCTGCGTAGGTCCTTGCTCAGATAGCCCTTCACCTTTGGAGGGCAGTATACTAGGTTTCCATCATTGGGTACTCCCAGCAGGTCAGCCAACCGGTGAGTGTTGAAGGAGATATGGACACCCTTGACGTAGCTGGAGATGCACAAGTCCCTACCCTGATTGGGATCGTTGACATCCCCATGAAGCTCCAGGTTAGCATAGAAATGCTTAACCAGGTTGGGACGAGTGATCTCTGTGTACGAGATGACAGGCACCCACCCAAGCGCGTCAAAAGCTGCTCGCATATCGAACCTGTCCAACTGTTCCAAGTTAACTCGCCGTCCAGATTCGATGTTTTTGTTATCAAACGAGGGGAAACGAGCTTGTGCCACCTCAGAACGAAACCACAGTTCATCGAGCTGTGGAGCTGGTGGCTGAGGAGCGTGCATGCTCGAGCCATGAGGACGCTTGCCAAGAGCACGTCGTGGAGCCATTTAAACTACAAAACAAAAAGAAAGCAAGAAGAAAATGTTAAATTTTGTCGAAATTTCGGTAGCATAACGACAGTAATTTGGGAAAAAGCCTCAAACTCACCCAAAAACTTGGGGAGGAGGACTTACGTAACCCCCACACTCTTCAACAAATCAATTACAGACAATTACAACAAGAAATTTTAGGAATTTAAGAAAAATCAAGAAATTTCGATTTTTTTTGGAAAACCTAGGTTAAAACTTGTAAAAATTTGATTTTTAGGAAAACCGATCAGTGGAACCTCAAATTGGTTGAGGGCTTTTGCTCTTAGGGGTCCCTAAACCCTTTCTAATCCGAAGGAAAAGAGTTCCTACGGTTAGAATCTCTCAATCAATGAAAAACTTAGAATTCTAGTTATAAACGACGTGGGGAAATTGTAAAGAGTTGTTTAAGAGAGAAAAGACTTACATGGAGACGATGTGTTGAGTCTGGAGCGGAAGAAAATCACTCCCAAGATGACCGGTCGGACTGTAGCAACTCAGAATCCAGAGGAGAATCGCCACCGAAGGAGAGGAAGGAAAGAAAAGTGAGAGAAATCTCACTTTTCGTGATTTTAAAAGCATTTTTGGGTATACCGGTCGATATACCGGTCGACCGGTACCCCCTCCAGGGCTATGACCGCTATGTCTCGGTCAGAATTTATATTCTGACCGGTCGACTGTACCGGTCGCAACTTTCCAACAGAGTGTCGACCGGTACCCCAAAGGGGACTGCGACCGCTATGTCTCGGTCAGAATGAAAATTCTGACCGGTCAACTATACCGGTCACACAGTGTTCTACAGTGGTGCGACCTGTATGTTGGTCAGCACCAGAACAGCCAGAAAATGTTATAAAATTTTTTTTATTTTTTTTTATTTTGTAAATTGAAATGTTAATTTTTGACTGTCTCGCCTTAGATTATTCACGACTAACACCACTACTATTCTTCTCATGTGTTATGTCGTCTTCCCTGATTTAAACTGAACAGTCTGAAATGGTAGGCGAAAACGGTCGTAGAGGTCGAAAACGTCACCACGCTAGGATGCGCCTCGAAGAAGAAGAACAGGTTGAACCAGGCCATGTTAGAGAGCCAAGCCCGGTAGTTGAGGAAGAACAAGTCCCAAAGGTACCGACAAATTTGCCTGGGCCACCTCACAGGAATTCTGAGACCATCGTTACAAATCTGGTCTATCAGATGCAAGCTCAGCAAAAAGCATTCCTGAGCGAGATGTTGAAGATGTTCAGGCCACCGGGTCTTGTTCCCACTGAAGGTATGCCTGAGTCTAGAGGGAATAATACTACACAACCAATGCATGGTAGTACAGGGCCGATGGGTCAAGCCCAGAATGTACCACCACCGAACCAGTTCCCGTCGTCTTCTGCTTATCAGGGAGCCTACCCGTATCCATCACCATGGTACGGAATGAATACACAGGGACAGCATGATCTGAATCGAGCGGTGGACAGATTCCTAAAGTTGAAGCCTTCTTCATTCACAGGTAAGACCGGAAAACCATTGTGGCCAGCACAGTGGGTTGCAGAAATGGAGAAGAATTTACGACTGATGACTTGTACAGAAGATGAAAAGGTCCTGTTTGCGACTCATATGCTTAAGGAAGATGCGAATGCTTGGTGGAATTCCACATGGGCATATCTGGAGACAAAGCATACACAGGTGGATTGGGAAGTGTTCAAGGTTTCCTTCTTCGATAAATAGTTTCCGAAGAGTTTCAGAGATCAGATGGAGAAGGAGTTCCTTAATCTACAGCAGTCTCAGTCGACTGTGGATGCTTACCAGCAGAGGTACGAGGAGTTATTTTTCTTCGTACCAGCAAGTATGCAAGAGGAAGAGACCAAGACACGTAGGTTCACCATGGGACTACGTGGAGGCATCAGAGAGCATATATTGGGTCTGGACAAGAAAATTTACAATGAGGCTGTGCAGGTTGCGAGAGATAGAATCCAGTCAGAGGGACAGCTTCTTTGCACAGAACAGAGGAGTGAAGAGACCCGCTATTGAGAGTTCGGGTGGCGGTAACAATAGACCTTACGGCCCATACAGGGCTCAGACTGCTACAGTGCCTGTAAGGAACAATACGACACCACCTGTGCCCCAGTTCACTGGATGCAACCCAAACATTAAATGTTTCAACTGTCAGCAAGTGGGTCATATTGTAAGGACCTGCACTCTACCGAGGAAGCAACCTCCCCAGCAAGGAAAAGTATTTACGATCACTACCGAAGAGGCAGCCGCATCACCTGATGTGGTAACTGGTACGACTCTATCCCTTACTATTTAGATTACTATTTCATTATGTGTGTGAGCATGTAGAACTAAGGGACAAAAAATTTCAGGAATTGTAAATGTAGCTGGTATACCTGCCAGAGTACTCTTTGACTCTGGAGCCACGCACTCCTTTGTTTCTATTTCCTTTGGAAAGCGAATGGAGTTACCAATCAAGCACTTGAACCCAAGCTTGATAGTTCGCTCTCCACTGGGAGTCGAAGTGGCTTTGACTGAATATTTTGTGCCGTGTATAGTTTGTATTGAGGGCCGAGACTTAGAAGCAAGTCTGGTACTACTCGAGATGGCAGACTTTGATGTCATCTTGGGAATGGATTGGCTAGGCCATCATTCAGCTATCCTATTATGTGGTGAAAGGAAGCTTGTGCTTACAGACAAAAAGGGGAAGGAGTATAGCTTCACTGGGATCAAGTTACCTAGGAAGCGGAAGCTGATCCTCTCTGCCCTAAAAGCTAAGCGATGCTTAGAGAAAGGGGGAGTGCGGTATCTAGTATCTGTAGTCGACATCACGGCAGAGTCACACAAGATGGAAGATATAGATGTGGTTCGAGAGTTCCCAGATGTGTTTCCAGAGGAGCTCCCAGGTCTACCATCGGGCAGGGCTACAGAGTTTGTGATAGACCTTATGCCAGGTTCGGCGCCGGTGTCTAAAGCACCATACAGGATGGCCCCTACCGAGTTAAAGGAGTTGAAGACCCAGTTACAAGAATTACTGGATAAGGGTTTCATACGACCTAGCATATCACCTTGGGGAGCACCTATACTATTTGTCAAGAAAAAGGATGGAAGTGTACGGCTATGCATTGACTACCGTGAACTGAACAAGTTGACGATCAAGAATCGATATCCGTTGCCTAGAATCAACGATCTTTATGATCAATTGTAGGGTGCAAAGGTTTTCTCGAAGATTGATCTTCGATCGGGGTATCACCAACTGAAGATCAAGGCCAGAGATATTCCGAAGACTACTTTCAGGACGAGTTATGGGCATTATGAGTTTCTAGTAATGTCATTCGGGTTGACCAACGCCCTAGCGTCATTCATGGAACTAATGAACCGAGTGTTTCATGATATGTTGGACACTTCGGTCATCGTATTCATCGATGACATATTGGTCTACTCAAAGGACATGGAGGCTCATACAACACATTTGAGGGCAGCCCTACAACGGCTGAGATAGGAGAAGCTTTATGCTAAGTTCAAGAAATGCAAGTTTTGGCTGAAGGAAGTGGCCTTCTTGGGCCATATAATATCTGAAGACGGTATCAAGGTTGATCCAAGTAAGATAGCTGTTATAGTAGGATGTGAAGCACCAAAATCTGTTGCGGAGATTCGTAGTTTCCTTGGGTTGGCTGGTTATTATAGAAGATTCGTGGAAGATTACTCCAGGATCGCTGTTCCACTCACCAGATTGACCAAGAAGGGGGAGAAATTCATATGGATAGATGAATGTGAGAAGTGTTTTCAGACTTTGAAGTCAAGACTAGTCTCTGCACCTATCTTGACCATCCCAGAACCAAGCGTACCGTTTACTTTATATACGGATGCTTCAGGGTTGGGTATTGGGTGTGTATTGATGCAAGGAGAACAGGTGATTGCTGACGCATCAAGACAATTAAAGCAGCATGAGAAGAACTATCCTACACATGATTTGGAGTTAGCAGCGGTTATACATGCAATCAAGACTTGGAGACACTACTTGTACGATGAGAAGTTTCAGATTAAGTCGGATCACATGAGCTTAACTTATCTTTTCACTCAGAAGGATCTGAATATGAGACAGAGGAGATGGCTGGAGTTATTAAAAGATTATGATTGTGACATCCAGTATCATCCGGGTAAAGCAAATGTTGTGGCTGATGCCTTAAGCAGAAAGTGGGCATCGAAACCTGAGGCAGGACCAAGTACAAATGCTGCATTATGTTCCGCAGCCTCAAGTTCAATTGAAGGCGATGAAGAGTATATAATAGAGACTGCAGAAGATCTGTTTGAGCAAGGCTTAATTCATAAGTTCACCATGATGTTCGCAACTTTGAAGATCTCACCGGATCTAGTAGATGATGTCAAGATAGCAATCCTACAGGATCCACATCTCAAGACAGTACAAGAAGACTTAGAGAATGGTATGAGCAATCCTAACTTTACCTTGGATTCAGACAAGGTACTCAGGTATCGTGGATAGTTATGTATACTTGAGAGTGAAGACTGCAATATCAGAGATCGAGTTATGACTGAAGCTCATTACATTCCATATTCGGTACATCCAGGAAGTACGAAAATGTACCATGATTTAAGAAAACTATATTGGTGGAGGGGTATGAAAGCAGATATAGCTCGTTTTGTGTTCCAATGTCTGAATTGTCAACAAGTTAAAGCAGAAAGGCAGAGACCCGCAGGTTTACTACAGCCATTATCGGAACCTGCATGGAAGTGGGATTGTATCACTATGGATTTCGTCACTGGCCTACCTTTGACACCAAGGTCAGTGGATGTAGTTTGGGTTATAGTCGACCGACTCACCAAGACAGCTCGATTCAATGCGGTCAGACCTCAGTATACCATGGAGAAACTGGCCAATTTATATGTTGATAATATAGTCAGACTTCATGGCGTCCCAGAGAGTATAGTATCTGACAGAGATCCCCGTTTTACATCAACGTTCTGGGAAGGATTACAGAAAGCTATGGGAACAAAGTTGAAGTTCAGTACAACTTTTCACCCTCAGACGGACGGGCAGTCAGAACGAACTATTCATATTTTAGAGGATATGCTCTGAGCTTGTGCATTAGACTTCAAGGGAACTTGGGACGAGAAGCTATCACTTATCGAGTTTGCTTATAACAATAGCTATCAGGCTACAATTCAGATGGCTCCATATGAAGCACTCTATCGGAAAAAGTGTCGAACACCTCTGTTATGGAACGAGGTGGGAGAAAGAAGAATTGTAGGGCCGGAGTTCATTGAAGAAACTTGTTGAGTGATTGATCAAATCAGGGATAAAGTAAAGACAGCTCAAGTTCGACAGAAGCACTATGCGGATAATCGACGTCGAGATCTGGAGTTTGCAGTGGGTGACAAAGTATTCTTGAAGATATCACTGGTGCGAGGTTTGAAATGGTTTGGTAAGAAGGGAAAGCTATGCCCTAGGTATGTGGGACCATACGAGATATTGGCTAGACGGGGTAATGTAGCATATCAATTGGATCTACCACCATCTATGTCAAAGTGTTCATGATGTGTTCCATGTATTATTGTTGAAGAAGTATGTCAGAGACTCATCGCACATCTTCACAGCAGACCCCCCAGACTTGACTGAAGACTTAACATTCGAAGTGGTGCCTGTGATGCTCTCAAGCCGAAAGGTACAGCAACTTCGAAGCAAGGATATTCATTATGTGAAGGTGCATTGGAGAAGCCAAAATGTCGAAGAAATTACTTGGGAAGAGGAGAGCGCGATGAGGAAGGAGTATCCTAACCTTTTCGACGATCAAGGTATGTTCAAATTTTGGGGCCGAAATTTATTTTAAGGGTGGGGGAGTTGTGAGACCTACATTCAAATTTTGGGGACGAAATTTCATTTAAGGGTGGGGGAGTGGTAAGACCCGCACTCCGTAAACCCGGTCTAAACCTTGGTTTTATGTCGTAGCAGGTCTTCCGATCATCACCAAGCCAGACGGGATGAGCGGATGACAAACAGGTACGAAATCGGATCAAAGACGGTAAAATAATCATTATTTTATGTTGACCGGTCGATGGTATCGGTCTTAGTACCGTCGACCGGTCAGCTCTGCGCAGCTGACTACGGAGATCCAGAATTGGATCTCTGTGGGTCCTACTTTCCTAAACCCTAATGCCTGAACCTTCCTAATCCTAATAGGGTTACTAAACCCTAATCTTAGCCTATATAAACCCTCTTAAACCTCCTCAAATCCTTTCCATTATCTCTCACAAACCCTAGAGAAGAGAAGGAGGTTGGAAAGGAGAGGAAGCTAGGAAGAAGAAAGAGGTGCCTCCATTGTCGTTCGACGAAGCTCACTCTACGCCAGTCGACGGTAAGTGTTTTAACCACTCTTCTTACCCTATGACTCTAGGATAGTTGTATGGCTGGACCAATACCATGTGAAGTAAGTATTGATCTAAAACCCTAACTGGACCTTAAAACCCTAATTTGTCGTCAAACCCTAAATTTGAGTTCTGAGATGATATTCATCGAAATAATAATTGAATGAGTTGGGGATAACTCTAACTCAAAGATTAGACTTAGAATGGATAGGAGAAACCTTGAAAATCCAAGGAGATCGATCGACGGCAATCGAAAAACCAAGTGTATGGTCTTCCGGAGACATATCGGTCGACCATACCGGTTGCTAGTTTGCTCACAGAGCTGCAACCGGTATGTTGCGACCGGTCAGCTCTGAAAGGCTGGTTTTGGACTTTGTTGGTTTCCGACCAATGTAAAACCTTAAGAAAACTATTCTAATGAAACCCTAATAATATTGTAGGACTTTGTGACTTTCTGTTTGGATCTGGCGACGTGGAGCAAGCTAACAAACGAGCGTCAGGTAAGGGAATCTGACATAAACCTAATAATTAATGGACAATAAATCTTTGTTAATCACCTGAATATATATGATGTGATGTTTGTGCATATTCACATGCCATCCTTTAATTTCAGTTGTTATTATTGTTCATGCATTGATAGGATGTGATTGTTTTCGTTCGTGTGTGGAGTGGGGCATGGAGCCTGGGATCATTTCTCACACTGGCACCTTTTGTAGTATTCTATCTTAACATGCTTGGTACGGGTGGGGCATCAGGGGAAGGTCATGGTATGGTGGTCTCCGATATTGATGCTGGCCTGGCCATGGTGATGTGGCATTGTGGTCTCCGAAGTCGATGTTGGCTTGTCCACGATGCTTTAGCTCTATCTCTATGTTGTAGGGAGTTATGTTGGGATAGGGTCTACTTGCGTACTGTTCTATCCTAGTGGGTTAGTTACGGATAGGGTATCAGGGGAGGTACGGGGATGCCATAGCTCTATCTCTATGCCGTAGACGGCTGTGCTGGGATAGAGCATACATTGATGACATATAGGATTGGTTAGTTGCGAGTCCAGTTTACAAGCCCTGGCCAGTAGGGGCTTAGGTACTGGTATGGGTAGAGCATCAGGGGAGGTACGGAGATATCTTAGCTCTATCTCTATTCCATGATGGGTGCATGTGGGCCAATGGGGGTGTGATCCATGGGGTGCCACACACTCGTGTATAGAGGTGCGGGGGCCACCAAACCTTTCTATAGCACATTGCAAACTTTAACCAGACCACAGCATAAAATGGTTGTTACTCATGAATAATATTGTGAAACTGTCTGATTGTCTTACTGAGCTAAGTCGTGAGCTCACCCTTTGTATATATATATATATATATATATATATATATATATATATATATATATATATATATATATATATATATATATATATATGTTTTTAGATGTTGATGCAAGTTACACAGTAGATGACTATGTGAATGCTCCGACGTATGGTGATGTTGCTGCTTTGGGTGTACAGGCAGGATAGGAGGAGCATGAAGCTTCATGCGAGTGCCCTTTCTGTGTGTACCTTTGATTGGATTTTGATTTATTTTCATTATTTTTGGTTGGATTAAAGAGATGTAATGATATTATATTTTATGTTTGAATTTAAATAATTGGATATTTTATTTACATTTATCAATAGATTCTCAGTTCATTTAATTTAATGACTTTCGTTGTATTTATTATATTCTAATTGTGGTTATGTGCAATGGTTTGTATGAGTGGACATGGCCTATATGAGATCCTGGTGTGAACCGTTGGTTTAATGACGGTTCACTCACACCATTCTGGTTGGTTCATAATTGGGGTGTGACACTAAGGGTTACAATCATCTCATGTGTTAGCATCCAAGTTTTTTCTTCTAACAATCTGAGTTGAAGACCCAACTCCTTCTCCTTTGGATTAAGGTAATCTCTAGCTCAATCGCATTTGGATTCCCTCTATTTCTAGAAGATGCGATTGAGCTTTAGGGTAGGGTTTGCAACTCAGATTGTCAGAAGAATAATATATGGATGCTAACTGCATGAGATGAACATAAAATGGTACAAAATGCACTCGTGCTCATTGAATGGAAAAGAATTAGAAGAAGAATGAATCAAAAAAAGGAAAAAGAAGATGAAGAAGTGGAGGAAAGAAGAAGAATGAAGATGAATAAAGAAGAAGAATAAAGAAGAAAGAGGAAGAGAAAGAAGAAAAATAATGAAGAAAAAAGATGCAGAAGAAGAAAAGGAAGAAAAAAAAAGAGAAGAATGAAGAAGAAGAAGAAGAAGAAGAAGAAGAAGAAGAAGAAGAACGAAGAAGAAAAAGAAAGAAGAAGAATGAAGATGAAGAAAAAGAAGAAGAATAAGTATAAGAAAACAAATGAACAAGAAGAAGACGAATGAAGAACAATGAAGAAAAGAATGAAAAAGAAGAAAGAAAAACATAGAAGAATGAATTGAAGAAGAATGTAGAAGAAGAATGAGGAACAAAGAATGAAGAATGAAGAATGAAGAATGAAGAAGAAGAATGAAGAAAAGAATAAGACAGAAGAACATAGAAGAAGAAGAATGAGGAAGAAGAATGTCGAAGAAGCATGAAGAACAAAGAAAGAAGAAGAATAAGAAGAAATTCACCAGAAAAAAAAAAATGTAAAAGTGCACTAGCGCACTTCTTCATCTTCTTCATCTTCTTTGTTCTTCTTCTACTTCTTCTTTCATCATGTCCTTTTTTCATTTCTTCTTCATTCTTCTTCTTCCGTCTTCTTTTCCATTTTTCTTCTTGTTTCTTCTTCTTCATTCTTCTTCTTCTTTCTTCTTCTCATTCATCTTTTTTTTTTCTTGTTCATTCTTCTTCTGTTTTCCACCTTTTTGTGACACTATGGGTTACGATCATCTAATGTGTTAGCATCCATGTTTTATTTTTTTGACAATCTGAGTTGAAGACCCAACACCTTGTTTTTAAGATTAAGCTACTCTTTAGCTCAATCCCATTTGGATTCCCTCTGTTTCTAGAAGATGCGGTTGAGCTTGAGTGTAGGATTTGCAACTCAGAATGTCAGAAAAATAAAATATGGTTTCTAACTCCATGAGTTGATCGTGAACCATATTGTCATAAAATGGTGCAAAATGTGCTCGTGCTCTTTGAAGGAAAAGGAAGAAGAAGGAGAATGAATCAGAAAGAGGAAAAATAAGATGAAGAAGGGGAGGGAAGAAGAAGAATGAAGATGAAGAAAGAAGAAGAATGAAGAAAAAAGAGGAAGAGAAAGAAGAAAAATAATGAAGAAAAAAGACGAAGAAGAAAAAAAGGAAGAAAAAGAGGAAGAATGAAGAAGAAGAAGAATAAGAAGAACGACAAAGAAAAAGAAAGAAGATGAATGAAGATTGTCAAAGAGAAGAAGATGATGAAGATTAAAAAATGGTGAAGAAGAATGAAGAAAAAGAAGAAGAATAAGTAGAAGAAAACGAATGAAGAAGAAGAAGACGAATGAAGAACAATGAAGAAAAGTATGAAAAAGAAGAAGAATAAGTAGAAGAAGACTAATGAAGAAGAAGAAGATGAAGAAGAATGAAGAAAAGAATGAGAAAGAAGAAAGAAGAACATAAGAAGAAAAGTGTTGAATGAAGAAGAATAATGTAAAAGAAGAATGAAGAACAAAGAAGAAGAATGAAGAAGGAAGAATGAAGAAGAAAATGATGAAGAAGATGAATGAAGAAAAGAATGAGAAAAAAGAACATAGAAGAAGAACGACGAAGAAGAAGAATGTAGAGGAAGAATGAAGAACAACGAATTAAGAAGAAAAAGAAGAAGATGAAGAAAGTAGTTGAAAGAAGAATGAAAAAGAAAGAAGAAAAAGAAGAAAAAGAAGAAAAAGAAGAATAAGAAGGAAAAAGAAAGAAGAAGAAGAAGTAAATTACACCCCCCCAAAGAAAAAAATGAGGCGCATCTGAAGGGCGTTGGCGCACTTCTTCTTCTTCTTTATTCTTCTTCCTCTTCTTCTTTCATCATGTCCTATTCTTCTTTTTCTTCATTCTTCTTCTTCCGTCTTCTTTTTCATTTTTCTTCTTCTTCTTCTTTCTTCTTCTTATTTTTCTACTTCTTGATTCCTCTTCTATTTTACACCATTTTGTGGCAATATGCATTACGATCATCTCATTTGTTAGCATCCAAGTTTTATTCTTCTAATAATCTGAGTTGAAGACCCAACTACTTCTTCTTAGGATTAAGCTACTCACAAGCTCAACCACATCTTCTAAAAACAGAGGGAATCCAAATGCGGTTGAGCTTGAGTGTAGTGTTTGCAACTCAGATTGTTAGAAGAATAAAATTTGGATGCAAACTGCGTGAGGTGATTGTGAACCATATTGTCATAAAATGGTGCAAACTGTGCTCGTGCTCTTTGAATGAAAAAGAAAAAGAAGAAGAATGAAGCAGAAAGAGGAAAAAGAAGAAGAAGAGAAGAAGAGGAGGAAACAAGAAGAATGAAGAAGAAGAAAGAAGAAGAATGAAGAAGAAAGAGGAAGAGTAAGAAGAAAAATAATGAAGAAGAAAGTCGAAGAAGAAGAAAAAGAAAAAGAATGAAGAAGAAGAAGAAGAAGATTGAAAAATGGCAAAGAAGAATGAAGAAAAAGAAGAAGTATAAGTAGAAGAAGACGAAAGTAGAAGAAGAAGATGAAGAAAAATAAAGAAAAGAATGAGAAAGAAGAAAGAAGAACAAAGAAAAAGAAGAAGAATGAAGAAGATGAATGTAGAAGAAGAATGAAGAACAAAGAAGATGAAGGAAGAATGAAGAAGAAGATGAATGAAGAAAAGAATGAGAAAGAAGAACATAGAAGAAGAATGAAGAAGAAAGAATGTAGAAGAAGAACGAAGAACAAAGAAGAAGAATGAAGAATAAAGAATAAAGATGAAAAAGAAGAAGATGAAACAAGTAGTAGAAAGAAGAAGAATGAAAAATAAAGAAGAAGAAGAAGAAGAAGAAGAATGAAAAAGAAAGAATAAGAAGAAGAAGAAAATTACCACAAAAAAAAAGTTGAAGAAGTTCACCGACGCACTTCTAAAGTGCGTTAGCGCACTTCTTCTACTTCTTTATTCTTCTTCCTCTTCTTCTTCCATCATGTCCTTTTCTTCTTTTTCTTCTTCATTCTTCTTCTTCCGTCTTCTTTTTCATTTTTCTTCTTCTTCATTCATCTTCTTGTTTTTTCTTCTTATTTTTCTTCTTCTTCATTCTTCTTTTATTTTACACCAATTTGTGATAATATGCATTACGATCATCTCATGTGTTAGGATCCAAGTTTTATTCTTCTGACAATCTGAGTTGAAGACCCAACTCCTTCTTCTTATGATTAAGATACTCACGAACTCAACTGCATTTTGATTCCCTCTATTTCTAGAAGATGGGGTTGAGCTTGAGTGTAGCGTTTGCAACTCAGATTGTCAGAAGAATAAAATTTGGATGCAAACTGCATGAGATGATCGTGAACCATATTGTGATAAAATGGTGCAAGCTGTGCTCATGCTCTTTGAATGAAAAAGAAAAGGAAGAAGAATGAAGCAGAAAGTGGAAAAAGAATAAGAAGAAGAGGAGGAAACAAGAAGAATGAAGAAGACGAAAGAAGAAGAATGAAGAAGAAGAAGAAGATTGAAAAATGGCGAAGAAGAATGGAGAAAAAGGAGAAGAACAAGTAGAATTAGCCGAGTGAAGAAGATGAATATGAAGAATAATGAAGAAAAGAATGAGAAAGAAGAAAGAAGAACATAGAAGAGGAAGAATGAAGAAGAAAAATGTAGAAGAAGAAAGAAGAACAAAGAAGAAGAATAAAAAATGAAGAACGAAGAAGATGATGAATGTAGAAAAGAATAAGAAAGAAGAACATAGAAAAAGAAAAACAAAGAAGAATGTCGAAGAAGAATGAAGAAATTTTGAATAAAGAATGAAGAAGAAAGAATGAAGAATAAGGAATGAAGAAAGAAAAAGAAAAAGAAAAAGATGAAGAAAGTAGTTGAATGAAGAATGAAAAAGAAAGAAGAAGAAGAAGAAGAAGAAGAAGAAGAATGAAAAAGAAAGAAGAAGAAGAAGAAGAAGAAGAAGAAGAAAATTACCACAAAAAAAGAAGAAGAAGAACTTCGATTGTGCACTTTTGAAGGGTGCGGGCGCACTTCCGCTTCTTCTTTATTCTTCTCCCTCATCTTCTTTCATCATGTCCTTTCTTCTTTTTCTTCTTCATTCTTCTTCTTCTGTCTTCTTTTTTATTCTTCTTTTTCTTTCTTTCTTCTTCTTTCTTCTTCTTCTTTCTTCTTCTTCATTCTTCTTCTTCTTATTCTTCTTCTTATTTTTCTTCTTCTTCATTCTTCTTTTGTTTTACACCATTTTGTGACAATATGGTTTACGATCATCTCATGTGTTAGCATCCATGTTTTACTCTTCTGACAATCTGAGTTGAAGACCCAACTCCTTCCTCTTAGGATTAAGCTACACTCTAGTCCAATCACATCTGGATTCCCTCTATTTTTAGAAGATGAGGTTGAGCTAGAGTGTAGGGTTTGCAACTCAAATTGTCAGAAGAATAAAATTTGGATGCTAACTGCATGTGATGATCGTGAACCATATTGTCATAAAATGGTGCAAAATGTGCTCGTGCTCTTTGAATGAAAAGGAAAAAGAAGAAGAATGAAACTGAAAGAGGAAAAAGAAGATGAAGAAGAGGAGGAAAGAAGAAGAATGAAGATGAAGAAAGAAGAAGAATGAAGAAGAAAGAGAAAGAGAATGAAGAAAAATAGTAAAGTAAAAAGATGAAGAAGAAGAAAAGGAAGAAAAAGAAGAAGAATGAAGAGGAAGATAAAGAAGAATGAAGAAATGAAAGAAAGAGAAGACAAATGAAGAAGAAGAAGACGAATGAAGAACAATGGATAAAAGAATGAAAAAGAAGAAAGAAGAACAAAGAGGAATGAAGAAGAAGAATGTAGAAGAAGAATGAGGAACAAAGAAGAAGAATGAAGAATGAAGAATGAAGAAGAAGAATGAAGAAAAGAATGAGAAAGAAGAACATAGAAGAAGAAGAATGAAGGAGAAAAATGTAGAAGAAGAATGAAGAAAAAAAAATGCAAAAGAAAAAGAAGAATATGAAGAAAGTAGTTGAAAGAAGAAGAATGAAGAAGAAAGAAACAAAAGAAGAACGGAAGAGAAAGAAGAAGAATTAAAAGAAATTTACCAGAAAAAAAAAATGTAGAAGTGCACTGGTGCACTTTTAAAGGGCACTGGCGCACTTCTAAAGTGTGCTGGTGCACTTCTGATGAAGAAAAAGAAGAAGAAGATGAAGATTGAGAAATGGCGAAGAAGAATAAAGAAAAGGAAGAATAATAAGTAGAAGAAAACAAATGAAGAAGAAGAAGACGAATGAAGAACAATGAAGAAAAGAATGAAAATGAAAAATGAAGAACATAGAAGAATGAAGAAGAGGAATGTAGTAGAAGAATGTGGAACAAAGAATGAAGAATGAAGAATGAAGAAGAAGAATGAAGAAACTTACCCAAAAAAAAGAAGAATGAAGAAGAAGAATGAAGAAAAGAATGAGACAGAAGAACATAGAAGAAGAAGAATGAAGAGGAAGAATGTAAAAGAAGCATGAAGAACGAAGAAAAAGAATAAAGAAGAAAAAGAAGAAAATGAAGAAAGTAGTTGAAAGAAGTAGAAAGAAAAAGAAAGAAGAAGTAGAAGTAGAAGAAGAACGAAAAAGAAAGGAGAAGAATCAGAAGAAATTCACCACAAAAAAAATGTAGTGCGCTAGCACACTTCTTCATCTTCTTCTTCTTCTTTATTCGTCTTCTAATTCTTTTTTCATCATGTCCTTTTTTTCCTTTTCTTCTTCATTCTTCTTCTTCCGTCTTCTTTTTCTTTTTTCTTCTTCTTTCTTCTTCTTCATTCTTCTTCTTCTTTCTCCTTCTCATTCATTTTCTTATTTTTCTTCTTCTTCATTCTTCTTCGGTTTTCGACCTTTTTGTGACACTATGGGTTATGATCATCTCATGTGTTAGCATCCAAGTTTTATTCTTCTGACAATTTGAGTTGAAGACCCAACTCCTTCTTCTTAGGATTAAGCTACTCTCTAGCTCAATCGCATTTGGATTCCCTCTGTTTCTAGAAGATACGGTTGAGCTTGAGTGTTGGGTTTGCAACTCAGATTGTCAGAAGAATAAAATATGGATGCTAACTGCAGGAGATGATCGTGACATATTGTCACAAAATGGTACAAAATGTGCTCGTGCTCTTTGAATGAAAAAGAGGAAAAAGAAGAACGAATCAGAAAGATGAAAAAGAAAATGAATAAGAGGGGGAAAGAAGAAGAATGAAGATGAAGAAAGAAGAAGAATGAAGAAGAAAGAGGAAGAGAAAGAAGAAAAATAATGAAGAAAAAAGATGAAGAAGAAGAAAAGGAGGAAAAAGAAGAAGAATGAAGAAGAAGAAGAAGAAGAAGAAGAAGAAGAAGAAGAAGAAGAAGAAGAAGAAGAAGAAGAAGAAGAAGAAGAAGAAGAAGAAGAAGAATGAAGAAGAAAAAGAAAGAAGAATAATGAAGATGAAGAAAAAGAAGAAGAAGATGAAGATTGAAAAATGACGAAGAAGAATGAAGAAAAAGAAGAAGAATAAGTAAAAGAAAACGAATGAAGAAGAAGAAGACGAATGAAGAACAATGAAGAAAAGAATGGAAAAGAAGAAAGAAAAACGTAGAAGAATGAAGAACAAGAATGTAGAAGAAGAATGAGGAACAAAGAATGAAGAATGAAGAATGAAGAATGAAGAAGAAAAATGAAGAAACGAATGAGAAAGAATAACATAGAAGAAGAAGAATGAAGAAGAAGAACGTAGATGAAGCATAAAGAATAAAGAAAAAGATTGAAGAAGAAAAAGAAGAATATGAAGAAAGTAGTTGAAAGAAGCAGATAGAAAAAGAAAGAAGAAGAAGCAGTAGAATAAGAACGAAAAAGAAAGAAGAAGAATAAGAATAAATTCACCACAAAAAAAAAAAAGTAGAAGTGCGCTGGCGCACTTCAGAAGGGTGTTGGTGCACTTCTTTATCTTCTTCGTCTTCTTTATTCTTCTTCTACTTCTTTTTTCATCGTGTCCTTTTTTTCCTTTTCTTCTTCGTTTATCTTCTTCCTTCTTCTTTTTCCTTTTTATTCTTCTTTCTTCTTCTTCTTCTTTCTTCTTCTCATTCATCTTCTTATTTTTCTTCTTCTTCATTCTTCTTCAGTTTTCCACCTTTTCGTGACACAAAGGGTTACAATCATCTCATCTGTTAGCGTCCAAGTTTTTTTCTTCTAACAATCTGAGTTGAAGACCCAAGTCCTTCTCCTTAGGATTAAGGTAATCTCTAGCTCAATCACATTTGGATTCCCTCTATTTCCAGAAGATGCGGTTGAGCTTGAGTGTAGGGTTTGCAACACAGATTGTCAGAAGAATAAATATGGATGCTAACTGCATGAGATGATCATGAACCACATTGTCATAAAATGGTGCAAAATGTGCTTGTGCTCTTTGAATGGAAAAGAAGAAGAAGAAGAATGAATCAGAAAAAGGAAAAAGAAGATGAAGAAGTGGTAGAAAGAAGAAGAATGAAGTTGAAGAAAGAAGAAGAATGAATAAGAAAGAGGAAGAGAAAGAAGAAAAATAATAAAGAAAAAAGATGTAGAAGAAGAAAAGGAAGAAAAAAAAGAGAAGAATGAAGAAGAAAAAGAAGAAGAAGAAGATGAAGAAGAACGAAGAAGAAAAAGAAAGAAGAAGTATGAAGATGAAGAAAAAGAAGGATAAGTAGAAGAAAAAAAATGAAAAATAAGAAGACGAATGAAGAACAATGAAGAAAAAATGAAAAAAAAAGAAAGAAGAACATAGAAGAATGAAGAAGAAGAATGTAGAAGAAGAATGAGGAACAAAGAATGAAGAATGAAGAATGAAGAAGAAGAATGAAGAAAAGAATGAGAAAGAAGAACATAGAAGAAGAAGAATGAAGAAGAAGAATGTAGAAGAAGCATGAAGAACAAAGAAAAAGAATGAAGAAGATAAAGTTGTTGAAAGAAGAAGAAAGAAAAAAGAAGAAGAATAAGAAGTTGAATAAGAACGAAAAAGAAAGTAGAAGAATAAGAAGAAATTCACCACAAAAAAAAATGTAAAACTGCGCTGGCGCATTTCTGAAGGGTGCTGGCGCACTTCTCAATTGCGCTGGCGCATTTCTTCATCTTCTTCTTCTTCTTTATTCTTCTTCTACTTCTTCTTTCATCATGTCCTTTTTTTTCATTTCTTCCTCATTCTTCTTATTTCGTCTTCTTTTCCCTTTTTCTTCTTCTTTCTTCTTCTTCATTCTTCTTCTTCTTTCTTCTTCTCATTCATCTTCTTATTTATTTTCTTCTTCTGTTTTCCACCTTTTTGTGACACTATGGGTTACAATCATCTCATGTGTTAGCATCCATGTTTTATTTTTCTAACAATCTGAGTTGAAGACCCAACTCCTTCTTCTTTGGATTAAGCTACTATATAGCTCAATCGCATTTGGATTCCCTCTGTTTCTAGAAGATGCAGTTATGCTTGAGTGTAGGATTTGCAACTGAGATTGTCAGATGAATAAAATATGGATGCTAACTGCATGAGATGATCGTGAACCATATTGTCATAAAATGGTGCAAAATGTGCTCGTGATCTTTGAATGAAAAAGAAGAAGAAGACGAATGAATCAGAAAGTGGAAAAATAAAATGGAGAAGAGGAGGAAAGAAAAAGAATGAAGATGAAGAAAGAAGAAGAATGAAGAAGAAAGAGGAAGAGAAAGAAGAAAAATAATGAAGAAAAAAGACGATGAAGAAGAAAAGGAAGTAAAAGTGGAAGAATGAAGAAAAAGAAGAAGAAGAAGAAGAAGAACGAAGGAGAAAAAGAAAGAAGACGAATGAAGATGATAAAAGAGAAGAAGAAGAAGATGAATATTGAAAAATGGCGAAGAAGAATGAAGAAAAAGAAGAAGAATAAGTAGAAGAAAACGAATGAAGATGAAGAAGAAGAATGAAGAACAATGAAGAAAAGAATGAAAAAGAAGAAAGAAAAACATAGAAGAATGAAGAAGAATAATGTAGAAGAAGATTGAGGAACAAATAATGAAGAATGAAGAATGAAGAAGAAGAATGAAGAAAAGAATGAGAAAGAAGAACATAGAAGAAGGGTGCTGGCGCACTTCTAAAGTGCACTGGCGCACTTCTAAAGTGCACTGGCGCACTTCTTCATCTTCTTCTTCTTCTTTATTTTTCTTCATCTTCTTCTTTCATCATGTCCTTTTTTTTCCTTTTCTTCTTCGTTCTTCTTTTTCTGTCTTCTTTTTTCTTTTTTCTTCTTCTTTCTTCTTCTTCATTCTTCTTCTTCTTTGTTCTTCTCATTCATCTTCTTATTTTCCTTCTTCTTCATTCTTTTTCTATTTTCCACCTTTTTGTGACACTAAGGGTTACGATCATCTCATGTGTTAGCATCCACATTTTATTCTTCTAACAATCTGAGTTGAAGACTCAACTCTTTCTTCTTAGGATTATGCTACTCTCTAGCTCAATCACATTTGGATTCCCTTTGTTTCTAGAAAATGCAGTTGAGCTTGAGTGTAGGGTTTGCAACACAGATTGTCAGAAAAATAAAATTTGGATGCTAACTGCATTAGATGATCGTAAACCATATTTTCATAAAATGGTGCAAAATGTGCTCGTGCTCTTTGAATGAAAAAGAAGAAAAAGAAGAATGAATCAAAAAGAGGAAAAAGAAGATGAAGAAGAGGAGGAAAGAAGAAGAATGAAGATGAAGAAAGAAGTAGAAAGGAGAAGAAAGAGGAAGAGAAATAAGAAAAATAATGAAGAAAAAAGATGAAGACGAAGAAAAGGAAGAAAAAGAAGAAGAATGAAGAAGAAGAAGAACGAAGAAGAAGAATGAAGATGAAGAAAAAGAAGAAGATCAAGATTGAAAAATGGAGAAGAAGATTGATGAAAAAGAAGGAGAATAAGTAGAAGAAAATGAGTGAAGAAGAAGAAGACGAATGAAGAACAATGAAGGAAAGAATGAAAAAGAAGAAAGAAGAACAAAGAAGAATGAAGAAGAAGAATGTAGAAGAAGAGTGAGGAACAAAGAAGAAGAATTAAGAATAAAGAATAAGAATGAAGAAAAGAATGAGAAAGAAGAACATAGAAGAAGAAGAATGAAGAAGAAGAATGCAGAAGAAGCATGAAGAACAAAGAAAATGAATGAAGAAGAAAAACAAGAAGATGAAGAAAGTTGTTGAAAGAAGAAGAAAGAGGAAGAAAGAAGAAGAAGAAGTAGAAGAAGAGCGAAAGAAAGAAGAAGAATAAGAAAACAATTACCACAAAAAAAAATGTAAAATTGCACTGGCCCACTTCTGAAGGGCGCTAGCGCACTTCTGAAAGGCGCTGGCGCCCTTCTTCATCTTCTTCTTCCTCTTCTTTATTCTTCTTCTACTTTTTCTTTCATCATGTCCTTTTTTCCCTTTTCTTTTTCATTCTTCTTCTTCCATCCTCTTTTTCCATTTTCTTCTTATTTCTTCTTCTTCTTCATTTTTCTACTTCTTTCTTCGTCTCATTCTTCTTATTTTTCTTCTTGTTCATTCTTCTTCTGTGTTCCACCTTTTTGTGACACTATCGGTTACTATCTTCTCATGTGTTAGCATCTATGTTTTATTTTTCTGACAATCTGAGTTGAAGACCCAACTACTTCTTCTTAGGATTAAGTTACTCTCTAGCTCAATTGCATTTGGATTCCTACTATTTCTAAAAGATGCGATTAAGCTCTAGTGTAGGGTCTACAACTCATATTGTCAGAAGAATAAAATATGAATGCTAACTTCTTCTTTGGATTCCCTTTTTCTTTCAAAATGTGCTCTAGAATTGACAATCTTATTACATGGAAATAAAGATTAAACAAAATTTGCTTGCCTAGATTAGATAGAGAATCAATCTATCCTTAACTAAATGTCACCTCTAGATTTGCCAATCTTTGTAATATTCCCTAGAGGTATATATTTTCCTCAAGATTTCTGACAATCAATCAAATCCTTCCAAAATAAACCTTATATGTGTGGTAATCTTCCTTCTCTGATTTCAATAAAAATCAGCTTTCCAGATCTGATTTTTGGATCACGTTTGATTTCTAAAATTCTTTCCACATTAAAAACCTGCATGAAATTCAAAAGGTCATTATTGAAAATATCAGAATTTCTTTTATTTTAAACATAAATTACTAATACTTTCCACCAATATCTTATATATAAAGAATCATCAAAATGAGTACCATAAGACATATAATATGTTAAATAGACTAAATATAAGGGAAATAAATGTATAAAATTATGATTTCATCAAATTCGCCCACACATAGCTTTTGCACGACCACGGGTAAACTAAATATTTTCACTTTCATCCCACAGCATTCAAGGAATATGTGAACTATAAATCAGAAACTAATTCAAGAGATCAAGAGAACAATATATGTCATAGTCAAAGGTCACTTAGTAAATATGAGCAATGTAAGACCCGTATCGATCTAACCCGATCTTACCACCTTGAACCAGGTCTACCCATCATGGTTGAGCCAAATGGATCAAGTGCGTGAGGGAGATCACGATCCCAGGTATTAAACTGACCAAAAAACACTAAAAATAGGGGGAGGGTCCCATACCCAACAAGGTAGGGTCAGACCCCCCCAGTATAAAAGTCAGACCTTGAGTTTTTAACTGGGGGTCAGACATTTTAGAACCAGGGGTCGAAGGGGTCTTCGAGCCCCTCATCGACTCCCAGTCTGTCGATAGAAACCGTAAATTAGGAACTTTCCAAATTTCAATGGAATTCGTTCCTAATTTCAATGAGACTTATTTTGGGAGTTTCTACTCTATAAATAGGACGTCCCTAAGCCTCTTTCACTCCTTTTAGAACCCAAATTGGATTGAGAGAAAGAGAAGAGAAAGAGAAGAGAAGGAAAGTGGAGAAGAAGATCAAAGAGAAGGCTTCAGAGAGACGAGCCTAATTCTCAGGTATGGACACTATCTCCATGTAATTCTACAGACCTTAGAATAGATAGAGAAGAGGGAATGATCTAGGAGAAACCCAAATCATCCACCCATGGTTAGGTTTTCATGAAAAACCATGGGGGAAATCATGAAAGCCATATAGGTGAGTGAACTACGGTTCAAGGCCATAGAACATGTGTGGAATGGATTCTAGAAGCAAGCCATAGGACCCTAAACACGAATACTGGACTGTAGGAGGAAAAATTTACTAAACCCACAGGGGGTCGCATGGGGGTCGCTGGCCAATCGACCCTACCAGACCCTGACAATCGACCCCCAGTGTTCGGGAAGACAAGAATCTGGGTGGTAGCACCCAGGGTCGATGGAAGATCCGACCTTGGCATCGACCCCCAGTTAACAACATGCTTTTTAAAGTCTGAATTAATTCTAATCAAATTCTATCGACTTGCCTAGGTCTTCTAGTGATATAACATCGATATATAGTTGATTCTTAAATCTTGAAAGAGGACCTACGATCAAGTAATGGTAAGGGAACAAGGCCTAAACTAATTGGTTAATAATAAACTGTTTTACTCTTGAGTCCAATGCCATGATTGAGTTTATGCGTGTATGATTTTTATGTGCATTCAACATGTCATCCAATATTTCTGTTATTACTGTTCATGCATATTTATTTATTGTTTATAACATGATGACGATGATGATGATAGGAATAGGCATGTGTATGTATGTGTGCAGTTGGTATGCTTGATGCGAGCAAGTATCAGGGGGAGATGTCATAGGCGGGGCCTCAGCACTCTAGCTCTATCTCTAACTCAAGTTTTGTCCACTGACATCGTCATATCACCATTACCTTAGCAGAACTATAACGTCATAGGGTATGAGGGGAGGTGGTCTCGGACCGTGTAGTCTCTGACTCTACCGGGGGGCCTTAGCCCTATCTCTATGGACGTATTGAGGGATGCTGGGGTGAGACCTTAGATACACTGATTGGCATTAGGATTGGTTAGTTGCGAGCCCAGTTTGTGAGCCCTTGCCAGCAGGGGCTTATGTGTTGGTATGGGCAACGGGTACAACAATAAACGTGACTTTTATGTGTACATTGTCCATGATTGGGTACATGTGAGTCGACAATAAACGTTACCTTTGGGCGGTTTCACACACTGGTATATAGAGGTACGGCGTCAATAAACGTGATCTTTGGCCACCTATCCTTTCTATAGCACATTGCAAACTTATTTACCAGACCAAAGATATGAATTGAATGCATGCATATGATTGTTGTATTGTTTTGTTTGTTCACTGAGCCATGATGTGTGCTCACCCTCTCGACGTCGTATATTTTTAGTTGATGATGCAGGTACTACAGTTGTAGATTATATAAATCTCCGGTGTATGCGCGTGTTGCTGCAATGGAAACTGAAGACTTAGAGGATACGCATGACCCCTCATGCGAGTGCAACTCATGCGTATTCTATTAGAATTTCATTTGAATTTATAAAAGGATGTTATTGGTATTTTATTTATTTATGTCTCAGTTGATACAACAATAATTTGATATTTTAATTATGATTATTACAGTTAGAGTGCTCAGTTCATTTTCTATAAAACTTCCGCTATTGTGTATTTATTCTGATTACGGTTGTGGATGTGCATGGTTTTATTTTAATTGATAGCGCCTATTAGAAATCCTGGTTGAACTGTTGGCCTATAGCGGTTCATCACACTGTTCTGAATGGTGCATAATTGGGTGTGACAACTTGGTATCAGAGCATCTCAGGCTTTATTTGTGAAACTGTGTACTTCCACAAAAGGTCGTGAACTGAGATAGGATAAAAATATAAAAGATGTAATAATAACACACCATAAGCATCTGTGTTGTTTGAGACTAACTGAAAGAGAATAATGCATCTATTAAATGAGAAACAAAGTTATATACAACCAAAAGGAAGAACAAACGTTTATATATATATAATTGAAGCAGAGTACAGTCCATAGTTCGGACAATTACTCTGAAGTACAAAAAAAAAATAGAAGAAGTACATCAAGAATCTGGAGGTGATGGGGGAGGCGGTGCCTCACGGTCTCTATCATAGTCCTCATCGTAGACCCTGGTCAACTAAGCTATTTGAGTCTGGGTCGTCTGGAGACTAGGTGTGAGATCAGCCACCCGCTGGTCAGTCACACGCTGAGCATCCCTCAACTCTCCCAACTGCTGATCGGACGAGCGCTGAGCCTCTAGAAGCTCTCCCATCCTCAGGTCAGACATACACTGAGCCTCTCGTATCTCGTGCAATATCCTCATCATGTCATCAGATGGAGAATACGAAGGACCAGCTGCATGCGAAGGACCAGCTGAAGAAGATGGACCAGCTCCAGTAGCATGAGTAGGTAATGGAGGAGGTATGGCATCTACATCCATGTATAGCCGGTCGTCATCATCCCCATGAAACCCTACTCCAGCGGCTGCTGCTGCTGCCTCAGCATTAGCCATCTCCACTCGAGTGCGAGGGTGCACCATCGCATTCCTCTCCTCATCACTGACCTGGGCATCCCGCATGCCCATCTTGCAGATGGCCTCCCAATCTAGAGGCAATGAGAAGGATTTCTCTTGAATCTTCTCATCCACTAAATCAACCCCCAGGCGGGTAAGCAAGGTAGTGATCATGCGTCCGTAAGGAAGGTTGCCAGTGTGACTGGGAAACGTGGCACTGATCATTGTACGCATGATGATGTAGGGAAGGCAGACGGGCTGCCTAGTGCATATGTAGTATAATAGATACTGGGTCAACTGGGAGACCCTCTCGTAATGACCACTCTGCGGTATCAGATTACGATGGATGATCTTGTAGTATACCCGTGGATCTGAACGTAGATAACTCGCCTTCATCTCCCAACGATCAGGTCTGATGAGCTGACGATCGATCTCAGCCCTCATCTGTAGAGAAAAGAACTGGGGTTCTCCAGGAGCACAGAACACCAAGGGGCCAGCATAGGAAATGCCCAACAAGTCGGCCAGCTGCCGATAATCAAATGAAACGTCAACCCCCTTGATGTAGCTGGTGATCCAAAGCTCACCATCCCTCTCAACATCATTGTAATCTCCCACCACCTGGAGATTATAGTAGAACTGGCGTACCAATTCAAGATGGGTACACGCATCATAAGTGATGACAGGGAGCCATCCCATATCACCAAAGGTTCTCTCTACATTGAACAAGGCTAAGCTAGCCAAGTCCACTTTGCGACCTCCCTCTACCTTCTTGCGAGCGTAGTGGGCATACTGTGCCTCGGCTTCATTGGAATGGAAGCAATGATGGTCGCGAACTCTGGGTACCAATGTATGAACCATAGTATCTACAAATAGAAAGAAAAACAAATAATGGGTTAGTAGAGAGGAAAAATCTGAAATTTTGACATAATAACGACGTAAATTTGGTCCAAAGCCTCACTTTTCACCCATATGTGTGGGCAGGAGGACTTACATAGATCCTAAATTATCTTGTGAGACTCATACAGTCGGAAATTTCAACTAATTGGATTGAATTGCAAGAAATTTCAAGAAATTCAAAATTTCAACAAAAGTGGGGCAAAAAGTGAAAATTTCTAGTTTCTCGATAACCAACCGATGAAACTCAAATATTTTTGAGGGCTTTCATTCCTCGAGTCACAAACAACAAAAGCCCCCAATAAAAATCAAATTTTTACGGTTGGAAAAAGTTTAATTTGAAAAATACAAGATAAACGAGCAAAAACTTGGGTTAAGAAACCTAAAAACATGAAAAGATAGAAGAAATACCTGTAGCGGAGGTGTAGACGACGAAACAAGGAGTGCAAACCACCAACGGATCGGAGTTGTCACTGTAGCAACTCAAAGGAACGAGCTGAGTCGAAGCGGAGAAGAAAGAATGAGAAATGGACTTTGAATCGGAACTTAAAAATCACATTTATAGTCCGGGGGTCAGAAAATTCGATTAAAGCAATCGACCGCCGCATCGACCCTCGGCTCTCGGGAACCTGACAGAGAACCAGGGGTCGCACCCTGGGTCAAACATCCTCCGACCCCCCCATCGATCCCCGGCTCTCGGGAAGAATGAGTGATTTCCCAGGGTCACAAACTGAGGGTCGGACACCCATCGACCCCCACCATCGACCTTGTAGTGAAAACACAACATTTTCAATAGAATGATCTGAAAATTTTGAAATTTGAAATGTTTAGTGGTATTAAAATATGAGAATGAAGTATTTAATGATTGTCTCTCGTGTTCAATGATCTTAGGCAATCCCACTATCAGATTAATTAATGGCGGGACGCAGAGTAACCAGACAGAGCCGTAACTCTATTCCACCACTACCTGTGAGGGAAGATAACCAGACACAATCGGGAACACAGGGGAACATGAACACGGCACCGTCCGTCATAAATGGGCAGACAAATCCTACAAATCTGCTAGCTCCACCTATAGACTTGGCCACAGTCATAATGAACTTGGCCCAACAGCTGCAGCAAATGCAACAGGCACAAGCTACTATCCAAGCTACCATAGGCATAACTCTTCCAGCTGCACAAACACCTCCAATGCCAGTTGGACAGGGAAGCACAGCACCAGGGGGAAGTAACACAGTACCCCACGCACCTCAGACTCCTATCATGTAGGCTCAAGTACCAAATCCCAAAATAGCTCAAGGTGGATATCAATACCAACCACCTATTTATGGAGCGTATGTCCCACAGCCACTAGATCACTCCAGACTGGTGGAGCGTTTTCTGAAACTGAAGCCCAGAGAGATTAATGGCAAGCCAGCAGATCCATTATGGCCGGCACACTGGGTTGTCGAAATGGAAAGAAACTTTATGATGATGACATTAAATGTAGAAGAAAAAGTGTTGTGTGCCACCTTTATGGTGAAAGGAGATGCACACCATTGGTGGAGGTCTACCAGGACGTATTTACTTACAAAGCACGCCCAACTGACTTGGGATATTTAAAAAGAGGCGTTCTTTGAGAAGTACTTTTCAAGAAGTTTCAGAGATTCTATGGAAACAGAGTTCCTGAGTTTATATCAGGGACAGATGACCGTGGATGCGTATCAACAACATTATGAAGAGCTATTCTTCTTTGCACCCACTAGTAAGCAAGAGGAAAACACAAAGACCCAAAGGTTCGTCATGGGACTTAGGGGAAGCATCTGCGAGCAAGTTCTGGGACATGAAAGGAAAATTTATAATGAAGCGGTAGAAATTGCTCGAGTTATAGAATCGAGCCAGAAGGAGAGTTATTTCATGCAAAACAGAGGTATAAAAAGGCAAGCTGGAAATTCTTATAACGGAGGGAATAACAAGACATTCAAATCCTTCCATGCTCAAGGCTTTACCACTGCAACCAAAACTATTCCCGTAGTTCAACAGCAACAGAAGCCAATTACTGAGGAGATAAAATGTTTTAACTGCAACCAAGTGGGACATATAGCAAGGGAATGTCCTAAGCCCAAGAAGCAGCTACATCAAGGACGAGTTTACGTGGTTACATCCGAGGATGCTGCCGCATCGCCTGATGTGGTTACAGGTATGACTTACATTTTTAGTTAGTTGTATGACATTGTATGAGCATGTAGACTAAACCAAAACAAATCATAGGTATCGTACCTATCAATGGCATTCCCGCCAGAGTACTCTTTGATTTAGGAGCTACTCATTCCTTTATATCTGCGACGTTTGGAAAGACGTTAAATCTACCCCTTAAATCTTTAGACTACAAACTACTTCTACGATCACCTATGGGATTAGAAGTGGAGTTAGAAAAAGGTTATGGACCATGTCCAGTTCTTATTGATGAAAAGCCCTAGGATGCAACCTTGATCCAACTTGAGATGGTAGACTTTGACTTCATCTTGGGAAAGGACTGGTTAGTTCGGCATTCTGCAAACCTATTGTGTGCCGAAAAGAAACTGACATTTAAAGACAAGGAAGGAGCAGAGTATAGTTTCTCAGGAACCAAACTTCCCCGTAAACGAAAGCTCATACTCTCGGCGCTAAAGGCTAAGAAGTGCCTTGAGAAAGGAGCAGTCGGGTATTTAGTATCTGTGGTCGACCATACCAAGGAAGCACCACGAATGGAATATATTGTTGTCATGCGTGACTTTCCCGACGTATTTCCTGAAGAATTACCAGGATTACCACCCGACCGAGCTACAGAGTTTGTTATATACCTTATACCTGGAGCCACACCAGTATAAAAAGCACCTTATCGAATGGCTACTACTGAACTGAAGGAATTGAAAGTACAACTACAAGAACTGCTGGACAAGGGTTACATTCGCCTTAGCATATCACCATGGGGAGCTCCAACATTATTCATGAAGAAAAATGACGATAGCATTCGCTTGTGTATAGACTACCGAGAACTGAATAAACTGACAATCAAGAATCGGTATCCATTGCCTCGGATCGATGACCTGTTCGATCTATTGCAAGGTGCCAAAGTGTTCTCAAAGATTGATCTTCGGTCAGGCTACCATCAGCTGAAGATTAAGGATGGTGATATCTCCAAGACAGCATTCAGGACCAGATATGGACATTATGAATTTTTGGTCATGTCGTTTGGATTGACAAACACACCAACAACCTTTATGGAACTTATGAACCGGGTTTTCCACGACATATTGGATACGTCGGTTATAGTATTCATTGATGATATACTAGTTTACTCCAAAGACGAGGAAACTCATGTTAAGAATCTAAACGCCGCTCTGTAGCGACTACGGAAGGAAATGCTCTACGCCAAATTTACAAAGTGTGAGTTCTGGCTAAAGGAAGTCGCATTTCTAGGCCATGTAGTATTCGCTGAAGGGATTAAAGTGGATCCCCGTAAGATCGAGGCTATTGTAAAGTGGGAAGCACCGAAGAGCGTTGCAGAAATTAGAAGTTTTCTAGGTCTAGCTAGGTATTATCGACGATTTGTGGAAGACTATTCCCGAATTGCCGTACCTCTTACCAGTTTGACTAAGAAGGGCGAGAAGTTTGTTTGGACAGATAAATGCAAGAAGAGTTTTTAAACCTTGAATGCTAGATTGATATCAGCTCCAATCTTGACCATCCCGATTCTAGGACAACCATTTATCTTGTAGACCGATGCTTCAGGACTGGGATTAGGATGTGTACTTATGAAAGGAGAACAAGTAATTGCTTATGCCTCAAGACAACTGAAGACAATGAAAAGAACTACCCCACTCATGATTTGAAACTAGTGGCAGTAGTACATGCTGTCAAAATATGGAGACATTATCTGTACGGGAAAAAGTTTCAGATTAAATCAGACCATAAAACTCTTACTTATCTATTTAATCCGAAGGAGCTGAATATGAGACAAAGAAGATGACTAGAACTATTGAAAGACTACGATTGTGATATCCAGTATCATCCAGGGAAAGCTAATGTAGTAGCCGATGCGTTGAGTAGAAAGGCAATGATAAAATATCAGGAAGAGGTTAGCATAACTGCCGCAATGTGTACTACTAGAGGAGTATTCAAGCACAGTAGTGAACAGTTTGTGATAGATGCACCAGATGGATCAGCCAACCAAGGGTTTATTCATCGGTTTTCAAATATGTTCGCCGCATTGAAGATTATATCGGATATTGTAGATGAAGTGAAGACAGCTATCAAATCAGACCCTTACCTAAGAATGGTACAAGAGAACATCGAAAAAGGTAGGACTAACCCTGAGTTCACCTTGGAAGAAGAAAAGGTACTGAAGTACAAAGGAAGAATATGTGTACCTGAAACAAAAAGTTTGGACATTAGACACCGATAGATGAAAGAAGCCCATACCACCATCTATTCGATATATCCTGGAAGTACAAAAATGTATCATGATCTAAAGAAATTATATTGGTGGAGATGAATGAAAGCAGATGTAGCTAAGTACGTGTCTCAATGCCTAAATTATCAAAAAGTAAAGGCTGAACTACAAAGGCCGGCAAGACTATTACAACCATTACCAGAACCAGCATGGGAATGGGACTGCATCACTATGGACTTCATCATAGGATTACCATTGACTACTCGAGTTGTTGACGCAGTTTGGGTGATTGTAGACCGCCTGACTAAAACAACTCGCTTTATACCTATATGACCTCAGTATACACTGGAGAGGTTAGCTAAGCTGTATGTGGATAACATTGTGGGATTACACGGTGTACCTGAAAGTATTGTGTCCGATAGAGATCCATGATTTACTTCAAAGTTTTGAGAAGGATTACAAAAGGCTATGGGTACAACATTGAAGTTTAGTACTGCATTCCATCCACAGACAGATGGACAGTCAGAGTGTACAATTTAGATTCTAGAAGATATGCGAGCATGTGTAATTGATTTTAAAGGATCATGGGATGAACAATTACCACTGATTGAGTTCACTTATAATAATAGCTATCAGGATACTATACGGATGTCACCCTATGAAGCACTGTATGGCAGAAAGTGTCGAACTCTTTTGTTTTGGAATGAAGTTGGGGAACGTAGTATGGTTAGACCAGAATTTGTTGAAGACACTTGTCGAGTGGTCGACATTATCAATGAAAGAGTGAGAACAGCTCAGAATCGCCAGAAGCAATATGTCGATACCCGATGCTGAGACCTTGAGTTCATCGTGGGTGATAAAGTATTCTTAAAAGTATCGCCTATGCGAGGATTGAAACGGTTCGGACAGAAAGGGAAACTAAGTCCAAGATATGTCGGGCCATATGAGATTCTAGCTAAGCGTGGGAAAGTAGCTTACCAGTTAGCACTACCACCATCTATGTCAAGTGTGCGTGACGTACTACACATTTCCTTATTGAAAAAGTATGTCAAGGATCCAACACACATTTTAAAAATAGACTTACCTGACTTGACTGAAGATTTGACATTCAAAGTAGCACTAACTGAAATCACTAGTCAGAAGCTTCAACGACTACGCAACCGAGATATCTATTATGTTAAGGTCACTTGGAGAAGTAGAGATATGGAAGAAATCACATGGGAAGAAGAGAATGCTATGCGAAAGCAATACCCTCATTTGTTTGACTCAGAAGGTATCTATAATTTTGAGGACAAAATTTTTATAAGTAGGGGGGAGTTGTAAGACCCGTATCCAACTAACCCGGTCTTACCACCTTGAACCAGGTCTACCCATCATGGTCGAGCCAAATGGTTCAAGTACGTGAGGGAGATCACGATCCAGGTATTAAACTGACCCAAAAACACTAAAAATAGGAGGAAGGTCGCATACCCAGCAAGGTAGGGTCAGACCCCCCCAGTATAAAAGTCAGACCCTGAGTTTTTAATCGGAGGTCGGACATTTTAGAACCAGGGGTCGACGGGATCTACGGCCCCCTCAGCGAACCCCAGTCTGCCGACAGAAACCGTGAATTAGGAACTTTCCAAATTTCAATGGGATTCCTTCCTAATCTCAATGGGACTTATTTTGGGAGTTTCCACTCTATAAATAGGACGTCCCTAAGCCTCTTTCACTCCTTTTAGAACCCTAATTGGATTGAGAGAAAGAGAAGAGAAAGAGAAGAGAAAGAGAAGAGCAGGAAAGTGGAGAAGAAGATCAAAGAGTAGGCTTCAGAGAGACGAGCCTAATTCTCAGGTATGGACACTATCTCCATGTAATTCTACAGACCTTAGAATAGATAGAGAAGAGGAAATGATCTAGGAGAAACCCAAATCATCGACCCATGGCTAGGTTTTCATGAAAAACCATGGGGGAAATCATGAAAGCCATATAGGTGACTGAACTACGGTTCTAGGCCATAGAACATGTGTGGAATGGATTGTAGAAGAAAGCCACAGGACCCTAAACACGAAGAATGAACTGTAGGAGAAAAAATTGACTATACCTACAGGGGGTCGCATGGGGGTCGATGGCCAATTGACCCTATCAGACCCTGACAATCGACCCCCAGTATTCGGGAAGTCCAGAATCTGGGTGGTAGCACCTAGGGTCGATGGAACATCCGACCCTGGCATCGACCCCCAATTAATAGCATGCATTTTAAAGTCCAAATTAATTATAATTAAATTCTATTGACTTGGTTACGTCTTCTAGTGATATAACATCGATATATAGTTTATTCTTAAAGCTTGAAAGAGGACCTACGATCAAGTAAAGGTGAGGGAACAAGTCCTAAACTAATTGGTTAATAATAAACTATTTTACTCTTGAGTCCAATGCCATGATTGAGTTTATGCGTGTATGATTGTTATGTGCATTCAATATGTCATCCAATATTTCTATTATTACTATTCATGCATATTTATTTATTTTTTATAACATGATGACGATGATGATGATAGGAATAGGCATGTGGATGTATATATGTGGTTGGTGTGCTTGATGCGAGCGAGTATCAGGGGGAGGTGTCATAGGCGGGGCCTCAACACTCTAGCTCTATCTCTAACTCAAGTCTTGTCCACTGACATCATCATATCGCCATTATCTTAGCAGAAATATTACGTCATAGGGTATGAGGGGAGGTGGTCTCAGACGGTGTAGTCTCTAACTCTGCCGGGGGGCCTTAGCCCTAAATCTATGGACGTATTGAGGGATGTTGGGGTGAGGCCTTGGATACACTGATTGACATTAGGATTGGTTAGTTACGAGCCCAGTTTGCGAGCCCTCGCCAGCAGGGGCTTACGTGTTGGTAGGGTCAACAGGTACAGTAATAAACGTGACCTTTGTGTGTACATTATCCATGAATGGGTGTGTAAGACCCGCACTCTGAAAATCCGGTCTAACCTTGGTTTTGTATCGTGAGAGGCCTTTCGATCATCACCGAGCCAGACGGGGCAAGCGGATAACAAACAGGTACAAAATCGGACCAAAGTCGACCAATTATGCCTGATTTTAGATACCGGTTGATGGTACCGGATGATGGTACATGTCGACCGGTATGGCCTGCACAGCTATGTGCGGGAATTTGGAAATTGGTCTCTACGGGTCCCGCTTTCCTGATTTCGAATCCTAGAAGTTTCCTAATCCTAGTAGGGTTACTAAACCCTATTTTTAGCCTATAAATACACCCTTAAAACCCTCAAATCCTTTCCATTGTCTCTCACAAACCCTAGAGAAGAGAAAGAGCTTGGAAAGGAGAAGGAGCTAGGAAGAAGAAGGAGGTGCCGCCATTACCGTTTGACGAAGCTCACGCTACGCCTGTCAACGGTAAGTGTTTGAATCCATCTTCTTACCCTATGATAGTTGTGTGGGTGGATCAATACCATGCAAAGTAGGTATTGATCTAAAACCCTAAATTGGCCAATAAACCCTAAGTTGCCGTCAAACCCTAGATTTGAGTTTCGAGATGATATTCACCGAAACGAGACTTGAATGAGTTGGGGATAACTCTAACTCAAAGCCTAGACTTAGAATGGAAAGAGGAAACCCTGAAAATCCATGGAGGATGGTCAACGGCAGTCGAAGAACCCATGTATGGTCTTCCGGAGACATACCGGTCGACTATACCGGTTGCACATAGTGTGACCGGTATGTTGCGACCGCTACCTCTCGGGAGGTTGTTTGTGGGGGACCGGCTGACCATACCGGTCACCAGTCTTTCCCACAGAGCTGCGACTGGTACATGCCACCGGTCAGCTCTGTGAGGGTATTTGTGATCTCTGTTGGTTTCCGACCAACATGAAACCCTAAGCAATGTATTCTAATGAAACCCTAATAATATTGTAGGACTTTGTGACTTATCGTTTGGATCTTGCGACGTGGAGCAAGTTATTGAACGAGCGTCAGGTAAGGGAATCTGACCTAAACCAAATAATTAATGGACAGTAAATCGTTGTTAATCATTGAATATCTATGATGTGATGTTTGTGCATATTCACATGCCATCCTTTACTTTCAGTTATTATTATTGTTCATGCATTCATAGGATGTGATTGTTAGGCATGTGATTATTTTTGTTGGTGTGTGGAGTGGGGCATGGGCCTGGGATCGCTCTTCACACTGGCACTTTTTGTAGTATTCTATCTTAACATGCTTGGTACGGGTGGGGTATCAGGGGAAGATCGTGGTACGGTGGTCTCCGATATTGATGTTGTCCCGACCATCGTTGTGTGGTACTGAGGATTCCAAGTCGACGCTAGCTTGTCCACGATGCTTTAGCTCTATCCCTATGCCGTAGGGAGTTATGTTGGGATAGGGTCTACCTGTGTATTGTTTCTATCCTAGTGGGTTAGTTGCGGATAGGGTATCAGGGGGAGGTGAGGTGTGGTGGTCTACGACCCGGCCTGCACGCTCTAGCTCTATCTCTATGCCGTAGACGGCTATGCTGGGATAGAGCATACATTGTTGACATATAGGATTGGTTAGTTGCGAGTCCAGGTTTGCGAGCCCCGGCCGAGTGGGGGCTTAGGTACTGGTATGGGTAGAGTATCAGGGAAGGTGCGGGTATACCTTAGCTCTATCTCTATTCCATGATGGGTGCATGTGGGTTGGTGGTAGTGTGATTACTGTGCGACGCCACACACTCGTGTATAGAGGTGTGGGGGCCACCAAACCTTTCTATAGCACATTGCAAACTTAAAACCAGACCACAAAGATAAAATTGATTGTTACTCATGCATAATCTTGTGAAACCTGTCGATTGTCTTCTCGAGCCGTGTTGTGTGCTCACCCTTTGTATATACATTGTTTTAGATGTTGATGCAGGATACACTGTGGACGATTATGTGAACGCTCCGGCGTATGGAGGTGTAGCTGCTTTGGATGTACAAGCAGGGGAGGACGAGCATGATGCTTCATGCGAGTGCCCTTTCTGCGTGTACCTTTGATTTATTTTATTTATTTATTTCAGTTATTTTGATTGGATTAAAGGGATGTAAAAGATTATTATTTTATGTGTTTGGATTTGAATAATGGGATATTTATTTACATTATCAATAGATACTCAGTTTATTCTATTCAAAGTCTTCCGCTGTATATTTATATTCTGATTGTGGTTATGTGTAATTGGTTTGTTTGGGTGGACACGGCCTATTCGAGATCCTGGTGTGAACCGTTGGTTCAATGACGGTTCACTCACACCGTTCTGGTTGGATCAGAATTGGGGTGTGACAACTTGGTATCAGAGCTCTCGGGCTCTGTTCCAACAAACCATGTTGCACTTAACTGAGTCGATGAACTGAGTTAGGAAGTTTAAAAATCTTAATACAAACACACCCTAAGCATTGTTTGATACCTGAGATGGATTAAGAAAGAGAATAATGTACTATTCTAAATATGAAACTTAATATGTGCACATACACTAGTTAGGAATAACCATGAACTTTCATTAAATAGAAAAGTTTATCAAATGTAATAATGCTACAGGGTACAGTCCACAAACCGGAAAGTTACCCTGTTATATAAACCGTCATATGAAAAGAAAAGTAAATGGGAAATCATGGGGTAGGAGGCATGGGAGGAATGGGGTTCGCTATATCATAGTCCTGCTCATATGCGACCCTGAGCCAATGCACCTGGTCCTGAGTCACCCGTAGACCACGAGCCAGGTGTCCCAACTCCTGACCCATCTCTCGCTGAGACTCCAGGATGACCCTCTGGGTGTCCCTGATCTCAGTAAACATACTCAACACTGAGTTGGGAGGGGGCTGAGATGGCCCAGCTGTGGGAACAGATGGTGGTGGTACAGGTGGAGGCTGTGGGGCAGGCACTGGTGCTTCCCCAACTACATCGTCATCATCATCATCCCCCATCTCTGCCGCATAGGCCGCATTGGCCGCGGCTGCTACTGCTACTGCTGCTGCTACTCTCCCAAGTGGATGAGGGCGAGCCTCCAACTCGTCATCACTAATGGGCAGATCAACCATCTGCATCCTCTGAATGGAGTCCCAGTCTATATCAGACGTCATAGTGTCCTCGACGGTCACCTCGCCTCTCATGTTCACACCCAGACGGCGAAGAAGAAAAGTAATGAGACGACCGTAGGGAAGGTTACTGGCTTGATCGGCCAGGGTCGCCTGATGCATAGTCCTAATGATGAGGTATGGGAGAGAGACCCGCTCTCCAGTGCAGATGCAGTAAGTGATGTACTGAGTGAGCTGGGATAACTCACCATAATGGCCGCTCTGGGGGACGATGTTGTGCTGGACGATGCGACTGTAGACCCAAGGTACAGGTCTCAAGCTAGACGCCTTCATAGGAGCTCCAGGGTTCAATATCTGATGAGCTATCTCCCAGCGCAGGTCCTCAATCAAGTAGCCCTTCGCTTTGGGAGGGCAATACACTAGGTCTCCATCGTTAGGAACCCCTAGAAGGTCGGCCAGCTGGTGGGTGTTGAATGAGATGTGTACACCCCTGACATAACTGGAGATACGTAAATCCCTACCTTGGTTGGGATCGTTCACATTTCCATGCAGCTCCAGGTTAGCAAAGAAATGCTTAACCAGATTGGGACGAGTGGTGTAGCTGTAAGAGATGACGGGCAACCAACCAATCCTGTCGAACGCCACTCGCACGTCGAACCGGTCTAACTGTTCCACGTTGACCCGACGCCCAGATTCTATATTCTTGTTATTGAACCATGGAAATCGAGCTTGTGCTTCCAAAGAACGGAACCATTGCTCATCCAATTGGAGAACTGGTGGTTGTGGGGTACGTGAACTTGAGTCGTGGGGACGCTTGCCAAGAGCACGTCTAGGAGCCATTTAAACTGCAAAAACAAGTGAAAAACAAGTGAAAAGTTAGAAATTTGTCGAAATTTCGACAGCATAACGGCTATAATTCAAGAAAAAGCCTCGAACTCACCCAAAAACATGGGGAGGAGGACTTACGTAACCCCCACACTCTTAAATAAACCAATCACAAGCAATTATAACAAGAAATTGCAAGAAATTTCAAGAACTAAGAAAAAATTAGAAAATTTCGAAATTTCATGAAAACCTAGGTCAAAAGATGAAAAATTCGATTTTTATGAAAATCGTTCGGTGGAACCCCAAATTAGTTGAGGGCTTTTGCTCTTGGGGGTCCCTAAACCCTTTCTAAGCCGAAGGAAAAGAATTCCTACGGTTAAAACATCTCGAACAAAGAAAAACCTAAATTTCTACATAAAGACGATATGGAAAATTCCTAAAAATATGTGAGAGAGGGTAGAGACCTACCTGGAGACGATGTGCTAGGTCTTGAATGGAAGGAATCGGCCTCAAATAACACCGTTCGGACTGTAGCAACTCAAAACCCAGAGGAGAATCGCCACCGGAGAGAAAGAAGAAAAGAAAAAGTGAGAAAAATCTCACTTTTTCGCGATTTTAAAGTCAATTCTGGGCATACCGGTCGACGGTTTTGCCTATACCTATCGACCGGTATCAACCCAGGTGTGCGACCGCTATGTCTCGGCCAGAAAAAAATTTCTGACCGGTCGACTATACCGGTCGCAACACTGTATACAGAGTGTCGACCGGTATCTCATAGACATGCGACCGCTATGTCTCGGCCAGAATTTTAATTCTGACCGGTCGACTATACCGGTCGCAGCATATTTCCACAGGTGTGCGACCGGTATGTTGTGACCGATCCAAATAAATAGTCTGAGATGGCAGGTGGAAACGGTCGAAGGGGTCGGAAGCGTCATCAGGCCAGGATGTGCCTAGAAGAGCAAGCTGAGCAAGACCAGGTTAGAGAAACCAGCCCTGAAGTGGAGGAGGAACAGGTCCCGGAAGTACCGACAGAATTACCGGGACCACCCCACAGGAATTCCGAGACCATAGTTACAAACTTGGTCTATCAGATGCAGGCTCAACAGAAGGAATTTCTGAGCGAAGTACTAAAGATGCTCAGGCAAGCAGGTTCTGTTTCCGCTGGAAAGACGCCCGAGCCAGGAGGAATTAACACTACCCAACCGGTGCAGAGTAGCCTAAGGCCGAGGGGCCAAGCACAGAATGTACCACCATCGCATCGGTTTCCTTCGCCTTCCACGTATCCGGGGGCGTATCCGTATCCACCACCATGGTACGGAGCAGACACACAGGGACAGCACGATCTTAGCAGGTCAGTGGACAGATTCTTGAAGTTGAAACCTTTATCGTTCACAGGCAGGACAGGGAAACCATTGTGGCCAGCACAGTGGGTTTCTGAAATGGAAAAGAACTTTCGATTGATGACTTGTACTGAGGAGGAGAAGGTCCTGTTTGCCACTCATATGCTGAGAGAGGACGCAAATGCTTGGTGGAATTCCACACGGGCATATCTGGAGAACAAATACACATTAGTTGACTGGGAAGTGTTTAAACTGGCTTTCTTCGACAAATACTTCCCAAAGAGCTTCAGAGATCAAATGGAGAGAGAGTTTCTCAACCTGCGGTAGAGGGTCGGTCGACCGTAGATGCATATCGGCCAGAGGTACGAAGAGCTGTTCTTCTTCGCACCAGCCAAGTATGCAGGAAGAGGAGACAAAGATACGTAGGTTCACCATGGGACTACGTGGGAGCATCAGAGAGCACCTTTTGGGTCTGGACAAGAAGACTTACAACGAGGCAGTGCAGGTTGTGAGGGTGATAGAGTCCAGTCAGAGGGACAACTTCTTCGCTCAAAACAGGGGAGTGAAGAGATCTGCTGGAGAGAGCTCGGGTGGCGGTAATACTAGATTCCGCCCATACAGGGGGCATCGCTACAGCACTCGCGAGAAACAACCTGGCACCACTGTGCCACAATTAGCCGAGACCCAACCCAAATATTAAATGTTATAACCGTCGCCAGCTGGGACATGTTGCAAGGAACTGCACGCAACCTAAGAAGCAAGCTCCCCAAGAAGCCGGAGTTTATGCAATACCACCGAAGAGGCAGCCGCATCACCTGATGTGGTAACTGGTACGACTTTATCCCTTACTATTTGGTTTATTCTTTCAGTTGCATGAGCATATAGAACTAATGGGCAATATATTCCAGGAATTGTAAATGTAGCCGGTTTACCCGCCAGAGTATTATTTGACTCTGGGGCCACGCACTCCTTTGTTTCTATTTCTTTTGGAAAGCGAATGGAGTTACCAATCAAGCAATTGAACCCAAGCTTGATAGTTCGCTCTCCACTAGGAGTCGAAGTGGCTTTGACCAAGTATTATGGACCATGTACTGTAAGTATCGAGGGCCGAGACTTAGAAGCAAGCCTAGTAATACTTGAGATGGCAGATTTTGATGTCATTTTAGGGATGGATTGGCTAGGCCATCATTCGGCCGTCCTTTTATGTGGTGAAAGGAAGCTTATGCTTACTGACAAAGAGGGAAAGGAATATAGTTTTGCTGGGATTAAGCTATCTAGGAAGCGGAAGTTGATCCTCTTCGCCCTAAAGACTAAGAGATGCTTGGAGAAAAGGGGAGTGGGTTATCTCGTATCTGTAGTCGACCTCACAGCAGAGTCACTCAAGATGGAAGATATAGATGTGGTTCGGGAGTTTCCAGATGTATTTCCGGAAGATCTTCCAGGGCTTACCACCGCACAGGGCTACAAAATTTGTGATAGACCTTATACCAGGTTCAGCTCCGGTGTCTAAAGCACCATACAGGATGGCCCCGACCGTGTTAAAGGAGTTGAAGACCCAATTACAAGAATTGCTGGATAAGGGCTTCATACGACCTAGTATATCACCTTGGGGAGCACCTGTGTTGTTCGTCAAGATGAAAGATGGAAGTGTACGGCTATGTATTGACTATCGTGAGCTAAACAAGTTGACGATCAAGAATCGATATCCTTTACCTAGGATCGATGATCTGTTCGATCAGCTGCAGGGTGCAAAGGTTTTCTCAAAGATCGATCTCCGATCGGGGTATCACCAATTAAAGATCAAGGCCGAAGATATTCTGAAGACTGCTTTCAGGACAAGGTATGGGCATTATGAGTTTCTGGTTATGTCTTTCGGGTTGACCAATGCTCCAGCGTCGTTTATGGAACTGATGAACCGAGTGTTCCATGATATGTTGGACACTTCGGTCATCGTATTCATCGATGACATATTGATTTACTCTAAGGACATGGAGACTCATACAACGCATTTGAGGGCAGCCCTACAACGGCTGAGGGATGTGAGGCTTTATGCAAAATTCAAGAAGTGCAAGTTTTGGCTGAAGGAAGTCGCTTTCTTGGGCCATGTTGTATCCGGAGACGGTATCAAGGTTGATCCAAGCAAGATAGCTGCTATAGTAGGATGGGAAGCACCAAAATCTGTTGCAGAGATTCATAGTTTCCTTGGGTTGGCTGGCTATTATAGAAGATTCGTGGAAGATTACTCCAGGATCGCGGTTCCACTCACCAGATTGACCAAGAAGGGAGAGAAATTTATATGGACAGATGAGTGTGAGAAGTGCTTCCAGACTTTGAAGTCAAGACTTGTCTCGCACCTATCATGACCATCTCCGAACCAAGCGTACCGTTTACTCTATATACGGATGCTTCGAGGGTTGGGTATTGGGTGTGTTCGAAGCAAGGAGAACAGGTGATCGCTTACGCATCAAGACAATTAAAAGAGCATGAGAAGAACTATCCTACGCACGACTTGGAGCTAGCAACGGTTATTCACGCAATCAAGACTTGGAGACACTACTTGTACGGTGAGAAGTTTCAGATCAAGTCAGATCACAAAAGCTTAACGTATCTCTTCACTCAGAAGGATCTGAATATGAGACAGAGAAGATGGCTGGAATTGTTAAAAGATTATGATTGCGACATCCAGTACCATCCGGGTAAAGCAAATGTGGTGGCTGACGCCTTAAGCAGAAAAGTGGGCATCGAAACCTGAGGCAGGACCGAGTACAAATGCTGCATTGTGTGCTGCAGCCTCGAGTTCGATGGAAATGGATGAAGAACATATTATCGAAACTGCAGAAGATCCAATTGAGCAAGGCTTGATTCATAAGTTCACTATGATGTTCGCCGCATTGAAGATCTCACCGAGTCTAATTGATGAAGTCAAGGTAGCAATCCTACAGGATCCATATCTCAAGACAGTGCAGGAAGACTTAGAGAAGGGTTCGTGCAATCCTGACTTTACCTTGGAATCAGACAAAGTACTCAAGTATCGCGGACGGTTATGTATACCTGAGAGCGAAGACTGCGATATCAGAGGCCGAGTTATGACTGAAGCTCATTACACTCCATATTCGGTACATCCAGGAAGTTCCAAGATGTACCATGATCTAAGAAGACTATATTGGTGGAGGGGTATGAAAGCAGATATAGCTCGTTTCGTGTTTCAATGTCTGAATTGTCAACAAGTTAAAGCGGAAAGGCAAAGACCCGCGGGTTTACTACAGCCGTTACCAAAACCTGCATGGAAGTGGGATTGTATCACTATGGATTTCGTCACTAGCCTACCTTTGACACCAAGGTCAGTGGATGCAGTTTGGGTTATAGTAGATCGACTCACCAAGACAGCTCGATTTATTGCAGTCAGACCTCAGTATACCATGGAGAAGCTGGCCAAGTTATATGTTGATAATATAGTCAGACTTCATGGCGTCCCAGAAAGTATAGTATCTGATAGAGATCCTCGTTTTACATCGAAGTTCTGGGAAGGATTACAGAAAGCTATGGGAACAAAGTTGAAGTTCTGTACGGCTTTCCATCCTCAGACGGACGGACAGTCAGAACGAACCATTCAAATTTTGGAAGATATGCTTCGAGCTTGTGCATTAGATTTCAAAGGAGCTTGGGATGAGAAGTTATCACTTATCGAGTTTGCTTACAACAACAGTTATCAGGCTACAATTCAGATGGCCCCATATGAAGCTCTCTATGGGAGAAAATGCCGTACACCTCTGTTATGGAATGAAGTGGGGGAAAGAAGAATTGTAGGACCGGAGTTTGTTGAAGAAACTTACCGAGTAATTGATCAGATCAAAGAGAGAGTAAAGACAGCTCAAGTTCGACAGAAGCACTATGCAGATAATCGACGTCGAGATCTGGAGTTTGCAGTGGGTGACAAAGTATTCTTGAAGGTGTCACCAGTGCGAGGTCTGAAACGGTTTGGTAAAAAGGGGAAGCTATGCCCCAGGTATGTGGGACCATATGAGATATTGAATCGACGTGGCAAGGTAGCATATCAATTGGCTCTACCACCATCTATGTTTAGCGTTCATAATGTGTTCCATGTATCATTATTGAAGAAGTATGTCAGAGATCCATCGCATATCTTGGGCGTTGATCCTCCAGACTTGACTGAAGACTTAACGTTCGAAGTGGTGCTTGTAATGCTCTCAAGCCGAAAAGTTCAGCAACTTCGAACCAAGGATATCCATTATGTGAAGGTGCATTGGGGAAGCCAAAATGTGGAGGAAATTACTTGGGAAGAAGAGAGCGCGATGAGGAAGGAGTACCCTAACCTTTTTGACGATCAAGGTACGTTCAAATTTTGAGGCCGAAATTTCTTTTAAGGGTGGGGGAGTTGTAGTACCTACATGCAAATTTCGGGATGAAATTTCTTTTAACGGTGGTGGAGTTGTAAGACCCGCACTCTGAAAACCCAGTCTAACCTTGGTTTTGTATCGTGACAGGTCTTCCGATCATCACCGAGCCAGACGGGGCAAGCGGATAACAAACAGGTACAAAATCGGACCAAAGTCGACCAATTATCCCTGATTTTAGATACCGGTTGATGGTACCGGATGATGGTACCGGTCGACCGGTATGGCCTGCACAGCTATGTGCGGGAATTTGGAAATTGGTCTCTACGGGTCCCGCTTTCCTGATTTTGAATCCTAAAAGTTTCTTAATCCTAGTAGGGTTACTAAACCCTATTTCTAGCCTATAAATACACCCTTAAAACCCTCAAATCCTTTCCATTGTCTCTCACAAACCCTAGAGAAGAGAAAGAGCTTGGAAAGGAGAAGGAGCTAGGAAGAAGAACGAGGTGCCGCCATTACCGTTTGACGAAGCTTATGCTACGCCTGTCAACGGTAAGTGTTTGAATCCATCTTCTTACCCTATGATAGTTGTGTGGGTGGATCAATACCATGCAAAGTAGGTATTGATCTAAAACCTTAAATTGGCCAATAAACCCTAAGTTGCCGTCAAACCCTAGATTTGAGTTTCGAGATGATATTCACTGAAACGAAACTTGAATGAGTTGGGGATAACTCTAACTCAAAGCCTAGACTTAGAATGGATAGAGGAAACCCTAAAAATCCATGGAGGATGGTCGACGGCAGTCGAAGAACCAATGTATGGTCTTCCGGAGACATACCAGTCGACTATACCGGTTGCACATAGTGCGACCGGTATGTTGCGACCGCTACCTCTCGGGAGGTTGTTTGTGGGGGACCGGCTGACCATACCGGTCGCCAGTCTTTCCCACAGAGCTACGACCGTACATGCCACTGGTCAGCTCTGTGAGGGTATTTGTGATCTCTGTTGGTTTCCGACCAACATGAAACCCTAAGCATTGTATTCTAATGAAACCCTAATAATATTGTAGGACTTTGTGACTTATCGTTTGGATCTTGCGACGTGGAGCAAGTTATTGAACGAGCGTCAGGTAAGGGAATCTGACCTAAACTTAATAATTAATGGACAGTAAATCGTTGTTAATCATTGAATATCTATGATGTGATGTTTGTGCATATTCACATGCCATCCTTTACTTTCAGTTATTATTATTGTTTATGCATTCATAGGATGTGATTGTTAGGCATGTGATTGTTTTCGTTGGTGTGTGGAGTGGGGCATGGGCCTGGGATCGCTCTTCACACTGGCACTTTTTGTAGTATTCTGTCGTAACATGCTTGGTACGGGTGGGGTATCAGGGGAAGATCGTGGTACGGTGGTCTCCGATATTGATGTTGTCCCGGCCATCGTTGTGTGGTACTGAGGATTCCGAGTCGACGCTGGCTTGTCCACGATGCTTTAGCTCTATCCCTATGCTATAGGGAGTTATGTTGGGATAGGGTCTACCTGCGTATTGTTTCTATCCTAGTGGGTTAGTTACGGATAGGGTATTAGGGGGAGGTGAGGTGTGGTGGTCTCCGACCCGGCCTGCACGCTCTAGCTCTATCTCTATGCCGTAGACGGCTGTGATGGATAGAGCATACATTGTTGACATATAGGATTGGTTAGTTGCGAGCCCAGTTTGCGAGCCCTGGCCAGTAGGGGCTTAGGTACTGGTATGGGTAGAGTATCAGGGGAGGTGCGGGTATACCTTAGCTCTATCTCTATTCCATGATGGGTGCATGTGGGTTGGTGGTAGTGTGATTACTGTGCCACGCCACACACTCGTGTATAGAGGTGCGGGGGCCACCAAACCTTTCTATAGCACATTGCAAACTTAAAACCAGACCACAGCATAAAATTGATTGTTACTCATGCATAATCTTGTGAAAGCGTCGATTGTCTTCTCGAGCTGTGTTGTGTGCTCACCCTTTGTATATACATTGTTTTAGTGTTGATGCAGGATACACTGTGGACGATTATGTGAACGCTCCGGCGTATGGACGTGTAGCTACTTTGGATGTACAAGCAGGGGAGGACGAGCATGATGCTTCATGCGAGTGCCCTTTCTGCGTGTACCTTTGATTTGTTTTATTTATTTATTTCAGTTATTTTGATTGGATTAAAGGGATGTAAAAGATTATTATTTTATGTGTTTGGATTTGAATAATGGGATATTTATTTACATTATCAATAGATACTCAGTTCATTCTATTTAAAGTCTTCCGCTGTATATTTATATTCTGATTGTGGTTATGTGTAATTGGTTTGTTTGGGTGGACCCGGCCTATTCGAGATCCTGGTGTGAACCGTTGGTTCAATGATGGTTCACTCACACCGTTCTGGTTGGATCAGAATTGGGGTGTGACAGGGTGCATGTGAGTCGGCAATAAACGTTACATTTGGGCAGTTTCACACACTCATGTATAGAGGTGCGGCGTCAATAAACGTGATCTTTGACCACCTATCCTTTCTATAGCACATTGCAAACTTATTTACCACACCAAAGATATGAATTGAATGCATGCATATGATTGTTGCATTGTTTTGTTTACTCACTGAGCCATGATATGTGCTCACCCTCTCGACGTCGTATATTTTTAGTTGATGATGCAGGTACTACAGTTGGCGATTATATAAATGCTCTGGTGTATGCACGTGTTGCTGCAATGGAGGCTGAAGACTTAGAGGATACGCATGACCCCTCATGCGTAATCTATTAGAATTTCATTTTAATTTATAAAAAGATGTAATTGGTATTATTTATTTATGTTTCAGTTGATACAACAATAACTTGATAGAAAGAGAAAGAGAAAGAGAAAGAGAAAGAGAAGAGAAGGAAAGTTGAGAAGAAGATCAAAGAGAAGGCTTCAGAGAGACGAGCCTAATTCTCAAGTATGGACACTATCTCCATGTAATTCTACAGACTTAGAATAGATAGAGAAGAGGGAATGATCTAGGAGAAACCCAAATCATCCACCCGTGGTTAGGTTTTCATGGAAAACCAATGGGGAAATCATGAAAGCCATATAGGTGAGTGAACTACAGTTCTAGGCCGTAGAACATGTGTGGAATGGATTGTAGAAGCAAGCCATAGGACCCTAAACACGAAGAATGGACTGTAGGAGGAAAGCTTGACTAAACCTACAGGGGGTCGCACGGGGGGTCGATGGCCAATCGACCCAACCAGACCCTGACAATCGACCCCCAATGTTTGGGAAGTCTAGAATCTGGGTGGTAGCACCCAGGGTCGATGGAACATCCGACCCTAGCATCGACCCCCAGTTAACATCATGCATTTTAAAGTTTGAATTAATTCTAATTAAATTCTATCGACTTGGTTAGGTCTTCTAGTGTTATAACATCGATATATAGTTGATTCTTAAAGCTTGAATTAGGACCTACGATCAAGTAAAGGTGAGGGAATAAGACCTAAACTAATTGGTTAATAATAAACTGTTTTACTCTTGAGTCCAATGCCATGACTGAGTTTATGCGTGTATGATTGTTATGTGCATTCAACATGTCATCCAATATTTCTATTATTACTGTTCATGCATATTTATTTATTGTTTATAACATGATGACGATGATGATGATAGGAATAGGCATGTGTATGTATGCATGTGGTTGGTGTGCTTGATGCAAGTGAGTATCAAGGGGAGGTGTCATAGTCAGGGCCTCAGCACTTTAGCTCAATCTCTAACTCAAGTCTTGTCTACTGACATCGTCGTATCGTCATTACCTTAGCAGAACTATTACGTCTTAGGATATGAGGGGAGGTGGTCTCGGATCGTGTAGTCTCTGACTCTGCCAGGGGGCCTTAGCCCTAACTCTATGGACGTATTGAGGGATGCCGGGGTGAGGCCTTGGATACACTGATTGGGATTAGGATTGGTTAGTTGCGAGCCCAGTTTGCGAGCCCTCGCCAGCAGGGGCTTACGTGTTGGTATGGGCAACGGGTACAGCAATAAATGTGACCTTTGTGTGTACATTGTCCATGATTGGGTGCATGTGAGTCGACAATAAACGTTACCCTTGGGCAGTTTCACAAACACGTGTATAGAGGTGCGTCATCAATAAATGTGATCTTTGGCCACCTATTCTTTCTATAGCACATTGCAAACTTATTTACAAGACCAAAGATATGAATTGAATGCTTGCATATGATTGTTGCATTTTTTTGTTTGCTCACTGTGCCATGATGTGTGCTCACCCTCTCGACGTCGTATATTTTTAGTTGATGATGCAGGTACTACAGTTGCAGATTATATTAATGCTTCGGTGTATGCGCGTGTTGCTGCAATGGAAGCTGAGACTTAGAGGATACGCATGACCCCTCATGCGAGTGTAACTCATGCGTATTCTATTAGAATTTTATTTGAATTTATAAAAGGATGTAGTTGGTATTTTATTTATTTATGTTTCAGTTGATACAATAATAACTTGATATTTTAATTATGATTAATACAGTTAGAGTGCTCAGTTCATTTTCTATAGTTCCGCTATTGTGTATTTATTCTGATTACGGTTGTGGATGTGCATGGTTTTATTTTTAATGAATACCGCCTATTTGAGATCCTGGTTGAACCGTTGGTCTATAGCGGTTCATCACACCGTTCTGAATGGTGCATAATTGGGGTGTGACAAGCAATATCTAACATACCAGTCTTATTCAAAAGTGAACATGCTAATGTTTAGTAGATTTTCTCTTGGGATTCTCTTTACTCACTCAAGAATTCAAGGTTTAACTGTTTCACTCAAGATCTTCCTATGAAGATGCACTACCATAGGCTTGCTTATTCACCAAAATCTCCATTACTTAGAATACACGCATACATGAATGAAAAGGTCTTTATAAAGATTGTAATGGGGCTAAGGTTTAGGGTACGGATAAGAAAAATATACTGACATTAAAACCCAAGAAACTAATAGAGCATTAAAACAAAAAATATTGAACAATCTAATTGATAAAGGTTCATAGATAAAGCTCTTCAACAAAACATCCCAAACTCTAAATTTTTTTTTCATTCTTTTTCTTTTCATTTGAGAACTATGCTTTGCTATTTGAAATTTTTTTTATAGCATGACATTTTAAACATAACAAGGACCATTTACTCCCATTACATCCCACTTCTTGACATACAATCATCACTTTTGAGAATAGCACCCCCCCCACTTATTCAATACATATCTCCCTCAAACCCATTAGCTAATTCTCAATGCTCTACTAGCTCAAAGATTGATAAAATATGTGAAAAACAAATAATTCAAGGCTCATGGTTTAGGGTTCAATGAAGAATAAAGTTTAAAAGCTCAAAGTGGGTCCACTAAGGATAAAAAATTATAAGGTTGGCCATTTAAGCTAAGTGGTTGTAAAATCCTATTTGCCTTTATCATCTTCATGTCTACACATATCAATGTAATCTTGACATGTTTCAAAGCAAGTTCTAGAGATACAAAAGCATAGTAGAATATCACTCTTCAAAGAAAATAAAGACTGACATAGATGTCTCTATCTAGTTTGGCATAAAAGCTCACTTGGTTGGATTCCATCTACTAAACCTGCATGCTTTACCTCTAAATGCAACTATCAATGTTATTCAAAGCTCATTTAGCTAGTTATTTCAACTAATTCATATATGTAATTTTTTTTTCACATTCAAATAGTTCTAATCCATGGCGTACATATTCTCTTAGTCTATTGAAGTGAAATTTTTTTTTTTAATTCAACTTTTGAAAATTTTTTTTTAACACAATCATGCAAAAATAAAAAACAAAACATAAAAAATAAAAATAGAACAAAAGAGAAATCCAAATCCCCCCGCACTTAAATCTAACATTGTCCCCAACGGAAGTTAAAAATGTAATGGAAAGATGAAAAGAAAAGTAATTAAAAGTGATAAGAAAAACAAGTCCAATTTCTTGGGTTACCTCCCAAGCAGCGCTTGTGTTTAACATCGTTAGCTCGACTCAATACTCCTCAGTCAGAATAAATGGGTTCTCCCAGTTGTACTTTGTCTATAGTATGCTCATGAAAGCCTTCATAGAATGTCTTGAGTCGATGCCCATTAACCTTGAAAACTTTGTTATTTTCGAAACTTCGAACTTCAACTGTACCATAAGGAAACACATTAGTAACTTCAAAAGGTCCAATCCAACGAGAACATAACTTACCAGGCATCAATTTAAGTCTCGAATTGTAAAGCAAGACTTTTTGTCCAATTACAAATTGCTTGCTCATAATCCTCTTGTCATGAAATGCCTTAGTCTTGTCCTTGTATATGCAAGAATTCTCGTAAGCCTCAAGTCATATCTCCTCTAATTATTGCAATTACAATTTTCTATGCATACCAACATCGTCAATCTCCATGTTGCAACTCTTGACTGCCCAATAAGCCTTGTGCTCTAATTCTACAGGAAGGTGACATGACTTACCAAAAATTAATCGATAAGGGGACATCCCAATAGGCGTCTTGTATGTTGTTCGGTAAGCCCATAATGCATCATCAAGTCGAAGCCTCCAATCCTTTCTGTTTGGTTTCACAGTCTTCTCCAAAATAGATTTGACTTCTCTATTCAATACTTCTGCTTGTCCATTTATTTGAGGGTGGTAGGGTGTAGATGTTTTATGAAAAACACCATATTTTTTTAGCAACGCCTCCAGTGATCCATTGCAAAAATGAGTTCCTTGATTACTAATCAGTGCTCTTGGTATCCCGAACCTGCTAAAGATGTTAGACCTGATAAAACCTATAACAACCTTGGAATCATTAGTTTTGGTGGCAATTGCTTCTAACCATTTCAAAACATAATCAACTACAAGCAATATGTAAACAAAACCAAAAGACGAAGGAAATGGACCCATAAAATCAATACCCCACACATCAAAAAGTTCTCATATAAGTATTGGGATTTGTATCATCTCATTCCTACGGGTTAAACTTCCTGTCTTTTGGCACTGTTCACATGTCTTACAAATGACATAAGCATCACAAAATAATTTAGGCCAATAAAAACCACTATCTAACACATTCTTAGCTGTTCTTTTGGGTCTGAAATGACCTCCACAAACAGAAGTATGACAAAAAATAAGGACAGACTGAATTTCAGAATCAGGCACACATCTCCTAATAATTTGATCCCAGCAATATCTCCACAAGTACGGATCATCCCATACATAGTATTTTGCCTCGCTTTTAAGTTTGTCCTTTTTTGCTTTACTTATTCCATCAGGTATGACCCTACCAACTAAATAATTTACCAGATCAGCGTACCATGGAACCATACTTTGTAGAGTGAATAAATGCTCATCGGAAAAGAATTTGTTCAAGGGCTCGGGATTCTCTTCTCGTGCTAACTGACTCAAGTGATCTGCTACTAGATTTTCAGCTCATTTTTTGTCTTTGATCTCAAGATCAAACTCTAGCAACTGAAGAATCCACCTGATCAATCTAGGCTTTGACTCCTTCGTCAATAGATACTTCAATGCTGCATGGTCAGAAAATACAAACACTTTAAACCCAAGTAAATAAGATTGAAATTTATCTAATGCAAACACTATAGCTAAAAGCTCTTTTTCAATCGTAGAATAATTATACTGAGCAGCATTGAGTGTTTGGGATGCATAATGAATCACATAAGCTTGCTTGCCAACACGTTGTCCTAATACTGCTCCATAATTTCTCACATCACACATTATCTCAAATGGGGAACTCCAATCAGGGGGTTGGATAATGGGAGTTGTAGTCAATACAGATTTCAGCTTGTCAAAGCTTCCTTGCACTCTTGATCAAACTCAAAGGACACCCCTTTTTGCAATAGTCTGGACAATTGTAAAGCAATCTTTGAGAAGTCCATAATGAATCTGAGATAAAAACCTGCATGGCCAAGAAACGAAGACACTTCCCGCACACTTGTAGGGTAGGGTATGTTTACAATTAAATCAATTTTTGCCTTATCGACCTCAATACCCTTACTTGAAACTACATGTCCTAAAACTATTCCTTGTTCTACCATGAAATGGCATTTTTCAAAATTCAGAACAAGGTTTGTTTCAGTGCAACGTTCAAGCACCCAAGATAGATTATCCAAATAAACATCAAATGAATTACCATATAACGTAAAATCATCCATGAAAACATCAATGTAATTTTCTATTAAATCTGAAAATATGCTCATCATGCATCTCTGAAATGTACTTGGTGCATTGCAAAGCCCAAAAGGCATTCTCCTAAAAGCAAAAGTCCCAAATGGGCATGTAAATACTATTTTTTCCTGATTCTCTGATGCAATCACAATTTGATTATAACCCTTATTCCCATCAAGGAAACAGTAAAAAGACTTACCTGCTAATCGCTCAAGCATCTGATCAATAAATGGTAGAGGAAAATGATCCTTCCTTGTCATTGTGTTTAGTTTACGATAGTCTATGCACATCCTCCATCCATTCACGACCCTTGTTTGAACGAATTCATTGTCTTGGTTCTTGACCACTGTCACTCCAGACTTTTTTGCATAACTTGGATTGGACTTACCCATTTGCTATCTAAAATTGGGTAAATGATTTCTGCATCTAATAACTTTAGAATCTCCTTCTTCACTACCTCCATCATCTGAGGGTTTAGTCTCCTTTGAGCTTCTCGGTTTGGTTTAGCACCATCTTCCAATAATATTCGATGCATGCACATTGATGGACTTATGCCCTTGATGTCAGCTATAGTCCAACCAATTATTGTTTTGTTGTCCTGTAGCACTCTCAAAAGCCACTCTTCTTGCACACTTGTCAAGTTCTTTGCAATGATAATAGGTAATAACTCATCATCTCATAAATAAGCATATTTAAGGTGGTTAGGAAGAGGTTTTAGCTCCAAGATTGGTGCCTTCACAACAGAAGGTAACAGTTTGTCATGAGATGGTATTAAATCCAATTTTTTAACTTCATACTCTTTAGTAAATGGAGGTAATGACTGTAATGTCATAATCATTTCTTTATTCTCAGGACTCAGATGCATTGTTGTGTTAGTCTTTCTCATTCCTTGAATAAGTACCATGTCCAGCTCATCCTCATAGTTCAATTCAAAAACATCCTATACAAACACATCAACTATATCAATAGAAAATACAGATTGAACATCAGAGTGAGGATACCTCATAGCCTCAAATATATTGAATTTGATAATTTCTCCATCGAACTCCATGGTAAGGGTACCATCATGGACATCAATCTTTGTTTTAGTGGTTTTGAGGAAAGGTCTTCCTAACTGTATTGGGGCAGGATTTGGGGATTTACTGACTTCCTTATTTAAAATATAGAAATCAGCAGGAAAAATTAACTCATTTACCTGTACCAAAACATCCTCAATTACTTCCTCAGGATATGCATTAGAACGGTCAGCTAATTGGATAATTACAGCAGTTTTATTCAAAGGTCCCAAATATAGAGATGCATAAATTGAATGTGGCATAACATTTATAGATGCACCTAAGTCTAACATGGCACGTTCAAACTTAGTATTACAAATCACACATGGAATCGTAAACGTACCTGGATCCTTGCATTTTGGGGGTAACTTACGCTGACTAACTACTGATACGTTCTCCCTTACACTAATTTGCTCATCACCCCTCAATTTCCTCATTGAAGTGCATAATTCTTTGAGAAATTTTGCATACCTTGGGACTTGCTTAATGGCATCAAGTAGAGGTATGTTTACTTCTACCTTTCAAAAAGTCTCAAGAATTTCCTTCTCTTGTTCTTCTTTTTTTTATTTAGATAGTCTGCTGGGAAAAGGGAGAAAAACAGAATTAGTAGAATTACACACAACTGGTTGAGATTTTACCTTGGATAAATTTATATCATTGTTGTCGGCTTTTGTTTCTTCTTAAATAGTCTTGGTCGAATCTACAGATTTAGCAATGAAGGGCTCAAGTTCTCTTCCATTCCATAATGTAATGGCGCTTGCATTCTCACGTGGATTTATGATGGTCTGAGATGGCAACTTTCCAGATCCTTAAGCTTCATGTTTGCTTACTGAAGTTGCAAGTTTGACCAATCTGCTTCTCTATTTTCTGAATGCTGTTTCTTGTCTCATGTTGAAATTATTGTGTATTGCTAGCCAGTGCCTTAACAATCTCATCAAGTGGCATACTCTGATTTGCTTGCTGCCTAGGTTGGAATGGGGGTTGGTAACAATTCTGGGAAACTTGATTCCCATAACTCAGATTTGGGTGATCTCTCCATCCAGGATTATATGAGTTTGAGTATGGATCATACTTTCGCTGAGGTTGCCCTTGAAATCCTCCCATGGCATTTGCTTGTTGGACTGATATATCTTCTTGAAGTGTGGGACAAATATCCGTAGCATTACTGGTGGCTAAGCAAATGCCACATGCTTTAACTGTTTGCAAATTTCCTACAGCCATTTGTCGCACCAAAGAAGTTAGATCAGAAATCTGACGTTCAAGGTTTGATGTACTTACCTCATTAACTTTCTTCGATGTTTGCTCCATCCTTGTAACAAATTGCTGTGAATTTGCTGCCGTATTAGAAATTAATCTTTTCGTGGCTTCTAGAGTTTTGTCAACTAAAGCTCCTCCACTAGCGGCGTCCACCATACTCCTCTGCATTGGTAACAATACTTCATAGAAATATTGAATCAGAAGTTGGTCACTAATTTGATGTTATGGGCAGCTTGCGCAAAGCTTCTTAAAGTGTTCCCAATACTCATATAATGTTTCTTCATGGTGTTGCCAAATTCCACATATTTCTTTCCTTATATTTTCCGCTTTGGATGCAAGAAAATATTTTTCTAAAAATTGACATTTCATCTCATTCCATGAATTGATTGTACCAGAAGGAATGTAGTACAACCAATCTTTAGCATATTCATCTAAGGAGAATGGAAAAGCGTTCAACTTGATCTGTGCCTATGTAATACCCTGTGGTTTCATGCTAGAGCATACCATATGAAATTCCTTCAAATGTTTGTGAGGATCTTCTCCTGCAAGACCATGAAATTTAGGAAGTAGATGTAGTAGTCCCGATTTTAATTCAAATGCCACTTCTAGATTTGAAAATTCAATACACAAAGGTTGCTGGTTTAGATTAGGAGCAGCCAGCTCTTTTAAAGTTCTATTTTCAGCCATGGCTTCCTCTGCTAGCAGCTCTCTAGTAACTATATCAGAAACAATTGCTCCTTGTGATGTTGAAATCTGTTCTACCAGAATTTTCTTAGCTTCTTTCCTTAATTGATGCAAAGTTCTTTCGGGTTCTGGATCATATATCAATTGACCAGAGTTAGAAGATCGAGTCATTAACCAAGATACCCATATAATGGATAAAAAAAAATATATTAATAAAAAAATTAATAAAAACTAATAAAAAAATTCAAAAAAAAAATTCTGGCCGACAACACAAAGTGCACCATAACCAAGTAAAATTAAAATTATTAAATAAAGCTTTTTTTTCTTCGAAATAAGCTTATTGTAACACCCCTAAATCGTTCAAAATTTCATGTGCAAGCAGTACCTGTCGGAAAAACTATGTACACCTGAAATAGAAAAAAAAACTTCACACAAAGGTAAGAACACAAGTGACCAAAAAAATTAAATAGAATGAAAACAATTACATTCTAATTAAAATTAGTCCCCAACAACGGCACCAAATTTTGATGCGTGTCGAGCGCAACCAAAAATAAATTACTCTAACTATAATGAATAGTAATGATAAGTAAAGGTCGATCCACAGAGACTAGTTAATCAAATTGTCTACTTACCAAGAAAAATGGGGGTTTTCTTCTGCAATTTAATTGACAAGAAATCTAAATAACAAGAATTCAATGGAAGATGATGTCGATTCAAGGAAATTTATTCACGATTGCAAATTAATCATTGACCTCATGTATTTATATTATTCTCTATTCAAATATTTAACCAAGGATTATCAAAAAGCCAGATAATCCTTATTTTCTTTAATTTCATTAATTTGAGCCTAGCACACAATTTAATTCTTATCAATAAACCAATTGGTATTAAGCAATCCTCATGAATTTATTGATAGCATTACACTCTTGCACTCTTGGAGGAAGTTAAAAATGAACTACAATCTAACAAGTGTCAGATTATTTAATTCATTCTATGATTTCTTTAAGCAAGTAACAAAAACTTAGATCATAATTGTTCTACTCAATTGCTACTTTTCCTGAACACCATAACATTTACGTATTATGGATTCAGGTTAGCAATAAATCACATAACTCAATCAATTAGTAGGCCTCTTAATAAACTGAATCATGCAATCATTAACTTGAAAAAAATAAAAAACACAGATATTTGAATAGAAAAATAATTAAAATTAAGAACATAGTCTCACAATTTTACTAACCGGATTGAATTCCCCTTGAATCGGTTAAAGAACTTAGCTAGACATGATAGAAAACAAATACAAAAGAAATAAAATTATCTTCTCAATAATTATTGGATGCTCTATTACGTAGCATTTACATTGCTTAAATAGCCAGAGTAGAGAAGATTAAAACTGGTATGTCTTGAATTGACAACCTCATTACATGGAAATAAAGATTAAACAAAATCTCCTTGCCTAGATTAGATAGAGAATCATTCCATCCATAACTAAATGCCACCTCTAGATTTGTCAATCTTTGTAATATTTCATAGAGGTATATATTTTCCTCAAGATTTCTGACAATCAATCAAATCCTTCCAATAATAAACCTTCTATGCATGGTAATCTTCCTTCTCTGATTTTAACAAAAATCAGTTTTCCAGATCTGATTTTTGGATCACGTTTGATTTCTAGAATTCTTTTCACATTAAAAACCTACATAAAATTCAAAAGGTCATTATTGAAAATATCAGAATTTCTTTTATTTTAAACATAAATTACTAATACTTTCCACCAATGTCTTATATATAAGGAATCATAAAAATGAGTACCATAAGACATAATATGTTAAATAGACTAAATATAAGAGAAATAAATATATAAATTTATGAATCCATCAAAGATCCAACTACTTCTTCTACCATATTGTCATAAAATGGTGCATACGGTGCTCATGCTCTTTGAATGAAAAAGAAATGGAAGAAGAATAAAGCAGAAAATTGAAAAAGAATAAGAAGAAGAGGAAAGAAGAAAGATGAAAAAGATGAAAGAAGAAAAATGATGAAGAAAGAGGAAGAGAAAGAAGAAAAATAATGAAGAAGAAAGATGAAGAAGAAAAAAAAGAAGAAAAAGAAAAAGAATCAAGAAAAAGAAGAAGAATGAAGAAGAAGAAGAAAATTGAAAAATGGCGAAGAAGAATGAAGAAAATGAAGAAGAATAAGTAGAATTAGGCGAATGAAGAAGAAGAAGATGATGAATAATGAAGAAAAGAATGAGAAAGAAGAAAGAAGAACATTGAAGAAGAAGAAGAATGTAGAAGAAGAAAGAAGAATAAAGAAAAAGAATAAAATGATGAACGAAGAAGAAGATGAAGAAGAAGATGAATGAAGAAAAGAATGAGAAAGAAGAACATAGAAAAAGAAGAATGAAGAAGAATGTCGAAGAAGAATGAAGAAGAAGAATGTCGAATAAAGAATGAAGAAGAAAGAATGAAGAATTAGGAATGAAGAAAGAAAAAGAAAAAGAAAAAGATGAAGAAAGTAGTTAAAAGAAGAATGAAAAAGAAAGAAGAAGAAGAAGAAGAAAAAGAATGACAAAGAAAGAAGAAGAAGAAGAAGAAGAAAATTAGCACAAAAAAAAAAAAAGAACTTCGCTTGTGCACTTCTAAAGGGTGCTGGTGCACTTCTTTTTCTTCTTTATTCTTCTCCCTCATCTTCTTTCATCATGTCCTTTCAACTTTTTCTTCCTCATTCTTCTTCTTCTGTCTTATTTTTCATTATTCTTCTTCTTTCTTCTTCTTCATTCTTCTTCTTCTTATTCTTCTTCTTATTTTTCTTCCTCTTCGTCCTTCTTCTCTTTTACACCATTTTGTGACAATATGGGTTCGATCATCTCATGTGTTAGCATCCAAGTTTTACTCTTCTGACAATCGAAGTTGAAGACCCAACTCCTTCCTCTTAGGATTAAGATACTCTCTAGCCCAATCGCATTTGGATTCCCTCTGTTTCTAGAAGATGCGATTGAGCTTGAGTGTATGGTTTGCAACTCAGATTGTCAGAAGAATAAAATTTGGATGCTAACTGCATGAGATGATCGTGAACCATATTCTCATAAAATGGTGCAAAAATTACTCGTGCTCTTTGAACGAAAAAGAAGAAGCAGAAGAAGAAGAATGAAGCAGAAAGAGGAAAAAAAAGAAGAACAGGAGGAGGAAACAAGAAAAATTAAGATTAAACTGGAAGAGAAAGAAGAAAAATAATGAAGAAGAAAGATGAAGAAGATGAAAAAGAAGAAAAATAAGAAGAATGAAGAAGAAGAAGAATGAAGAAGAAAAAGAAAGAAGAAGAACGAAGACAAAGAAAAAAAAAGAAAAAGATGAAGATTGAAAAATGGCGAAGACGAATGAAGAAAAGGAAAAAGAATAAGTAGAAGAAGACGAATGAAGAAGAAGAAGATGAAGAAGAATGAAGAAAAGAATGGGAAAGAAGACAGAAGAACATAAAAGAAGAAGAATGAAGAAGAAGAATGTAGGAGAAGAATGAAGAACAAAGATGAAGAATGAAGAATGAAGAATGAAGAATGAAGAATGAAGAATGAAGAAAAGAATGAGAAAGAAGAACATAAAAGAAGAAGAATAATAAATTTTGGATTGATAGAAGAATAAAATTTGGATGCTAACTGCATGAGTTGATCATGAACCATATTATCATAAAATGGTACAAACTGTGCTCATGCTCTTTGAATGAAAAGAAAAAGGAAGAAGAATAAAGCAGAAAGTGGAAAAAGAAGATGAAGAAGAGGAGGAAACAAGAAGAATGAAGAAGACGAAAGAAGAAGAATGAAAAAGAAAGAGGAAGAAAATGAAGAAAAAAAATGAAGAAGAAAGACAAAGAAGAAGAAAAAGAAGAAAAAGATAAAGAATGAAGAAAAATAAGAATAATGAAGAAGAAGAAGAAGATTGAAAAATGGTTAAGAACAATGAAGAAAAAGAAGAAGAATAAGTAGAATTAGCCGAATGAAGAAGAAGAAGATGAAGAAGAATGAAGAAAAGATTGAGAAAGAAGAAACAAGAACATAGAAGAAGAAGAATGAAGAAGAAGAATGTAAAAGAAGAAAGAAAAACAAAGAAAGAAGAACATAGAAGAAAAAGAAGAAGAAGAAGTTCGCTGGCGCACTTCTGAGAGCGCTGGCATCGGAGCACTTCTTCTCTTCTTCATTCTTCTTCCTCTTCTTCCTTCATCGTGTCCTTTCCTATTTTTCTTCTTCCGTCTTCTTTTTCATTTTTCTTCTTCTTTCATCATGTCCTTTCTTCTTTTTCCTCTCCATTCTTCTTCTTCTTCTTTTTTCTTCTTTCTTCTTCTTATTCTTTTTCTCTTTTTTCTTCTTCTTATTCTTTTTTTTTTCTTCTTCTTCATTCTTCTTATGTTTTAAACCATTTTGTGACAAATATGGGTTATGATCATCTCATGTGTACCATTAACCCTAAACCCTAAACCCTAGCATCCATGTTTTATTCTTTTGACAATCTGAGTTGAAGATCCAACTCCTTCTTATTAGGATTAAGTTATTCTCTAGCTCAATCGCATTGGATTCCCTTTATTTCTAGAATATGCAGTTGAGCTTGAGTAGGGTTTGCAACTCAGATTGTCAGAAGAATAAAATTTGGATGCTAACAGCATGAGATGATCGTGAGCCGTATTGTCATCAAATGGTGCAAAATGTGCTCGGGCTCTTTAAATGAAAAAGAAGAAGAAGAATGAATGAATCAGAGAGAGGAAAAATAAGATGAAGAAGAGGAGGAAAGAAGAAGAATGAAGATGAAGAAAGAAGAAGAATGAAGAAGCAAGAGGAAGAGAAAGTAGAAAAATAATGAAGAAAAAAGATGAAGAAGAAGAAAAGGAAGAAAAAGAAGAAGAATGAAGAAGAAGAAGAAGAAGAATGATGAAGAAAATGAAAGAAGAAGAATGAAGATGAAGAAAAGGAAGAAGAAGATGAAGATTGAAAAATGGAGAAGATGAATGAAGAAGAAGAAGAAGAATAACAAGATGAAAACGAATGAAGAAGAAGAAGAAGAATGAAGAATAATGAAGAAAAGAATGAAAAAGAAGAAAAAAGAACATAAAAGAATGAAGAAGAAGAATGTAGAAGAAGAATGAGGAACAAAGAAGAAGAATGAAGAATGAAGAAGAAGAATGAAGAAAATAATGAGAAAGAAGAACATAGAAGAAGAAGAATGAAGAAAAGAATGAGAAAGAAGAACATAGAAGAAGAAGAATGAAGAAAAGGATGAGAAAGAAGAACATAGAAGAAGAAGAATGAAGAAAAGAATGAGAAAGAAGAACATAGAAGAAGAATGAAGAAGAAGCATGTAGAAGAAGTATGATGAACAAAGAAAAAGAATGAAGGAGAAAAAGAAGAAGATGAAGAAAGTAGTTGGAAGAAAAAGAAAGAAGAATAAAGAAGAAGAAAAAGTAGAAGAAGGTCGAAAAAGAAAGAAGAAGAATAAGAAAAAATTTTCCACAAAAAAAAAAATGAAAAAGTGTGCTGGCGCACTTCTGAAGGGCGCTGGCATAGTTTTGAAAGGCGCTGGCCCACGTCTAAAGTTCGTTGGCGCACTTCTTCATCTTCTTCTTCTTCTTCTTCTTCTTTTTTATTCTTCTTCTACTTCTTCTTTCATCATGTCCTTTTTTCCTTTTCTTTTTCATTCTTCTTCTTCCGTCTTCATTTTCCTTTTCCTTTTTCTTCTTCTTTCTTCTTCTTCATTCTTCTACTTCTTTCTTCATCTATTTCTTCATATTTTTCTTCTTGTTCATTCTTCTTCTGTTTTTCACCTTTTTGTGACACTATCGGTGACTATTGTTTCATGTGTTAGCATCCAAGTTTTATTCTTCTGACAATCTGAGTTTAAGACCAAACTCCTCCTCCTTAGGATTAAGTTACTTTCTAGCTCAATTGCATTTGGATTCCAATAGTTTCTAGAAGATGCGATTGATCTTGAGTGTAGGGTCTGTAACTCAGATTGTCAGAAGAATAAAATATGGATGCTAACTGCATGAGATGATCGTGAAAAATATTGTCATAAAATGGTGCAAAGTGTGCTCGTGCTCATTGAATGAAAAAGAAGAAGAAGAAGAAGAAGAAGAAGAAGAGGAGGAAACAAGAAGAATGAAGAGGAAGAAAGAAGAAGAATGAGGAAGAATGAAGAAGAATGAGGAAGAAAGAACAGAAAGAAGAAAAATAATGAAGAAGAAAGACGAAGAAGAAGAAAAAGAAGAAAAAGAAAAAGAATGAAGCAGAAGAAGAAAAAGAAAGAAGAAGATGAAGATTAAAGAAGAACAATGTAGAAGAAGAATGAGGAACAGAGAAGAAGATTGAAGAAAGAAGAATGAAGAAGAAGAATGAGGAATGGAATGAGAAAGAAGAAAATAGAGGAAGAAGAATGAAGAAAAAGAATGTAGAAGAAACATGAAGAACAAAGAAAAAGAATGAAGACGAAAAAGAAGAAGATGAAAATGTAGTTGAAAGAAGAAGAATGAAAAAGAAAGAAGAAGAAGAAGAGGAATAAGAATGAAAAAGTAAGAAGTGGAATAAGAAGAAATTTACCTAAAAAAAATAATGTAGAAGGGCGCTGGCGCACTTCTTCATCTTCATCTTCTTCTTCTTCTTTATTCTTCTTATACTTCTTCTTTCATCAAATCCTTTTTTTCCTTTTCTTCTTCATTCTTCTTATTCCGTCTTTTTTTTCCTTTTTCTTCTTCTTTCTTCTTCTTCATTCTTCTTCTTCTTTCTTCATCTCATTCATCATCTTATTTTTCTTCTTGTTCATTCTTCTTCTGTTTTTCACCTTTTTGTGACACTATCAGTTACTATCGTCTCATGTGTAAGCATCCAAGTTTTATTCTTCTGACAATCTGAGTTGAAGACCCAACTCCTTCTTCCTAGGATAAAGTTACTCTCTAGCTCAATTGCATTTTGATTCTCACTGTTTCTAGAAGATGCGATTGAGCTCGAGTGTAGGGTCTGCAACTCAGATTGTCAGAAGAATAAAACATGAATGCTAACTGCATAAGATGATCGTGAACCATATTGTCATAAAATGGTGCAAAATGGGCTCGTGCTCATTGAATGAAATAGAAGAAGAAGAAGAAGAAGAAGAGGAGGAGGAAACAAGAGGAATGAAGAGGAAGAAAGAAGAAGAATAAAGAAGAATGAAGAACAACGAAGAAGAAAGAAGAAGTGAAAGAATAAAAATAATGAAGAAGAAAGACGAAGAAGAAGAAAAAGAAGAAAAAGAAAAAGAATGTAGTAGAAGAAGAAAAAGAAAGAAGAAGATGAAGATTGAAGAAGAAGAATGTAGATGAAGAATGAGGAACAAAGAAGAAGATTGAAGAATGAAGAATAATGAAGAAGAATGTGGAAAAGAATGAGAAAGAAGAAAATAGAAGAAGAAGAATAAAGAAGAATAATGTTGAAGAAGCATGAAGAACAAAGAAAAAGAATGAAGACGAAAAAGAAGAAGATGAAAAAGTAGTTGAAAGAGAAAGATTGAAAAAGGAGTGGAATAAGAACGAAAAAGAAAGAAGAAGAATAAGAAGAAATTTACCACAAAAAAAAAATGTAGAAGGGCGCAGGCACACTTCTTAATCTTCTTCTTCTTCTTTATTCTTTTTCTACTTCTTCTTTCATCATGTCCTTCTTTTCCTTTTCTTCTTCATTCTTCTTATTCCGTCTTCTTTTTCCTTTTTCTTCTTCTTTCTTCTTCTTCATTCTTCTTCTTCTTTCTTCGTCTCATTCATCTTCTTATTTTTCTTCTTGTTCATTCTTTTTCTATTTTCCACCTTTTTGTGACAGTATGTGTTACAATCATCTCATGTGTTAGCATCCAAGTTTTATTCTTCTGACAATCTAAGTTGAAGACCCTACTCCTTCTTCTTAGGACTAAGTTACTCACAAGCACAACCGCATTTGGATTCCCTCTGTTTCTAGAAGATGTGGTTGAGCTTGAGTGTAGGGTTTACAACTCAGATTGTCAAAAGAATAAAATTTGGATGCCAACTGCAAGAGATGATCGTGAACCATATTGTCATAAAAGGGTGCAAACTGTGCTCGTGCTCTTTGAATGAAAAGATAAAGAAGAAGAATGAAGCAGAAAGAGGGAAAAAAAAAAGAAGTAGAGGAAACAAGAAGAATGAAGAAGAAAGAGGAATATGAAGAAGAAAAATAATCAAGAAGAAAGATGAAGAAGAAGAAAAAGAAGAAGAATGAAGAAGAAGAAGAAGAATGAAGAAGAAAAAGAAAGAAGAAGAATGAAGATGAAGAAAAAGATGAAGAAGATGACGAAGAAGAATGAAGAAAAGAATGAGAATGAAGAAAGAAGAACATAGAAAAAGAAGAATGTAGAAGAAGAATGAAGAACAAAGAAGAAGAATGAAGAACTGAGAAGAAGAATGAAGAACAAAGAAGAATAATGAAGAAGAAGATGAAGAAGAAGAAGAATGAAGAAATGAATGAGAAAGAAGAACATAGAAGAAGAAGAACGAAGAAAAAGAATGTAGAAAAAGAATGAATAATAAAGAATGAAGAAGAAAAAGAAGAAGATAAAGAAAGTAGTTGAAAGATGAAGAATGAAAAAGAAAGAAGAAGAAGAAGAAGAAGAAGAAGAAGAAGAAGAAGAAGAAGAAGGAAAAAGAAAGAAGAAGAAGAAGAAGTAAATTACCCCCCCCCCCCCAAAAAAAAAAAAAAAAAAAAAGAGGTGCATCTAAAGGGCGTTGGCACACTTCTTCTTCCTCTTTATTCTTCTTCCTCTTCTTCTTTTATCATGTCCTTTTCTTCTTTTTCTTCATTCTTCTTCTTCCGTCTTCTTTTTCATTTTTCTTCTTCTTCTTCTTATTTTTTTACTTCTTGATTCTTCTTCTATTTTACACCATTTTGTGACAATATGCATTACGATCATCTCATTTGTAAGCATCCAAGTTTTATTCTTCTGATAATCTGAGTTGCAGACCCAACTACTTCTTCTTAGGATTAAGCTACTCACACGCTCAACCGCATTTGGATTCCCTTTGTTTCTAGAAGATGCTGTTGAGCTTGTGTGAGCGTTTGCAACTCAAATTGTTAGAAGAATAAAATTTGGATGCTAAGTGCATGAGGTGATTGTGAACCGTATTGTCATAAAATGGTGCAAACTGTGCTCGTGCTCTTTTAATGAAAAAGAAAAAGAAGAAGAATGAAGTAGAAAGAGGAAAAAAAAAGAAGAAGAGAAGAAGACGTGGAAACAAGAAGAATGAAGAAGAAGAAAAAAGATGAGTGAAGAAGAAGAAAGAAGAAGAGTGAAGAAGAAAGAGGAAGGGAAAGAAGAAAAATAATGAAGAAGAAAGACAAAGAAGAAGAAAAAGAAGAAGAATGAAGTAGAAGAAGAAGAAGATTGAAAAATGGCAAAGAAGAATGAAGAAAAAGAAGAAGAATAAGTAGAAGAAGACGAAAGAAGAGGAAGAAGATGAAGAAGAAAAAAGAAAAGAATGAGAAAGAAGAAAGAAGAACAATGAAAAAGAAGAAGAATGAAGAAGATGAATGTAGAAGAAGAATGAAGAACAAAGAATAAGAAGGAAGAATGAAGAAGAAGATGAATGAAGAAAAGAATGAGAAATAAGAACATAGAAGAAGAAAAATGAAGAAGAAAGAATGTAGAAGAAGAACGAAGAACAAAGAAGAAGAATGAAGAATAAAGAATGATGAAGAAAAATAAGAAGATGAAGAAAGTAGTAGAAAGAAGAAAAATGAAAAAGAAAGAAGAAGAAGAGGAAGAAGAAGAAGAACGAAAAAGAAAGAAGAAGAAGAAGTTCACCGATGCACTTCTAAAGTGCGTTAACACTTCTTCTACTTCTTTATTCTTCTTCCTCTTCTTCTTCCATCATGTCCTTTTCTTCTTTTTCTTCTTCATTCTTCTTCTTCCGTCTTCTTTTTCATTTTTCTTCTTCTTCATTCTTCTTCTTCTTTCTTCTTCTTATTTTTTTCTTCTTCATTCTTCTGCTATTTTACACCATTTTGTGACAATATGCATTACGATCATCTCATGTGTTAGCATCCAAGTTTTATTCTTCTGACAATCTGAGTTGAAGACCCAACTCCTTCTTCTTACAATTAAAGCTACTCACAAGCTCAACTACATTTGGATTCCCTCTATTTCTAGAAGATGGGGTTGAGCTTGAGTGTAGCATTTGCAACTCAGATTGTCAGAAGAATCAAATTTGGATGCTAACTGCATGAGATGATCATGAACCATATTGTCATAAAATGGTGCAAACTATGCTCATGCTCTTTGAATGAAAAGGAAAAGGAAGAAGAATGATGCAGAAAGTGGAAAAAGAATAAAAAGAAAAGGAGGAAACAAGAAGAATGAAGAAGATGAAAGAAGAAAAATAAAGAAGAAAGAGGAAGAGAAAGAAGAAAAATAATGAAAAAGAAAGACGAAGAAGAATAAAAAGTAAATGAATAAAAAAAAAGAAGAAGAATGAAGGAGAAGAAGAAGAAAAAGACGAAGAAGATTGAAAAATGGCGAAGAAGAATGAAGAAAAATAAGTAGATTTAACCGAATGAAGAAGAAGAAGAAGAAGAAGAAGAAGAATGAAGAAAAGATTGAGAAAGAAGAAAGAAGTACATAGAAGAAGAAGAATGAAGAAGAAGAATGTAGAAGAAGAAAGAAGAACAAAGAAGAAGAATAAAGAATGAAGAACGAAGAAGAAGATGAAGAAGAAGATGAATGAAGAAAAGAATGAGAAAGAAGAACATAGAAAAATAATAATGAAGAAGAATGTCGACGAAGAATGAATAAAAAGAATGTCGAATAAAGAATGAAGAAGAAAGAATGAAGAATAAGGAATGAAGAAAGAAAAAGAAAAAGAAAAAGATGAAGAAAGTAGTTGAAAGAAGAATGAAAAAGAAAAAGAAGAAAGAAATATGCGAGAAGAAGAAAAAGATGATAGGAAGAAGAGCTCTGCCGGTGACAGGTAAGCCCAACTTGGGTGACAGTTAGAACCCCCCATCTTCCTCCCTGTCCTTGACCTCCCTCCATCCTGATTCCTTCCCTGCGGCGCTGGAGCCCATTCCCGGCGGCCGTGCCTGAACCAAATGGCCCGTTTAACCCCCCAGACCCCCCTATTAACTTGGATGGTGTGGAAGGTTCCTTGGATGAATCTGGGTCGACTGTACCTCCTACAAACATGCTGCCTGATAATGAAACTCAACGAGAACTCTGCATGGGTAGAGATGAGTGTGAGGAGGAGTTCCCTCCCCTTGTCTCCTCTCCTCCTCTTAGGACAAACCTGCCACCTTCTGGGACAAATGCTTGGGTAAAACCTCCCTATTCTACAACCCGAATACAATATAGACTAAACCTGCGTTTTATTCTCCCATCGACCCGGGACAACAAGGTGATTGGTGTATGCTCGAAATCTGCTGTAGCTGGAGAACTGGCTGTTCTCGACTACACCTTAGTGGGTTTTTTTCTAGGAAAGAAACCCTCCTTCTCTTTTGTGCAGTCTGTGCTTCTTCGGCAATGGAAACTAAAGGGGACTGTGGAGATCCTACAACTCATTCATGGTGGATTTGCATTTCATTTTTCAGAGCTATGTGATAGAGATAATATCCTTGATGGAAATGTGTATTACGTGGGTGGACAGCCAATGTTTATTAGACAGTGGGAGAGGAGCCTTCACAATGGAGGAATACTTGGTCTGAAAAAAGTTCCTCTATGGGTCTCTCTACCTGGACTGCCATTGCATTTATGGGGGGAGGAATCCTTGAGTGCAATCTGTTCCGTGCTGGGAAATCCCTTATACACTGATAGTACCACTGCCATGAAGAATCGGTGGATTTTTGCTAGAATATGTGTTGAGTTTTCAAGTGAGCATCCTCTCCTAGATTCCATATCCAAAAAAGATGATGAAGGAAATATGTTTGAGCAGGTTGTAATATGAATGGAAACCACCCCATTGCCTTACATGTGGTGTTTTCGGACATCCATCTAATGCCTGCTTGTTGAAGCCTAGTGAGGCAGAGTCAAGAATCCCAATGGAACCAGTTCCAAATCTAAGGGAGGAAAAGATGATGGAGAACCCTTTGGTAGAGAAGGATGTTGAGTATCTTGGTGATAGGGATGCAGTGTAGCCGGATAAGAATCCCTCCAGTCCTGGTTCAGTGGCTGTAAGTGGCGTGGAGAAGCAGTCAAACCAGGTGCGGGTGAAGAAGAAGAGATCCAGCAGATTTCGGGAACAGCTTTGGATTCCAACCCGACCCTGCTCCAGTCTGCCCTTGCTTGGGCAGTCTTCCTCTGCTGCAGTCCATGTGTCGCCTAGCCATGGGGCTGCGTCTGTACTGCCAGGAAAACTCCAGGTACCCCAGTCTGCCTCTTGCCAAAATAAGACTAGTTCTTCAAATTTTCAAACCTGCACCCAATCGGATGAATGTGCCCCTAACCCCTTTGGGTGTTTATGCCTTGAAAATGATCAGATAGAGGAAAACTCTGATCTGGTGGACTCTGCCAACCTCGAAAATGCTGCCCCTTTGGAAAAAATTTCATCTGCTGGGCATACCCCGTTCCCAAGTCGGGTGAGCATCCTATCTAGGGAAAAGAGGAAAGGCCCTGATAGGGGGTTGGGATTGGCTGAACATGCTGGTGTGGACATCTTCTCTGCCTGTGAGAAATCGGCTGGTTCCAGACTTGGCCCTCTCCCTCTTATTCTTCGATTCAGAAATCCATTGCTTGTTTTTGGGGCATATCAAGCTCTAGGGGGGCCTCTACTGGGTCCCATAAGCTGATCCCCTCTCCTAGGTTGGCTGAGAATTAGGAGGGGCTATTAGATGAGGAGCTCATTAGCTGCATCCCTCCTTGGGAGGAGGAGGAAAACCAAACAGTGAGGGATGATTGTGCGAAGGATGATGATATCTCAAATCTGAAACTGGTGCATAGAGAAGTGGTGCTGAGGTCTAATGGGCAGGAGAGAATGGATGAGGGAGGCCATGATCTGGCATAAAAAAAATCTGCGATTAATGGATATTTTGTATTGGAACGTTAGAGGGTTGAATAACCCCTCGAAAAAGAAGGTAGTGAAGAAGCACATTAAGAAATTCAAAGTTGGTCTGTGTTGTATCTCTGAACCAAAGATGGCAAAGGAGTCCATTGAAATAAACCTGAATTATATTATGAAGGGTTGGAAAGTTTTGTTTAATGAAAATGGCCTTACTGCTCTGAGGATTATAGTGTGGTGGGATCCGACTTGCTATAGGGTGGACAAAATAAGTGAAGAATCCCAGGTGATTTTTTGCAAAGTGACAAATGTAAAGTCCAACTCTTAGTTCTTCATTTCAGCCGTTTATTGTTCAAATGACCCTATCCTTCGATCTCAGTTATGGCATTCTTTATTAACTTCTGGTAATTCATTATCTAAGCCATGGTTGTTATTGGGGACTATAATGTGGTCAGATCCAATGAGGATAAGAGGGGAGGAATTGGATTAAATGTGCAACATTGTTCCCAGTTTAATGACTGCATCTTTGATTGTAATCTCCTTGATCTCAAGTGGTCAGGGCATGCTTTTACCTGGTCAAATAATCAAGCTGGGTCTAAGAAGATTTGCTGTAAGCTGGACCGAGCCCTAGTAAATCCGGAATGGATAGCTCAATATCAGAATTCAGAAGCAAAATTTCTTGATCCCAGTATCTCTGATCATTGCCCAATTCTGGTGAAATTCGGAACAGAGAAGATTTTTCATCCCAAACCTTTCAGATTTATCAATGCTTTGATGGAGAGGCCGGATTTCCTTGAGGTCATTGCCAAGGCCTGGGAAAGTCCCATTTCCAACAATCTTTCTCCTCTATGTAAAGTGGCAGCAAAATTGAAAAATGTTAAATTAGCCTTGAAAATATGGAATAAGGACAGATTTGGTGATATTTTTGTGGCAGTTCAGAAAGCTGAGGAGGAATTAGTTGACATCCAATATGAGCTCTCCATCAATCCATCAGATGAGGAGTTGGCAAAGTTGGAAAAGAATTCAAGGAAAGATCTTATCTCGGCTTTAGATAGGGAGGAAAGTTTCTTGAAGCAAAAATCAAGGATAAACTAGCTCAGTCCGGGGGACAAAAATTACAAATTCTTCCATCATAGTATTAAAAGCCATCATCATATTAACTCCTCTTCCATTTTGAATGGGCATGGGGAAAGGCTAGAAGAGCCTAATGCTATAAAGAATGAAGCAGAGCAGTACTCCATAAACCTCTTCTTTGGGAATAGTGACCCTGAGCTAATGGAGTATGGAATCCAGCAATTAAACCTGCCAAGGACTCTATCTGATGATCAAAAGGAGTATTTGCAACAGCCAATCTTGGAGGACGAGATAAAGAAGACCATTTTCTCCTTTGATGGTAACAAAGCCCCGGGGCCAGATGGATTCAATGCTGATTTCTTTAAACATTGCTGGAGTATTATTGGTGAAGAGGTAACTCATGCTATCCGATGGTTCTTTCATAATCCTTTCATGCCTAGAGATGTGAACAGCGCGTTTCTTTGTTTGATCCCTAAGGTGGACTGCCCAAACACCTTTGCTGATTTTAGACCTATTGCCCTGTGCAATGTTTTATATAAGTTTATTGCTAAAATTTTGGCTAACAGAGTGCAGCAGTGCATTAGCTCCATTGTAGCAGGGAATCAATCAGCTTTCATCCAAGGTAGAAACATTGCAGATAATATTCTCCTATGCCATGATGTGATTAGAGGTATTGAGAGAACCTCGAGCCCTCCCATAGCCATTTTAAAGGTGGATCTTCACAAAGCTTATGACTCTGTTGACCGTCACTATCTCATAAAATTTTTGTCAAAAATGGGATTTCCAAATTTGGTGTTGAGGTGGATAAGTGCCTGTATCCACACCTCCATGTTTTCAATTTTGGTTAATGGAAGCTATGCAGGTTATTTCAGAGGCCTTAGGGGGATAAGGCAAGGGGATCCTTTATCTCCTTATCTATTCACTTTGTGTATGGAGCCATTATCTATTTTGCTGGATGATGTGGTCAGACAGAAAATTTTTACTACCCCCCATAGATGTAACGCTTCTTCCATTTCGCATCTTATGTTCGCAGATGATCTTATCATTTTTGAAAAGGCTGAGAGTCGATCTATTGCTGGAATCCTTGATATTTTCCAAATATTCTCTAGACTATCAGGGCTTGTGGTGAATCATTCAAAATCTGCTATCATATTGGGGGGAATTGATAATGATGTTAGGGATCAGATTATTTATGTTTATGGATTCCCAGAAGGCTCTCTCCCAATCTCTTATTTGGGCATCCCTCTGGTGCAAGCAAGTTTATCTGCGAGGGACTGTGATCCTTTTATTTAGAATATTAGATCAAAAGTTGAGGGGTGGAAAACTAGATTTCTATCTTATGCTGGCCGTCTACAACTCATATCATCAGTCCTTCAAGGTACTTATTTCTATTGGAGAGGTCTCTTTGGTCTCCCAAAGAAAACATGTACAAATATTGAATCCCTGTTAGCAAACTTTCTATGGTTAGGTCCAGATCTCAAGAAGAAAATCCACTATGTTAGTTGGACCAAAATATGCCTTCCATAAAAGGAAGGGGGCCTAGGCATCAGAAGAGTGAAGGATATGTGTGATGCTGGAGTTATGAATCATCATTGGAATCTTCTTACAGATAAAAAGAATATGTGGGTTCAGTGGATTAAAGGAAAGTATATCAAACAAGACTCGCTCTGGACAGTGAAAACATCCAAGAACTTCTCTTGGATTTGGAAAAATCTATTAAACTATAGGGATAGGATGAAAAGGAGAGTTGAGTACTCCTTGGGTTCAGGGGAGGATACCTTTTTTTGGCTTGACCCATGGTTAGGAGGAGAAGCTTTATGGAACAGGATTGAAAATGCAGAGCTTTACATTTCCTTGGAGTCAAAAATGGCAAAAGTGAGTGACTTTAGTGTTGGAAACTCTTGGAAAGATTGTCCCTATAGAGACATACAAAGTTTCCGAACCATTTGGGAGGAATTAAATCTATTCCAGTGGCATCCGATGACGAGAGAAGACACCATTTATTGGAAATCAGAAAATGGATCAAGAAGAGGGTTTTCTATTAAGGAAGCGTGGGAATCGGGCAGAAATCGTGGCCCCATAGTGCCGTGGGCAAAGGCTATTTGGTTTTCAACAAATATTCCAAAACACTCCTTTGTCTCTTGGAGGGCGTGTTTGGATTCTCTCCCAACAGCTGAGCATCTTCAAATTAGAAATATAATTATTCTTAATCATTGCCTTTTATTTGAGAATGGGAGTGACAGCAAAAACCACCATTCTATGATTGTGAATTTTCCACCTTCATCTAGGAAGCTTGCATGGTCAGATGCTATCAAAGAGTGAAGAAGCCGACTACCTATGATATTGAAGTGGCCTGTCTAGCCATCACCTCCACTCGGGGAAATGACATATCTTGTGTGTAAGACCCGTGTCAATCTAACCCAGTCTTAGCACCTTGAACCAGGTTTACCCGTCATGGTCGAGCCAAATGGACCAAGGGCGTGAAGGAGATCGAGCTCCCAGGTATCAAATCGACCCAAAAACACTTAAAATAGGGGGAGGGTTGCATACCCAGCTAAGCAGGGTCAGACCTCCCAAAACAGAAAGTCAGACCCTCAGTTTTGAAGGGAGGGTCGGACAGCTTAGAACCCTAGGGTCGACGGGATCATCGACCCTCCCATCGACCCTCGGTTACCGTAGGAAATAGAATTAGGAAATTTCCTAATTTTCGATTGGGATTCTTTCCTAATCTCAAAGGGACTTATTTTAGAATGTTCCTACTCTATTTAAAGGATGTCCCTAAGCCACTTTCACTCCTTTCACAATCCTAATTGAATTGAGAGAAAGTGAAGAGAAGGAAAAGAAGAAGAAGGGAAACAAGGAAGAGAATTAGGCCAAAAGAGAAGAGTTGCAGAGAAGGATTATTCTTCTCAGGTATGGATACAAATTCCATGAGTTTCTACAGACCTTAGGTTAGCTATTGATGAGAGTGTGATCTCAGAGAAACCCAAACCATCAATCTATGGTTAGGTTTTCATGGAAAACCATAGGAGAATGCATGAAAACTATTTTAGATGGATTATACATGGTTTCAGACCATGAAATGAATGGAGAATGGAATGTAGGAGCAAGCCATAGGATCCCAAACACGAAGAATGGATTAAAAGATGGAATTGGACCAAAGTGCACAGAGGGTCGCACCGAGGGTCGATGACCATCCGACCCTAGGTGATTCTGACCATCGACCCTCAGTGTTTGGAAAGTTCAGAGTTTGGGGAGGGTCGCACCGAGGGTCGATCAGGACTCCGACCCTACCTCCGACCCTCAGTTAACATAATGGTTTTTAAATTCAGAATAAATTCTAATTAAATTCTATCGACTTTGTTAGGTCTTCTAGCAATATAATAACATTGTAAAGGTGATTCTAAAGCTTGGAAAAGTACTATTAGCAAGCTAAGGTGAGGAACCAGAACTCCCAACTAATTGATTAATAATAAAACTATTTTTCTATTTCTTGAGTCCTATGCCATGCTTGATTCTATGAGTATATGTTTGTAATGTGCGTACAACATGTCATCCAATATTTCTATTATTTGTTCATGCATATTTACTTTATTGTTTATAACATGATGATGATGATGATAGGAATAGGCATGTGATTGTATGTGTGTGGTTAGTGTACTTGATGCGAGCGAGTATCAGGGGAGGTGTGATGAGAACGTCAATAAACGTTAACCTTTGGCGGGTCTCAGCACTTTAGCTCTATATCTAACTCAAGTCTTGCACATTAGCATCGTCGTATCACCATTACTTTAGCAGAACTATTATGTCGTAGAGTATCAGGGGAGGTGGTCTCGGTCCTTGTAGTCTCTGACTCTACCGGGGGGCCTTAGCTCTATCTCTATGGACATTCTGAGGGATGCTGGGGTTAGGCCTTGGATACACTTTTTGGCATTAGGATTGGTTAGTTGCGAGCCCAGTTTGCGGCCCTCGCTAACAGGGGCTTATGTGTTGGTATAGCAATATATAACAATAAATGTTAACCTTTGTTATATACTGTTCATGGTTTGGTGCATGTGAGTCGACGATAAACGTGATCTTCGGGTGACGTCACACACTTGTGTATAGAGGCAGGGACAATAAACGTGACCTTTGGCTACCTAAACCTTTCTATTGCATATTGCAAACTTTAAACCGGAACAAAGATATAAATTGATTGCATGCATATGTACTATTGCATTGTTTTGGCTACTCACTGAGCCGTGATGTGTGCTCACCCCTCAACGTCGAATATTTTTAGTTGATGATGCAGGTTATACCGTTGAAGATTATATGAATGCGTCTACGTACGAGAACGTGGCGGCAATGGAAGATGAAGCTGATGTAGATACACATGACTCCTCTTGCGAGTGCAACTCATGTGTATTCGACTAGATTTTCTTAGTTTTCTTTATTTGGATTTAATAAAGACATGAATTTGATAATTAATTATGTATCAGTTGATACAGAATAATTTTGCTATTTAATATTACTATCACAGTAGATCCTCAGTTCATTTTAATATAAGATTTTCGCTATTGTGTATTTACTCTGATTATGATTACGGATGTGTGTAAGTTTAGATAGCGCGGGGATAGCCTATTTGAGATCCTGGTTGAACCGTTGGTTTGCTAGCGGTTCATCACACCATTCTGAACAGTGCAAAATTGGGGTGTGACAACTTGGTATCAGAGCATCTCAGGCCTTGTTCGCTAAACTAACATACATTGGAGACAATTGTGAACTGAGATAGGATAAAAGTAAAAACAGTAATATTAACACATTATAAGCACCTGTGTTGGTTGAGACAGAACTTAAATAAGACGATAATATACATATAAAAGGTGGAACCATATATACACACTTAAACAGAAAAGAGAAGACCAAAAATTATCCTGATAAACCAATATATAGGGTATTATCTATAAGTTGGGTAGTATCTAAGTATACAAGTGATATTGTACAGTAGCAAGAAGGAAGCATCTCTACAACAGAAAATTAGAATACTGAGTTGGTACTCACAAGATGTGAAACTCGATGTAGGACAGAAGAAGAAGTGAAATGGCTAGTAATGCCAAAACCCCTGTAGAGATAAAGGAAAAGATCTCGGGCTAAATCCAAAGGACATGACCAAGTACGGAACCAATTGGTAGCATCACTGTACCCCAACACCTGTTAGCTACAACACAGTGCCTACCATACAACAAGACCCAGTAATGCACACCCCAGTATAGAAGTTTGGTGTACAACAAGCAGTGTATCAAGGTGGTTAACCTTATCAGCCACCAATGTATGGGATAGTTGCATCATGACTGAATGATCCGACCAAGGATTAAGGCATATTTTCTGAAGACGAAGCCTTAAACATTTTCAGCAGAGGAACAAATCTAATTGTGGCCATATAACTGGACATGTTTATATAGGATGTGATGCATTATTGATTTACTCTTATGATTATAGAGGATGCACATACCAGATTTTAATTTTTCGGGCCTTGATAGGATACCTTCTTGATTTAACCTGTCAATTGGAGTTATAGATATTGTTTCTTTAGTATTAGTCCTCATTATACCAATCTGAACCACTCTCATGATCGACAACATGAACAGAGATATGAACTGAAAGAACAGTTAAATGTTTAATCATGTTGAGCATATATCTATTGATTTATACTTGATTTACTGATGTACAAAATCTTTCTCCAGATTTACTCCTGTAGTGCCTTGACCAATGGCATTATATATTCGATAGAACCTGTAACCATGAGATTAAGAATTGTAATATCTCTATTGCATGTATTTGGACCACCGTGCAACTTAACGATCTTTTGATGCCGGTTGGATTACTACAGATTTACTCCTGATTCTTTAAACCTAGGTTCACTAGATAAAGCAAGTGTTTGTCATTATGCTAAATCGACGAAGGGAAGTGAATCACTTTTGGATGAACATTTTGATTCATACACTCCCTGACCTTTGATGATAAAAATGTTTAGTGATAATGGAATTATTGGAAGAAAGATGATTAAATTCAAATTAAATGTCATAGCCAATGAACCTCAGATGAAGTAATAGAGGATTTGTTTTGAGATTGCTAAATGGATGGATATGAATCATGTCTATAAAAGAGTGCATGAGAAAATATGGGAACTATTAAGAGTAGCCTCAAGTAGAGTTAAGGATGGCTATATCGGTACGAATTTTGACAAGGTAGAAGATTCCTAAAGGTAAATTTAAGAGTGGATACAAGGATAAAGTCATGGCATAAGTAGTACTCGATTTAATACAATGATAATTGAGTTATGCCCAATGCTGAGTGATTGATTAAGAAAAGACCAAAAGAGTTTAGATGAATTAATGAATTTATAAGCATATACCCTAATGCTTATAGATAGACTTGGGATATGAGGTAACAATCACAAGATATTTTTTGAGGTATATGAAAGAGAGATCAGGATAGAACAGAAGTGATAAAGGAAATATAAGCTAATGAACTTTTCAAGATATGAGATTGTTAGCAATAGTCTTTCAAAATCATAAGAGATGAAGGAACTAGACAACCTCTTAAGACCTTTACATCAGATTTTGCTAGTTCAAGCACTTTTGAAATAAATGTTGTTTTAGATGAGTGTTATGAACAATGATTGAATCATATTAATAGATGGATGAAATTTTGACGCAACCTAATTAGACTTGAGATGGCAGACTTTAACGTCATCTTAGGGATAGACTGATTGTCTCAACACTCTACAAAGTTGTTATGTGCATAGAAGATGTTATCATTCAAGAATAAAGATGGCATATAATTTGGTTTTATTGGAAGCCTATTGCCTCGTAAGCAGAAGCTGATCCTCTCTATGCTAAAGGCGAAGAGATGCTTTGAAGAAAAATGAGTTGGATATATGGTATATGTGGTATACATTACCAAAGAAGCACCACAGATGACAGATATTGATGTGATGCATAAATTCCCTGATGTGATTCCAGGAGACTTATCGGGTTATCACCTGATCGTGCGATCGAGTTCGTCATTGACTTGTTACCAAGGACGATACTCGTGTCAAAGGCACCTGTAGAGTAGCTCCTATGAAGTTGAAGGAGCTAAGACTCAACTACAAAAGTTATTAGACAAGGGTTCTAATTGGCTAAGTATTGCATCATGGGAAGTGCCAATGTAATTCATGAAGAAGAAGGATGGTAGTGTTGTTTGCGTATAGACTACCGGGAACTAAACAAGCTCACAGTCAAGAATCAATATCTACTACCTTAGATGATGACTTGTTTAAATAGTTGCAAGGAGCAAAGGTATTTTCTTCAGTCAAGATATCATCAGCTGAAGAATTTTGGACAGAAATATCTCGAAGATAGCTTTTAGAGTCGGGATTGGGATTAGGATGTGTGCTTATGCAAGGAGAGTAAGTAATTGCGTATGCCTCGAGACAGTTGAAGGTACATGAGAAAAATTACCCCACTCATGATTTGGAGTTAGCGGCAGTAGTACATGCGGTCAAGATATGGAGACATTACCTATACGGGAAAAAAATTCCAGATTAAGTCGGACCATAATAGTCTTACTTATTTATTTAATCAGAAGGAGTTGAATATGAGACAAAGAAGATGGCTGGAACTATTGAAAGACTATGATTGTGATATCCAGTATCATCCGGGAAAAGAGAACGTAGTAGCGGATGCATTAAGCAGAAAGGCAATGATAAAATCGCAAGGAGAAGTTAGCACGACTGCAGCAATGTGTACTACCGGAAGGGTATTCAATCACGGCAATGAGCAGTATGTGATAGATACAACGGATGGATCAGCCAACCAAGGGTTTATTCATCGGTTTTCGAATATGTTCGCGGCATTGAAGATTATACCGGATATAGTGGATGAAGTGAAGACAGCTATCAAAGCAGATCCTTATCTGAGAACAGTACAAGAAGATATTGAGAAAGGTAGGACCAACCCTGAGTTCACCTTGGATGACGAGAAGGTACTGAAATACAAAGGAATAATATGTGTACCTGAAACAGAAAGTGCAGACATTAGACAATGACTGATGAAGGAAGCCCACACCACCATCTATTCGATACATCCTGGAAGTATAAAAATGTATCATGAACTAAAGAAACTATATTGGTGGAGGGGGATGAAAGCAGATGTTGCTAAGTTCGTGTCCCAATGCCTAAATTGTCAGAAGGTAAAGGCTGAACGACAAAGACCCGCAGGACTATTGCAGCCATTATCGGAACCAGCATGGAATTGGGACTGTATCACTATGGACTTCGTCACAGGGCTACCATTGACTCCTCGAGTAGTTGACACAGTTTGGGTGATTGTGGACCGTCTGACTAAAATAGCTCGCTTCATACCTATACGACCTTAGTATACACTGTAAAGGTTAGCGAAGTTGTATGTGGATAATATTGTTCGGTTACATGGTGTTCCAGAAAGCATTGTGTTTGATAGAGATCCACGATTTACTTCCAAGTTTTGGGAGGGATTGCAAAAGGCTATGGGTACAACGTTGAAGTTCAGTACTGCATTCCACCCACAGACAGATGGACAGTCGGAGCGTACAATCCAGATTCTAGAAGATATGCTACGAGCATGTGTAATTGATTTTAAAGGATCATGGGACGAAAAGTTACCATTGATCGAGTTCGCTTATAACAATAGCTATCAGGCTACCATACAGATGTCACCTTATGAAGCACTGTATGGCAGGAAGTGTCGAACTCCCCTATTTTGGAATGATGTTTGGGAACGTAGTATTGTTGGACCGGAATTTGTTGAAGAGACTTTTTGAGTGGTCGACATCATCAAGGAAAGAGTGAGAACAGCTCAGAACCGTCAGAAGTAATATGCAGACACTCGCCGAAGAGATCTGGAGTTCGCCGTAGGTGATAAAGTATTTTTGAAGGTATCGCCTATGCGATGATTGAAGAGGTTCGGACAGAAAGGGAAACTAAGTCCAAGATATGTCGGGCAATATGAAATTCTAGCTAAGCATGGACAAGTGGCTTATCAGTTAGCACTACCACCATCTATGTCAAGTGTGCATGACGTATTTCACATTTCCCTATTGAAGAAGTATGTCGAAGACCCAACGCATGTTGTGACAGTGGATTTGCTGGAATTGACTGATGATTTGACAGTTGAAGTAACACCAACAGAAATCTCTAGTCGAAAGGTTCAACGTCTACGCAACAGAGATATGTACAATGTTAAGGTCACATGGAAAAGTAAAGACAAGGAAGAGATTACATGGGAAGAAGAAAACGCTATGCGGAAGCAATACCCTCACTTGTTTGATTCAGAAGGTACGTACAATTTTGAGGATGAAATTTTTATAAGTTGGGGGGAGTTGTAAGACCCGTGTCAATCTAACCCGGTCTTAACACCTTGAACCAGGTTTACCCGTCATGGTCGAGCCAAATGGACCAAGGGCGTGAAGGAGATCGAGATCCCAGGTATCAAATCGACCCAAAAATACTTAAAATAGGGGGAGGGTCGCATACCCAGCTAAGCAGGGTCGGACGTCCCAAAATAGAAAGTCAGACCCTTAGTTTTGAGGGGAGGGTCGGACAGCTTAGAACCCTAGGGTCGACGGGATCACCAACCCTCCCATCGACCCTCGGTTACCGTAGGAAATAGAATTAGGAAATTTCCTAATTTTTTATTGGGATTCTTTCCTAATCTCAAAGGGACTTATTTTAGGATGTTCCTACTCTATTTAAAGGACGTCCCTAAGCCACTTTTACTCCTTTCACAACCCTAATTGAATTGAGAGAAAGAGAAGAGAAGGAAAAGAAGAAGAAGGGAAACAAGGAAGATAATTAGGCCAAAAGAGAAGAGTTGCAGAGAAGGATTATTCTTCTCAGGTATGGATACTAATTCCATGAGTTTTTACAGACCTTAGGTTAGTTATTAATGAGAGTGTGATCTCGGAGAAACCCAAACCATCAATCTATGGTTAGGTTTTCATGGAAAACCATAGGAGAATGCATGAAAACTATTTTAGATGGAATATACATGGTTTTAGACCATGGAATAAATGTAGAATGGAATGTTGGAGCAAGCCATAGGATCCCAAACACGAAGAATGGATTAAAAGAGGGAATTGAACCAAAGTGCATAGAGGGTCGCACCGAGGGTCGATGACCATCCGACCCTAGGTGATTCTGACCATCGACCCTCAGTGTTCGGGAAATTTAGAGTTTGGGGAGGGTCGCACTGAGGGTCGATCAGGACTCCGACCCTACCTCCGACGCTCAGTTAATATAATGGTTTTTAAATTCTGAATAAATTCTAATTAAATTCTATCAACTTTGTTAGGTCATCTAGCAATATAATAACATTGTAAAGGTGATTCTAAAGCTTGTAAAAGTATCTATTTGCAAGCTAAGGTGAGGAACCAGAACTCTAAACTAATTGGTTAATAACAAAACTATTTTCCTATTTCTTGAGTCCTATGCCATGCTTGATTCTATGCGTATATGTTTGTAATGTGCATACAACATGTCATCCAATATTTTTATTATTTGTTCATGCATATTTACTTTATTGTTTATAACATGATGATGATGATGATAGGAATAGGCATGTGATTGTATGTGTGTGGTTAGTGTACTTGATGCGAGCGAGTATCAGGGGAGGTGTGATGAGAACGTCAATAAACATTAACCTTTGGCAGGTCTCAGCACTTTAGCTTTATCTCTAATTCAAGTTTTGTACATTAGCATTGTCGTATCGCCATTACTTTAGCAGAACTATTATGTCGTAGAGTATCAGGGGAGGTGGTCTCGGTCCATGTAGTCTCTGACTCTACCAGGGGCCTTAGCTCTATCTCTATGGACATTATGAGGGATGCTGGGGTGAGGCCTTGGATACACTTTTTGGCATTAGGATTGATTAGTTACGAGCCCAGTTTGCAGCCCTCGCTAACAGGGGCTTACGTGTTGGTATGGCAATATATAGCAATAAACGTTAACCTTTGTTATATACTGTTCATGGTTCGGTGCATGTGAGTGGATGATAAACGTGATCTTCGGGTGACATCACACACTTGTGTATAGAGGAGGGGTCAATAAACGCGACCTTTGGCTACCTAAACCTTTCTATTGCATACTGCAAACTTTAAACCGGACTAAAGATATAAATTGATTGCATGCATATGTACTGTTGCATTATTTTGGCTACTCACTAAACCGTGATGTGTGCTCACCCCTCGACGTCGAATATTTTTAGTTGATGATGCAGGTTATACCATTGAAGATTATATGAATGTGTCTGCGTACGAAAATGTGGCGGCAATGCAAGCTGAAGCTGAAGTAGATACACATGACTCCTCTTGCGAGTGCAACTCATGTGTATTCGACTAGATTTTCTTAGTTTTCTTTATTTGGATTTAATAAAGACATGTATTTGATAATTAATTATGTCTCAGTTGATACAAAATAATTTTGTTATTTAATATTACTATCACAGTAGATCCTCAGTTCATTTTAATATAAGATTTCCGCTATTGTGTATTTACTCTGATTATGATTACGGATGTGTGTAAGTTTAGTAACGTGGGGATAGTCTATTTGAGATCCTGGTTGAACCGTTGGTTTGCTAGCGGTTCATCACACCATTCTGAACAGTGCGGAATTGGGGTACGACATTGTGTCCCAAAAATCATGTTTAATGCAATGGTATACAATATTTGGAAGGAACGAAATGCGAGGGCCTTTTCTGCAAAGAAGAAGACAAAGGAGGACATAACCCGTGATATCATTCAGGGGGTGCAAGAGAAAATATCTACTATGAAATTCCACGGGCCCAAAAACCATCTTGAGGCTTTTCTAGTCATCAACTGGAGTATTGATGTTCACTAGGCCATCTGTCAGTTGGGGCGTAATTTGGTCCATAGCTCCTTGGTTTTTTGATTGTATAGTCCTTTTGTTGAGTTTGGGCCTTGTGTCGTGCCCTGCCTAGCAGGTTGTATTGTTTTTCCTTGGGTTTTTTTTTCTAATAAATGATATCTATTTACCCAAAAAAAAAAAGAATGAAAAAGAAAGAAAAAGAAGAAGAAGAAAAATAATGACAACGAAAGAAGAAGAAGAAGAAGAAGAAGAAAATTACCACAAAAAAAAAAGGAAGAACTTTTCTTGCGCACTTCTGAAGGGTGCTGGCGCACTTCTTCTTCTTCTTTATTCCTCTCCCTCATCTTCTTTCATCATGTCCTTTCTTTTTTTTATTCTTCATTCTTCAGTCTTCATTTTCATTCTTCTTCTTCATTCTTCTTCTTCATTCTTCTTCTTCTTATTCGTCTTCTTATTTTTCTTCTTCTTCATTCTTCTTCTGTTTTACACCATTATGTGACAATATGGCTTACGATCATCTCATGTGCTAGCATCCATGTTTTACTCTTCTGACAATCTGAGTTGAAGACCCAAATCTTTCCTCTTAAGATTAAGCTACTCTCAAGCCCAATCGCATTTGGATTCCCTCTGTTTCTAAAAGATCGATTGAGCTTGAGTGTAGGGTTTGCAAATCAGATTGTCTGAAGAATAAAAATTGGATGCTAACTGCATGAGATGATCGTGAACCATATTGTCATAAAATGGTACAAAATATGCTCGTGCTCTTTGAATGAAAAAGAAGAAGAAGAAGAAGAAGAAGAATGAAGCAGAAAGAGGAAAAGAAGAAGAACAGGAGGAGGAAACAAGAAGAATAAAGAATAAAGAGGAAGAGAAAGAAGAAAAATAATGAAGAAGAAAGATGAAGAAGAAGAAAAAGAAGAAGAATAAAGAAGAAGAAGAAAAATGAAGAAGAAAAAGAAAGAAAAAGAACGAAGACGAAGAAAAAGAAGAAAAAGATGAAGATTGAAAAATGGCAAAGATGAATGAAGAAAAAGAAGAAGAATAAGTAGAAGAAGACGAATGAAAAAGAAGAAGATGAAGAAGAATGAACAAAAGAATGAGAAAAAAGAAAGAAGAACATTGAAGAAGAAGAATGAAGAAGGAGAATATAGAAGAAGAATAAAGAACAAAGAAGAAGAATGGAGAATGAAGAATGAAGAAGAAGAATGAAGAAAAGGATGAAAAAAAAGAACATAGAAGAAGAAGAATAAATTTTGGATTGTTAGAAGAATAAAATTTGGATGCTAACTGCATGAGATGATCGGGAACCATATTGTCATAAAATGGTGCAAACTTTGCTCATGCTCCTTGAATGAAAAAGAAAAGGAAGAAGAATGAAGCAGAAACTGGAAAAAGAATAAGAAGAAGAGGTGGAAACAAGAAAAATGAAGAATATAAAAGAAGAAGAATGAATAAGAAAGAGGAAGATAAAGAAGAAAACTAGTGAAGAAGAAAGACGAAAAATAAGAAAAAGAATAAAAAGAAAAATAATAAAGAAAAAGAAGAAGAATGAAGAAGAAGAAGAAGAAGAAGAAGAAGAAGAAGAAGAAGAAGAAGAAGAAGAAGAAGAAGAAGAAGAAGAAGATTGAAAAATGGCGAAGAAGAATGAAGAAAAAGAAGAAGAATATGTAGAATTAGCCGAATGAAGAAGAAGAAGATGAAGAAGAATGAAGAAAAAATTGAGAAAGAAGAAAGAAGAACATTGAAGAAGAATAATGAAGAAGAGGAATGTAGAAGAAAAAATAAGAACAAAGAGAAAGGAACATAAAAGAAAAAGAAGAAGAAGAAGTTCGCTGGTGCTCTTCTAAAGGGCGCTGCCGCACTTCTGAGGGCGCTGGCATTAGAGCACTTCTTTTTCTTCTTCATTCTTCTTCCTCTTCTTCCTTCATCATGTCCTTTCCTCATTTTCTTCTTCCGTCTTCTTTTTCATTTTTCTTCTTCTTTCATCATGTCCTTTCTTCTTTTTCCTCTTCATTCTTCTTCTTCTTCATTTTTTTCTTCTTTCTTCTTCTTCATTCTTCTTCTTTCTTATTCTTATTCTTCTTCTTATTTTTCTTCTTATTCTGTTTTACACCATTTTGTGGCAAATATGTGTTACGATCATCTCATGTGTACCATAAACCCTAAACCCTAAACCCAAAACCCTAGCATCCTCGTTTTATTCTTCTGACAATCTGAGTTGAAGACCCAACTCCTTATTAGGATTAAGCTACTCTACTAGCTCAATTGCATTGGATTCCTCTATTTCTAGAAGATGTGGTTGTGCTTGAGTAGGGTTTGCAACTAAAATTTTCCAAAGAATAAAATTTGGATGCTAACTGCATGAGATGATCGTGAGCCGTATTGTCATAAAATGGGGCAAAATGTGCTCGTGCTCTTTAAACGAAAAAGAAGAAGAAAAAGAATGAATCAGAAAGAGGAAAAAGAAGATGAAGAAGAGGAGGAAAGAAGAAGAATGAAGATGAAGGAAGAAGAAGAATGAGAAGAAAGAGGAAGAGAAAGAAGAAAAATAATGATGAAAGAAGATGAAGAAGAAGAAAAGGATGAAAAAGAAGAAGAATGAAGAAGAAGAGGAAGAAGAACGAAGAAGAAAAATAATGATGAAAAAAGATGAAGAAGAAGAAAAGGATGAAAAAGAAGAAGATTGAAGAAGAAGAGGAAGAAGAACGAGTAAGAAAAAGAAAGAAGAAGAATGAAGATGAAGAAAAGGAAGAAGAAGATGATGATTGAAAAATGGCGAAGAAGAATGAAGAAAAAGAAGAAGAATAAGTAGAAGAAAACGAATGAAGAAGAAGAAGACGAATGAAGAACAATGAAGAAAAGAATGAAAAAGAAGAAAAGAAGAACATAGAAGAATGAAGAAGAAGAATGTAGAAGAAGAATGAAGAACAAAGAAAAAGAATGATGAACGAAGAAGAAAAATGAAGAAAAAAATGAGAAAGAAGAACATAGAAGAAGAAGAATGAAGAAGAAGAATGTAGAAGAAGCATGAAAAACAAAGAAAAAGACTGAAGAAGAAAAAGAAGAAGATGAAGAAAGTAGTCGAAAGAAGAAGAAAGAAGAAGAAAGAAGAAGAAGAAGTAGAAGAAGAGCGAAAAAGAAAATAGAAGAATAAGAAAAAAATTTCCACAAAAAAAAAAATGTAGAAGTCTGCTGGCGCACTTCCGAAAGGCGTGCGCTGGCGCACTTCTGAAAGGCGCTGGCGCACTTCTAAAGTACGCTGGCGTACTTCTTCATCTTCTTCTTCTTCTCTTTTTTCTTCTTCTACTTCTTCTTTAATCATGTCCTTTTTTTCCTATTCTTTTTCATTCTTCTTCTTCCGTCCTCTTTTTCCTTTTTTCGTCTTCTTTCTTCTTCTTCATTCTTGTACTTCTTTCTTTGTTCTTCTTATTTTTCTTCTTGTTCATTCTTCTTCTGTTTTCCACCTTTTTGTGACACTTTCGGTTACTATCGTCTCATGTGTTAGCACCCAAGTTTTATTCCTCTGACAATCTGAGTTGAAGACCCAACTCTTACTTCTTAGGATTATGTTACTCTAGCACAACTGCATTTGGATTCCCACTGTTTCTAGAAGACGCGATTGAGCTTGAGTGTAGGGTCTACAACTCAGATTGTCACAAGAATAAAATATGGATGCTAACTGCATGAGATGATCGTGAACCAGATTATCATAAAATGGTGCAAAATGTGCTCGTGCTCATTGAATGAAAAAGAAGAAGAAGAAGTAGAAGAAGAGGAAACAAGAAGAATGAAGAGGAAGAAAGAAGAAGAGAAAGAAGATAAAAAATGAAGAAGAAAGGCGAAGAAGAAGAAAAAGAGGAAAAAGAAGAAGAATGAAGTAGTAGAAGAAACGGAAAGAAGAAGATGAAGATTGAAGAACGAAGAAGAAGAATGAAGAAAAGAATGAGAAAGAAGAAAATAGAAGAAGAAGAATGAATAAGAAGAATGTAGAAGAAGCATGAAGAACGAAGAAAAAGAATGAAGACAAAAAAGAAGAAGACGAAAAAGTAGTTGAAAGAAGAAGAATGAAAAAGAAAGAAGAAGTAGAAGTGGAATATGAACGAAAAAGAAAGAAGAAGAATAAGAAGAAATTTACCACAAAAAAAAATGTAGAAGGGCGCTGGCGCACTTCTGATGGGCGCTAGCACTCTTCTTCATCTTCTTCTTCTTCTTTATTCTTCTTCTACTTCTTCTTTCATCATGTCCTTTTTTTCCTTTTCTTCTTCATTCTTCTTATTCCATCTTCTTCTTCCTTTTTCTTCTTCTATCTTCTTCTTCATTCTTCTTCTTCTTTCTTCGTCTCATTCATCTTCTTATTTTTCTTCTTGTTCATTCTTCTTCTATTTTCCACCTTTTTGTGACAATATGGGTTACGATCATCTCATGTGTTAGCATCCAAGTTTTATTCTTCTGACAATCTGAGTTGAAGACCCAACTCCTTCTTCTTAGGTCTAAGTTAGTCACTAACTTAACCGCATTTGGATTCCCTCTGTTTCTAGAAGATGTGGTTGAGCTTGAGTGTAGGGTTTGCAACTCAGATTGTCAAAAGAATAAAATTTGGATGCTAACTGCATGAGATGATCATGAACCATATTGTCATAAAAGGGTGCAAACTGTGCTCGTGCACTTTGAATGAAAAGAAAAAGAATAAGAATGAAGCAGAAAGGGGAAAAAAAAGAAGAAGAAGAAGAAGAAGAAGAAGAAGAAGATGAAGAAGAAGAAGAGGAAACAAGAAGAATGAAGAAGAAAGATGAAGAAGAAGAAAAAGAAGAAAAAGAAGAAGAATGAGGAAGAAGAAGAAGAATGAAGAAGAATAAGAAAGAAGAAGATTGAAGATGAAGAAAAAGAAGATGAAGATGAAGATTGAAAAATGGCAAAGAAGAATGAAGAAAAAGAAGAGGAATAAGTAGAAGAAGACGAATGAAGAAGAAGAAGATGAAGAAGAATGAAGAAAAGAATGAGAAAGAAGAAAGAAGAACATAGAAGAAGAAAAGTGTAGAATGAAGAAGAATAATGTAGAAGAAGAATGTAGAACAAAGAAGAAGATGATGAAGAATGAGGAATGAAGAAGAAGATGATGAAGAGGATGAAGAAGAAAAAGATGAAGATGTCTTCCCTGTCCGGTGTGAGACCATGGCTTCTGATGGGGTTGCAAATCCTAACCAGCCGTTAGTCCTGAATAGTGAACCCTTAAACCTACCTAATCCTCCGATTTCTACCCCCTTATCCCAGTACCAACCTGATGGATGTTGTTTGAACCTGGGTAAGGAAGATTTTCCCCATCTCCATTAATCTTCTGAACCTAATCCCAACCTGCAGATTAATCCTGAATCCAACCAGTGGTAGAAACCTTTGAGCCATGTGCCTAATCCTCCTAAGAAATTCCAACTCCGATGCATTCCCCCTGTCATCCGCAACAACCAACCTATAGGAGTATGCTCCGAGAGCGCTATTGCTGGAGAACTAGAGGTTCTAGACAATACCCAAGTGGGTTTTTTCCTAGGCAAGAAACCTGCCTTCTCTTTTGTTAAATCCAGCCTTCTTAGGCAATGGAAACTTTCTGGTTATGTGGAGATTCTGCAACTGATTCATGGAGGATACGCCTTTAGATTTTCTGATATTATGGATCGAGATAAAATTCTGGAAAGTGGGGTTTTCTATGTGGGAGGACAGCCTATGTTCCATAGGCAATGGGAACGAAGTCTGCATACTTGTGCTGTGCTTGGTCTCAAGATAGTGCCGTTATGGGTGTGTCTACCAGGTTTGCCGCTTCAGTTGTGGGGGGAAGATTCATTAAGTGCATTATGCTCTGTTCTAGGAGTCCCACTTTACTCTGATAGTACTACAACCTTGAAAAACCGGTAGGCCTTTGCAAGGGTGTGTGTCGAATTTTGAGGTGAGTCTCCTATGCTGGATTCTGTTACTATTGAAGATGATATGGGTAATATCTTTATACAGCCAGTGAAATATGATTGGAAGCCTCCTCATTGCATATCATGTGAAGTTTTCGGTCACCCTGAAAATGCTTGTAATCTGAAATCTTACAATGCTTAAAATATAAACTAAAAGATAGTGAACAAAGTTGCAGATGACGTTAGCTAATCAGACCTTGGTAAGGCTGATGTTAATGAAAATGGCCGGTTGCCTAGAGGCCCTGTGGATGTTACTCAAGAGAGAACGGAACCAAGCATGCAGCTGGATGAGGAATGGACTCCAATCCGGGTCAAGAAGAAGAGATCCGGTGGGTCTCATGGAGGACTGAATCCAACCCGCATTCTGACCAATCTTTCACCTACTTTGTGACAGAGTCAGCCCAAGGAACATGTGTCAAACCTTGGTAAGTCGGTTTCTACTGTTTCCAACAGCCAAATTCCCTCCCAAGAGTTGAATTTCCCTTCTAGCGTTAAGTTTTCAAAATCGGCAGCCTGCACTGATTCTGCCATCTGTTCTCCTAACCATTTCGAGTGCCTTGCTTCTGGAGTTGTCCAGTCTACCCTTACTGCCCCTACTGTGCTCCCTGCCCCCTACTCCCATTGCTCCTACTGTCCCCCCTGCCACATCTGGTTTGACCAACCCTCCCTCATCTGCTGGCCACACTCTCTATCACCCTAGACGTCCCTTATTATCCAAACCCAATGGGTTTAAAGGGACCTCCTCTACCTGCATCTTGCCTGCCGTTAAAACTTCTAAAGATACAACCCAAGAACAACTTGAGGTCCACCATTCCTCATTAGGACCTATTGCCCCCCCCACCCTCCACCTCGGCTTCTCACAACTCTATTTTTGGTCAAATGAGGGCTGTTGTTCGTAAAGGCCATACTGGAGCCCGTATGCAAACATTTTCAACTGTTACTAATGTTCAGTCCTCCTCAGCTCTTGTTGAGGAAATGAAGAGAGACAGTCCTAACATTGTAGATGATGAACATGATCAAGGATCTATTATGGCTAATGATGCTTTGGAGTTCAATGGGGAACATCTCCAAAATAAAAAAAAACTATTGTTGAAGATTTAATAAATGGAGATGAACAGTGCTAGTGAGTGGAGATGAAGATGATGAAAAAACTGATTATGGTGATTTAAGGAAAGAAATCTCCCTAGGATCTACTTGGGAGGAGAGTATGTGTAAGACCCGTGTCAATCTAACCCGGTCATACCACCATGAACCAGGTTTACCCGTCATGGTCGAGTCAAATGGACCAAGGGCGTGAAGGAGATCGAGATCCCAGGTATAAAATCGACCCAAAAACACTTAAAATAGGGGAAGGGTCGCATACCCAGCTAAGCAGGGTCGGACCTCCCAAAACAGAAAGTCAGACCCTCAGTTTTGAAGGGAGGGTCGGACAGCTTAGGACCATAGGGTCGACGGGATCATTGACCCTCCCATCGACCCTCGGTTGCCGTAAGAAAATAAAATTAGGAAACTTCTTAATTTTTGATTGAGATTCCTTCCTAATCTCAATGAGACTTATTTAGGATGTTCCTACTCTATTTAAAGGACGTCCCTAAGCCACTTTCACTCCTTTCACAACCCTAATTGAATTGAGAGAAAGAGAGGAGAAGGAAAAGAGGAAGAACAAAGGCAAGGAAGAGAACTTAGCAAAAAGGAGAAGAATTTCAGAGAAAAAGTAATCTTCTCAGGTATGGATACTAATTCCATGAGTTTCTACAGACTTTAGGTTAGTTATTGTTGAGAGTGTGATCTCGGAGAAATCCAAACCATCAATCTATGGTTAGGTTTCCGTGAAAAACCATAGAAGAATGCATGAAAGCTATCTAGGTGGGTTATACATGGTTTCAGACCATGTAATGCATGTAGAATGGAATATAGGGGCAAGCCATAGGATTCCAAACATGAAGAATGGATTAAAAGAGGGAATTGGACCAAAGTGCACAGAGGGTCGCACCGAGGGTCGATGACCATCCGACCCTAGGTGTTCTTGACCATCGACCCTCAGTTTTGGGAAGTTCAGAATCTGGGGAGGGTCGCACCCAGGGTCGATCAGGACTCCAACCCTACCTCCGACCCTCAGTTAACAGCATGGTTTTTAAATATGGAATTAATTCTAATTAAATTCTATCGACTTTGTTAGGTCTTCTAGCAATATAATAACATTGTAAAGGTGATTCTAAAGCTTGGAAAAGTATCTATTAGCAAGCTAAGGTGAGGAACCAGAACTCCAAACTAATTGGTTAATAACAAAACTGTTTTCTATTTTCTTGAGTCCTATGCCATGCTTGATTCTATGTGAATATGTTTGTAATGTGCATACAGCATGCCATCCAATATTTCTATTACTTTATTGTTTATAACATGATGATGATGATGATGATAGGAATAGGCATGTGCTTGTATGTGTGTGGTTGATGTACTTGATGCGAGCGAGTATCAGGGGAGGTGTGATGAGAACGTCAATAAACGTTAACCTTTGGCGGGTCTCAGCACTTTACCTCTATCTCTAACTCAAGTCTTGTGCATTAGCATCATCGTATCGCCATTACTTTAGCAGAACTATTATGTCATAGAGTATCAGGGGAGGTGGTCTTGGTCCTTGTAGTCTCTGACTCTACCGGGGGGCCTTAGCTCTATCTCTATGGACATTCTGAGGGATGCTGGGGTGAGGCCTTGGATACACTTTTGGCATTAGGATTGGTTAGTTGCGAGCCCAGTTTGCAGCCCTCGCTAACAGGGGCTTACGTGTTGGTATGGCACTATATAGCAATAAACGTAACCTTTGTTATATAATGTTCATGATTGGGTGCATGTGAGTTGACGATAAACGTGATCTTCGGGTAACGTCACACACTCGTGTATAGAGGCGGGGTCAATAAACGCGACCTTTGGCTACCTAAACCTTTCTATTGCATACTGCAAACTTATATACCAGACGAAAGATATAAATTGATTTGCATGCATATGTATTGTTGCATTGTTTTGGCTACTCACTGAGCCGTGATGTGTGCTCACCCCTCGACATCGAATATTTTTAGTTGATGATGCAGGTTATACCGTTGAAGATTATATGAATGCGTCTGCATACAAGAACGTGGTAGCGATGGAAGCTGAAGCTGAAGTGGATACACACGACTCCTCTTGCGAGTGCAACTCGTGTGTATTTGACTAGATATTTTATAGGTTTCTTTTTGGATTTATTAAGACATGTATTTGATAATTAATTATGTCTCAGTTGAAGACAGAATAATTTGCTATTAAATTATTAATATCGTTTTAGTTTCTCAGTTCATGTTATTATAAGACTTCCGCTATTGTGTATTTACTCTGATTATGATTACGGATGTGTGTAAGTTCAGATAACGCGGGGATAGCTTACTCGAGATCCTGGTTGAACCGTTGGTTTATTAACGGTTCATCACATCATTCTGAATAGTACAGAATTGGGGTGTGACAGTATGAATTTGGAGAGATCCCCTAGAAGTTAAACTCTATGATGAATATGTTTGCTTGGAATATTAGAGGCCTAAATGGTGCTGCTAAGAAGAAGGCAATAAGGAGGATTTTGAAGAAATTTAAATCAGGGTTGTGTTGCCTATCGGAGCCAAAATTGAAGAAAGGAAACATTAAATTCTCTCTCTTTTATTATGCAGGTTGGGATTGTCTATTTAATCAGTAAGACATGGATCCTCCTAGAATCATTGTGTGGTGGGATCCATCTATATTCATAGTGGAAAAAATTCTAACTGAGTGAATCAAGTGATACTGCAAGGTGGACCTAGTAAATTCTAATTTCCATTTTATATTATCAGCAGTTCATGGGTCAAATGATCCTATTAGCATAGCCATCTTGTGGCAAAGCATAGTAAATTTTCGTAATTCAGTATCTATGCCTTGGATAGCATTCGAAGATTTCAATATTGTTAGAAACAATGAAGAGAAAAGTGGTGGCAATGGTATAAATTTGCCGCATACATCAGCTTTCAATGAATGTCTTACCAATTGTAATTTCTATGATTTGAAATGGTCTGGACATACTTTCACTTGGACTAATAATCAAGTGGGTGCAAACAGAATATGTTGCAAGCTTGATCGGGCTCTTGTTAACCATGAATGGATTGATCAATTTCAAAATTCTGAAGCTATTTTCCTTGATCCCTACATATCTAATCATTGTCCCATTCTGGTGCAGCTACGGATAGAGAGAAGAATTACGGAGCCAAGCCATTTAAGGTCATTAATGCTTGGGTGGATAAACCTGACTTTCTTCCTTTGGTTGACAGGGCTTTGTCTGAGCCAAATATGAATTATATATCTCCTTTATCTGCAGTTGTAGCAAGATTGAAAAATGTCAAGAATGCATCGAAAGAGTGGAACAAGAAGAATGTTGGAGATTTTCATGAAGCAGTCCATATTGCAGAAGAGGAGTTGGCAGCTATCCAATCTCTTATGTCTTCCAATCCTAATGACAGTAGTCTGGCATCTAAAGAAAAAGAGATGAGATTATCTCTGACAAGAGCTCTGGAAAGTGAAGAAAAATTCCTTAGAAAAAATCAAGAATCAGTTGGATTATCCTTGGGGATAAGAACAACAAATTCTTCCATAAAACTATGGCATGCCATCACTATAAGAATTCATATGATAATATCAATGACTCAGAGGGTGTGAGAATAGAAGATCCTAGCCTGGTCAAGAAGGAGGCAGAATAATACTTTAAAAACATATTTTCCTCCTCTAGGGGAGCTGCTTTTGATGACTCAAAGTTCCAGAATTTTATGGTGAATAGAACCTTGACAGAATCCAAGAAGGAAATTATTCTGCAGCTGGTTATGGATGATGAGATTAAAAAGACTGTCTTCTCCTTTGATGGTAACAAAGCTCCGGGTCCTAATGGATTCAATGCCACCTTTTACAAGCATTCCTAGAGTATTGTAGGGAAAGAGGTAACATCTGCTATCAAATTGTTTTCCTCTAACCCTTATATGCCTCGGGAAGCAAGTAATACCTTCTTTTGCTTGATCCCTAAATCAGAACGGCCTCATACTTTTGCTGAATTCAGACCCATTGCTCTTTGTAATGTTTTATATAAATTTATAGCAAAGATTTTGGCTAACAGACTTCAGATGATCATTCAGTCTCTGGTGGCTCCTAATCAGTCAGCTTTCATTAAAGATAGATGCATATCAAATAATATTCTATTGTGTCATGAAATGGTGAGAGGAATGGAAAGATCTTCATGTTCCTCTTCTGCTGTTCTAAAGGTTGATTTACATAAAGCTTATGATACTCTTGACAGAAATTACCTCCTAGGGGTTCTTCGAAAGATGGGATTCCCTGAGTTGGTGCTAAAATGGATAAGTGCATGCATTCATACCACTATGTTCTCTGTCCTAGTGAATGGAATCCCAGCTGGATATTTCAAGGGTCAAAGGGGTATAGGACAAGGTGACCCAATCTCTCCATATCTCTTCACTTTGGCATTGGAGCCATTATCTGGTATGTTGGATGAGGCCTATAGGAGAAGAGTATTCTATATTCCTCGTAGAGGAAAAACTCTATCAATTACACATCTATTATTTGCCGATGATCTTATGATCTTTGTGAAAGCTGATCAAGCCTCCATTACTGGTGTCCTCCTGATTTTGCAACATTTTATGAATCTCTCCGGTCTGAGTATCAACTTAAGGAAGTCTGTTATTCTCATTGGAGGTGTTCAGGACGGTATCAAGAATGAGATTATTGCTCATAGTGGTTTTACAGAAGGAGAATTCCCTATATATCATCTTGGAATCCCTTGGTTACTGCCAGCCTCTCTAGCAGAGATTGTGAACCCATCGTTCAAAAGATAAGGAACAAAATAGAGGGGTGGAAATTCAGTTTTCTTTCTTTTGCTCGGCAGATCCAACTCATTTCTTCGGTTTTACAAGGTTGCTATTTTTATTGGGCTGGGTTATTTGGGATCCCTAACAAAATAGAGGGGTGGAAATTCAGTTTTCTTTCTTTTGCAGGGCAGATCCAACTCATTTCTTCGGTTTTACAAGGTTGCTATTTTTATTGGGCTGGGTTATTTGGGATCCCTAAGAAGACGAGTAATGCAATTGAATCTCTCTTTGCAAATTTTCTATGGTCAGGTACGGATCTGAAAAGGAAGATTCACCATATTAGCTGGGCTAAAATCTGCCTCACAAAAGATGAAGGGGGGTTGGGGATAAGAAGAGTTCAAGACATGTGCAAAGTAGGATCTATGAAACAGCTTTGGAATATTATATCCAATAAAACATCTCTATAGGTTCAATGGGCAAGAAAAAATTTTCTAAAGAAGGACTCAGTGTGGAAATTAAGAATTCAAAGAACTACTCTTGGATTTGGAGAAGTCTTCTTAGACATAGAGAATTACTAAAGCCAAAAGTGGAGTACTATATGGGCTTAGGAGACTCAACCTACTTCTGGCTAGACCCATGGATGAAAGGAGAAGCCATATGGAATAGAATTCCAAATGCCTCGAATTTTGTCAATAGAGAGAATAAAATGGCTATGGTCAGAGATTACTGGGAGGGGACGAATTGGAAGCCATTCCCTCATAATGATATCCACAGTTTCAGGAGTGTTTGGGATGATATGGATCACTTGCATTGGCATCCTTCAAATATTTTGGATAGAGTTCATTGGGTAAAGGATAATGGGACTAGAACTGAATTCTCCATCAAAGAAGGATGAAAGGCTGTAAGGTTGCATAGTCCTAGAGTTCCATGGCATAGGGCAATATGCTACCCCTCCAACATTCTGAAACATTCCTTTGTCTCTTGGTGGGCTTGCCTGGATGCCCTTCCCACTGCAGATCAACTCCAGATTTGGAACATCACAATCCCTACCATGTGTTGCTTATGTGAGAATGGTAGTGATTGTATAAGGCACCATTTTTTTTAATATGACTTCTCCAAATTCACATGGACAAAATGCATCTCCAACTGTAGGCAGAGATGTTCGCGCGCCTTCTTCGTGTGTTATTGAAGCTGCAAGTTAGCCTCCATCAAGTAAAATAGTAACAGTATATCAACCATTCCCAAAATTACTTTCAACTCTATGATCTATCATATATGGAAGGAGCGCAACACAAGAATCTTCTCAAGAATCTCAAAATCAAAAGAAGTGGTGGCTAAGGAGATCATTAGGGAGGTTGAAGATAAAATTTTCTCTTCAAGGTTCTCAAATCTGTCAAATCATGAAGAGAGATTCATTGCTGCGAACTGGAACATAGATGTTCACTAGGTGGTTGTAGGGTCTGATAGGGTCGGATTCCAATTTGTATTTTTGCTGTTTTTGGTTATTGCCCTGTCCTGCTTTGCAGGTTGTTGTATTTTCTCCTTTTCGGGTTTTTAATAAAACAAAAAAAAAAAAGAAGCGCATCTGAAGGGCGTTGGCGCACTTCTTCTTCTTCTTTATTCTTCTTCCTCTTCATCTTTCATCATGTCCTTTTATTCTTTTTCTTCATTCTTCTTCTTCCGTCTTCTTTTTCATTTTTCTTCTTCTTCTTCTTTCTTCTTCTTATTTTTCTACTTCTTGATTCTTCTTCTATTTTACACCATTTTGTGACAATATGCATTACGATCATCTCATTCGTTAGCATCCAAGTTTTATTCTTCTGATAATCTGAGTTGAAAACCCAACTACTTCTTCTTAGGATTAAGCTACTTACAAGCTCAACAAATTTGGATTCCCTCTATTTCTATAAGATGCAGTTGAGCTTGAGTGTAGCGTTTGCAACTCAGATTGTCAGAAGAATAAAATTTGGATGCTAACTGCATGTGTCACACCCCAATTCTGCATCATTCAGAACGGTGTGATGAACATGTTCTCGTATGCTTCCCCTAAGTCCCATGACGAACATTCAGGTCTTGGTGTTTTCCTCTTGCATACTGCCAGGTGCAAAGAAGAACAGCTCCTCATAATGCTGTTGATATGCATCTATGGTCATTTGCCCTTGATATAAACTCAGCAACTCTCTTTCCATAGAATCTCTGAAACTTCTAGAAAAGTACTTCTCAAAGAATGCCTCCTTATAAATATCCCAAGTCAGTTGGGGGTGCTTTGTTAATAAATATGTCCTGGTAGACCTCCACCAATGGTGTGCATCTCCTTTCAGCATAATGGTGGCACATAATACTTTCTCTTCTTCATTTACTGTCATCATCATAAAATTTCCTTCCATTTTGTCAACCCAGTGTGTCGACCATAAAGGATCTGCTGGCTTGCCATTAAATTCTTTGGGGTTCATTCAGAAAACGCTCCACCAGTCTGGAGTTGTCTAGTTGATGCGAGACATACGCCCCATACATAGGTGGTTGGTATTGATATCCACCTTGAGCTACCTCAGGATTCTGCACTTGAGCCTGCATGATGGGAGTTTGAGGTTCGTTGGGTAGTGTGTTGCTTCCTCTTGGTATTGTGCTTGCCTGTCCTACTGGCATTGGTGGTGTCTGTGCAGCTGGAAAAGTCATGCCTATGGTAGCTTGCATAGTAGCTTGTGCCTGTTGTATTTACTGCAGATGTTGGGCCAAATTCATTACTACTATAGCCAGGTCTATAGGTGGAGCTGGTAGATTTGTAGGATTTGTCTATCCATTAATTACGGACGGTGCCATGTTCGTATTCCCTAGTGTTTTTGGGTGTGTCTGGCTGTCTTCCCCCACAGGTGGGGGTGGTGGGATAGAGTTACGGCTTTGTCTGGTCACTCTGCGTCCAACCATTATCTGTTCTGATAGTGGGAATGCCTGAAAATCATAGAACACATGAGGCAATAATTATATACTTCATTCTCATATCTTAAAACCACTAAAAAGTGCAAATTTCAAAATTTTCAGATCATTCTGTCGAAAATGCTGTCTTTTCACTGTAGGGTTGATGGTGGGGGTCGATGGATGTCCGACCCTCAGTCTGCGACCCTGAGGAATCACTGATTCTTCCCGAGAGTCGGGGGTCGATGAGGGGGTCGGAGGATGTCCGACCCAGGGTTCGACCCCTGGTTCTCTGTTAGATTACCGAGAGTCAAGGGTCGATGAGGGGGTCGGAGGGGGAATCGAATGTGTTGGTCGATTTCTCTGACCCTCGGACTAAAAATTAGGTTTTTATTTCCGATTTTGAATCCATTTCTCTTTCTTCCTCCTCCTTTCCGACTCGGCTCGTCCCTCTGAGTTGCTACAGTGCCAACTCAGACTCTTTGGTGCTATTTGCTTCTTATTTCGACATCCACACCTCGTCTATAGGTATTTTCTCTACATTTTCATGTTTTTAGGTTTTCTTAACTAGGTTTTTGCCCATTTAACTCATTATCTTCAAATTAAACTTTTTCCAACAGTAAAAATTTGATTTTTATTGGGGGTTTTGTTGTTGGTGACTCAATGGACGAAAGCCCCCAAAAATATTTGAGTTTCGTCAGTCGGTTATCGGGAAACTTGAATTATCCCATTTTTGCCCTAATTTGTCGAGATTTTTGAATTTCTTGAAATTTCTTCAAATTCGATCTCTTTAAATGAAATTTCCAACTATATGATTCTTACAAGATTGTTTAAAACCTTTATAAGTCCTCCTACCCACGTGTATGGGTGAAAAGTGAGGTTTTGACCATTTTATGTCGTTATACTGTCGATATTTTTGGGTTTTTCATCTTTACTAACACAATATCTATTTTCCCTTGTTTTTGCAGATACTATGGCTCGTACCAAAGTACCCAAGTTCATGGTCCGCTTCCGTTCTAATGAGGAGGAGACACAGTAAGCCCGCTATTCTCGTAAGAAGGTAGTGGGAGGTCGCCGGGTAGACTTGGCTAGCCTGGCCTTATTCGATGTGGAGAGGCCTTATTCGTAAGAAGAAGAATGAAGACGAAGAAAAAGAAAAAGAAGATGAAGATTGAAATATGACGAAGAAAAATGAAGAAAAAGAAGAAGAATAAGTAAAAGAAAACGAATGAAGAAGAAGAAGACGAATGAAGAACAATGAGGAAAAGAATGAAAAAGAAGAAAGAAGAACATAGAAGAATGAAGAAGAAGAATGTGGAAGAAGAATGAGGAACAAAGAATGAAGAAGAAGAATGAAGAAAAGAATGAGAAAAAAAACATAGAAGAAGAAGAATGATGAAGAAGAGTGTAGAACAAGCATGAAAAACAAAGAAAAAGAATGAAGAAGAAATAGAAGAAGATGAAGAAAGTAGTTGAAAGAAGAAGAAAGAAGAAGAAAGAAGAAGAAGAAGTGGAAGAAGAATGAAAAAGAAAGAAGAAGAATAAGAAGAAATTCACCACAAAAAAAAAAATCTAGAAATGCGCCAGCGCACTTCTGAAGGGTGCCGCCGCCCTTCTGTACTACGCTGGAGCACTTCTTCATCTTCTTCTTATTTTTTATTCTTCTTCTACTTCTTCTTTCATCATGTTCTTTTTTTCCTTTTCTTTTTCAATCTTCTTCTTCCGTCTTCTTTTTCCTTTTTCTGCTTCTTTCATCTTCTTCATTCTTCTTCTTCTTTCTTTTTCTCATTCATCTTCTTATTTTTCTTCTTCTTCATTCTTCTTCTATTTTCCACCTTTTTGTGACACTATGGTTTACGATCATCTCATGTGTTAGCATCCAAGTTTTATTCTTCTGACAATCTGAGTTGAAAACCTAACTCCTTCTTCTTAGGATTATGCTACTTTCTAGCTCAATCACATTTGGATTCCCACTATTTCCAGATGATGCGATTGAGCTTGAGTGTAGGGTTTGCATCTCAGATTGTCAGAAGAATTAAATATTGATGCAAACTGCATGATATGATCATGAACCATATTGTCATAAAATGGTGCAAAATGTGCTCGTGCTCTTTGAATGAAAAAGAAGAAGAAGAAGAATGAATCAGAAAGAGGAAAAAGAAGATGAAGAAGAGGAGGAAAGAAGAAGAATGAAGATGAAGAAAGAAGAAGAATGAAGAAGAAAGAGGAAGAGAAAGAAGAAAAATAATGAAGAAAAAAGATGAAGAAGAAGAAAAGGAAGAAAAATAAGAAGAATGAAGGAGAAGAAGAAGAACGAAGAAGAAGAACGAAGAAGAAAAATAAAGAAAAAGAATGAAGATGAAGAAAAAGAAGATGAAGATGAAGATTTAAAAATGGCGAAGAAGAATGAGGAAAAAGAAGAAGAATAAGTTGAAGAAAATGAATGAAGAAGAAGAAAACGCATGAAGAACAATGAAGAAAAGAATGAGAAAGTAGAAAGAAGAGAAGGATGAACAAGAAGAATGTAGAAGAAGAATGAGGAACAAAGAAGAAGAATGAAGAATGAAGAAGAAGAATGAAGAAAACAATGAGAAAGAAGAACAAAGAAGAAGAAGAATGAAGAAGAAGAATGTAGTAGAAACAAGAAGAACAAAGAAAAAGAATGCAGAAGAAAAAGAAGAAGTTGAAGAAAGTAGTTGAAAGAAGTAGAAAGAGGTAGTTGAAGAACGGAAATGAAAGAAGAAGAATAAGAAGAAATTTACCACAAAAAAAAAATGTAGAAGTGCACTGGCGCACTTCTATTGAAGAAAAAGAAGAAGAAGAAGAAGAAGAAGAAGATGAAGATTAAAAAATGGCGAAGAAGAATGAAGAAAATAAAGAAGAATAAGTAGAAGAAAATGAATGAAGAAGAAGAAGACGAATGACGAACAATGAAGAAAAGATGAAAACGAAGAAAGAAGAACATAGAAGAATGAAGAAGAAGAATGTAGAAGAAGAATGAGGAACAAAGAATGAAGAATGAAGAATGAAGAAGAAGAATGAAGAAACGAATGAGAAAGAAGAACATAGAAGAAGAAGAATGATGAAGAAGAATGTTAATGAAGCGTGAAGAACAAAGAAAACAAATGAAGAAGAATAAGATGAAAATGAAGAACGTAGTTGAAAGAAGAAAAAAGAAAAAGAAAGAAGAAAAATAAGTAGAAGAAGAATGAAAATGAAAGAAGAAGAATAAGAAGAAATTCACCACAAAAAAAATGTAGAAGTGCGCCAGCGCACTTCCGCACTTCTTCATCTTCTTCTTCTTCTTTATTCTTCTTCTACTTCTTCTTTCATCATGTCCTTTTTTTCCTTTTCTTCCTCATTCTTCTTCTTCCGTCTTCTTTTACCTTTTTCTTCTTCTTTCTTTTTCTTCGTTCTTCTTCTACTTTATTCTTCTCATTCATCTTCTTATTCTTATTTTTTTCTGTTTTCCACCTTTTTGTGACACTATGGGTTCTGACCATCTCATTAGTTAGCAGCCAAGTTTTATTCTTCTGACAAATGAAGACCCAACTCCTTCATCTCAGGATTAAGTTACTCTCTAGCTCAATGGTATTTGGATTCCCTCTGTTTCTAGAAGATGCGATTGAGCTTGAGTGTAGGGTCTGCAACTCAGATTGTCAAAAGAATAAAATATAGATGCTAACTGCACGAAATGATCGTGAACCATATTGTCATAAAATGGTGCAAAATATGCTTATGCTCTTTGAATGAAAAAGAAGAAGAAGAAGAATGAATCAGAAAGAGGGAAAAAAAGATGAAGAATAGGAGGAAAGAAGAAGAATAAAGATGAAGAAAGAAGAAGAATGAAGAAGAAAGAGGAAGAGAAAGAAGAATAATAATGAAGAAAAAGGATGTAGAAGAAGAAAATGAAGAAAAAGAAGAAGAATGATGAAGAAGAAGAAGAAGAACGAAGAAGAAAAAGAAATAAGAAGAATGAAGATGAAGAAAAAGAAGAAGAAGATGAAGATTGAAAAATGGCGAAGAAGAATGAAGAAAAAGAAGAAGAATAAGTAGAAGAAAACGAATGAGGAAGAAGATGACAAATGAAGAACAATGAAGAAAAGTATGAAAAAGAAGAAGAAGAACATAGAAGAATGAAGAAGAAGAATGAAGAAAAGAATGAGAAAGAAGAACATAGAAGAAGAAGAATAAAGAAGAAGAATGTAGAACAAGCATAAAGGACAAAGCTAAAGAATGAAGAAGATGAAGAAAGTAGTTGAAAGAAGAAGAAAGAAAAACAACGAGGAAGAAGAAGTAGAAGAAGAAGAAGTAAAAGAAGAAAGAAGAAGAATAAAAAGAAATTCACCACCAAAAAAAAATGTAGAAGTGCGCTGGCGCACTTCTGAAGGGTGCTGGCGCATTTCTAAAGTGCGATGGCGCACTTCTTCATCTTCTTCTTCTTCTTTATTCTTTTTCTACTTCTTCTTTCATCATGTCTTTTTTTCCCATTTCTTCTTCATTCTTCTTCTTCCCTCTTCCTTTTCCTATTTATTCTTCTTTCTTCTTCTTCATTCTTCTTCTTCTTTCTTCTTCTCATTCATCATCTTATTGATTTTTTTCATCATTCTTCTTCTGTTTTCCACCTTTTTGTGACACTATGGGTTACAATCATCTCATGTGTTAGCATCCATGTTTTATTTTTCTGACAATCTGAGTTGAAGACCCAACTCCTTCTTCTAAGGATTAAGTTACTCTCTTGCTCAATCGCATTTGGTTTCCCTCTATTTTTAGAAGATGCGGTTGAGCTTGAGTGTGGGGTTTCCAACTCAGATTGTCAAAAGAATAAAATATGGATGCTAACTGCATGCGATGATCATGAACCATATTGTCAAAAAATGGTGCAAAATGTGTTCGTGCTCATTGAATGAAAAAGAGAAGAAGAATGAATCAGAAAGAGGAAAAAGAAGATAAAGAAGAGGAGGAAAGAAGAAGAATGAAGATGAAGAAAGGAGAAGAATGAAGAAGATAGAGGAAGAAAAAGAAGAAAAATAATGAAGAAAAAAGATGAAGAAGAAGAAATGGAAGAAAAAGAAGAAGAATGAAGAAGAAGAAGAACGAAGAAGAAATTGAAAGAAGAAGAATGAAGATGAAGAAAAAGAAGAAGAAGATGAAGATTGAAAAATGGCAAAGAGGAATGAAGAAGAAGAAGAAGAATAAGAGGAAGAAAACGAATGAAAAAGAAGAAGACGAATGAAGAACAATGAAGAAAAGAATGAAAAAGAAGAAAGAAGAACATAGAAGAATGAAGAACAAGAATGTAGAATAAGAATGAGGAACAAAGAATGAAGAATGGAGAATGAAGAAGAAGAATGAAGAAAATAATGAGAAAAAAGAACATTGAAGAAGAAGAATCAAGAAGAAGATTGTAGAAAAAGCATGAAGAACAAAGAAAAAGAATGAAGAAGAAATAGAAGAAGATGAAGAAAGTAGTTGAAAGAAGAAGAAGAAGTAGAAGAAGAACGTAAAAGAAAGAAGAAGAATAAGAAGAAATCACCACAAAAAAAAATCTAGAAGTGCGCTGGCGCACTTCTGAATGGTACTGCGCACTTCTATAGTGCGCTGGCGCACTTCTTCATCTTCTTCTTCTTTTTTATTCTACTTCTACTTCTTCTTTCATCATGTCCTTTTTTTCCTTTTCTTCTTTATTCTTTTTCTTCCGCCTTCTTTTTCCTTCTTCTTCTTCTTTTTTCTTCTTCATTCTTCTTCTTATTTCTTCTTCTCAATCATCTTCTTATTTTTTTTTTCTTCATTCTTCTATTGTTTTCCACCTTTTTGTGACACTATGGTTTACGATCATCTCATGTGTTAGAATCCAAGTTTTATGTTCTGACAATCTAAGTTGAAAACCCAAATCCTTCTTCTTAGGATTAAGCTACTGTCTAGCTCAATCGCATTTGGATTCCCTCTGTTTCTAGAAGATGCGATTGAGCTTGAGTGTAGGGTTTGCAACTCAGATTGTCAGAAGAATAAAATATGGATGCAAACTGCATGAGAAGATCGTGAACCATATTGTCATAAAATGATGCAAAATGTGCTTGTGCTCTTTGAATGAAAAAGAAGAAGAAGAAGAATGAATCAGAAAGAGGAAAAAGAAGATGAAGAAGAGGAGGAAAGAAGAAGAATGAAGATGAAGAAAGAAGAAGAATGAAGAAGAAAGAAGAAGAGAAAGAAGAAAAATAATGAAGAAAAAAGATGAAGAAGAAGAAAAGGAAGATAAACAAGAAGAATGAAGAAGAAGAAGAAGAAGAACGAAGAAGAAAAAGAAAGAAGAAGAATGAAGACGAAGATAAATAAGAAGAAGATGAAGATTGAAAAATGGCGAAGAAGAATGAAGAAAAAGAAGAAGAATAAGTAGACGAAAACGAATGAAGAAGAAGAAGACGAATGAAGAACAATAAAGAAAAGAATTAAAAAGAAGAAAGAAGAACAAGAATGTAAAAGAAGAATGAGGAACAAAGAAGAAGAATGAAGAATGAAGAAGAAGAATGAAGAAAAGAATGAGAAAGAAGAACAAAGAAGAGGAAGAATGAAGAAGAGAATGTAGAGAAGCATGAAGAACAAAGAAAAAGAATGCAGAAGAAAAAGAAGAAGATGAAGAAAGTAGTTGAAAGAAAAAGAAGGAAGAAGAAAGAAGTAGAAGGTGAATGGAAAAGAAAGAAGAAGAATAAGAAGAAAATTACCACAAAAAAAAAAAGGAGAAGGGCGCTGGCGCACTTCTAAAGTGCGCTTCTTCTTCTTGTTTACTTCTACTTCTTCATTCATCATGTCCTTTTTTTTCTTTTTCTTCTTCATTCTTCTTCTTCCGTCTTTTTTTTCTTTTTTCTTATTTTTTCGTCTTCTTCATTCTTCTTCTTCTTTCTTCATCTCATTCATCTTCTTATTTTTCTTCTTGTTCATTATTCTTCTATTTTCTACCTTTTTGTGACACTATGGGTTACGATCATCTCTTGTGTTAGCATCCATGTTTTATTCTTCTGACAATATGAGTTGAAGACCCAACTCCTTCTTCTTAGGATTAAGCTACTCTCTAGCTCAATCGCATCTGGATTCCCTCTGTTTCTTGAAGATGCGGTTGAGCTTGAGTGTGGCGTTTGCAACTCAGATTGTCAGAAGAATAAAATATGAATGCAAACTGCATGAGATGATCGTGAACCATATTGTCATAAAATGGTGCAAAATATGCTCGTGCTCTTTGAATGAAAAAGAAGAAGAAGAAGAATGAATCAGAAAGAGGAAAGAGAAGACGAGGAAGAGGAGGAAAGAAGATTCTTGAAGATGAAGAAAGAAGAAGAAAGAGGAAGAGAAAGAAGAAAAATAATGAAGAAAAAGGATGAAGAAGATGAAAAGAAAGAAAAAGAAGAAGAATGAAGAAGAAGAAGAAGAAGAACAAAGAAGAAAAAGAAAGAAGAAGAATGAAGAAGAAGAAAAAGAAGAAGAAGATGAAGATTGAAAAATGGCGGAGAATAATGAAGAAAAAGAAGAAGAATAAGTAGAAGAAAACGAATGAAGAAGAAGAAAATGAATGAAGAACAATGAAGAAAAGAATGACAAAGAAGAAAGAAGAATGAAAAAGAAAAATGTAGAAGAAGAATGAGGAACAAAGAAGAAGAATGAAGAATGAATAAGAAAATGAAGAAAAGAATGAGAAAGAAGAACATAGAAGAAGAATAATGAAGACGAACAATCTAGAAGAAGCATGAAGAACAAAGAAGAATAAAGAAGAAAAAGAAGAAGATGAAGAAAGTAGTTGAAAGAAGAAGAAAGAAGAAGAAGATGTAGAAGAAGAGTGAAAAAGAAAGAAGAAAAATAAGGAAAAATTTACCACAAATAAAAAATGTAGAAGTGCGATGGCGCACTTATGAAGGGCGCGGTCGCACTTCTGAAGTGCCCGGGCGCACTTTAGGCGCACTTCTGAAAGGCACTGGCGTGCTTCTAAAGTGCGCTGGCGCAATTCTCCCTCTTCTTCTTCTTCTTTATTCTTTTTCAACTTCTTCTTTCATCATGTCCTTTTTTTCTTTTTCTTTTTCATTCTTCTTCTTCCGTCTTCTTTTTCCTTTTTCTTCTTCTTTCTACTTCTTCATTCTTCTACTTCTTCTTCGTCTCATTCTTCTTATTTTTCTTCTTGTCCATTCTTCTTCTATTTTCCAACTTTTTGCGATACTTTCAATTACTATCGTCTCATGTGTTAGCATCCAAGTTTTATTTTTCTGACAATCTGAGTTGAAGACCCAACTCCTTTTTCTTAGGATTAAGTTACTCTCAAGCTCAATTGCATTTGGATTCCCACTGTTTCTAGAAGATGCGATTGAGCTTGAGTGTAGGGTCTGCAACTTAGATTGTCAGAATAATAAAATATGGATGCTAACTGCAAGAGATGATCGTAAACCATATTGTCATAAAATGGTGCAAAATGTGCTCATATTCATTGAATGAAAAAGAAGAAGAAGAAGAAGAAGAAGAGGAGGAAACAAGAAGAATGAAGAGGAATAAGGAAGAAGAATGAAGAAGAAAGAAGAAGAGAAAGAAGAAAAATAACGAAGAAAAAAGACGAAGAAGAAGAAAAAGAAGAAAAATAAGAAGAATGAAGTAGAAGAAGAAAAAGAAAGAAGAAGATGAAGATTGAAGAAGAAGAATGTAGAAGTGAATGGGGAACAAAGAAGAAGATTGAAGAATGAAGAAGAAGAATGAAGAAAAGAATGATAAAGTAGAGAATAGATGAAGAAGAATGTAGAAGAAGCATGAAGAACAAAGAAAAAGAATGAAGACGAAAAAGAAGAAGACAAAAAAGTAGTTGAAAGAAGAAGAATGAAAAAGAAAGAAGAAGAAGATGTAGAATAAGAACGAAAAAGAAAGAAGAAGAAGATGTAGAATAAGAACAAAAAAGAAAGAAGAAGAATAAGAAGAAATTTTCCACAAAAAAAAAATGTAGAAGGGCGCCGGTGCACTTCTTCATCATCTTCTTCTTCTTTATTCTTCTTCTACTTCTTCTTTCATCATGTCCTTTTTTTTCCTTTTCTTCTTCATTCTTCTTCTTCTGTCTTCTTTTTCCTTTTTCTTCTTCTTTCTTCTTCTTCATTCTTCTTCTCCTTTCTTCGTCTCATTCATCTTCTTATTTTTCTTCTAGTTCATTCTTCTTCTATTTTCCACCTTTTTGTGACACTATGGGATACGATCATCTCATGTGTTAGCTTCCAAGTCTTAATCTTCTGAGTATTTGAGTTGAAGACCCAACTCCTTCTTCTTAGGATTATTTTACTTTCTAGCTCAATCACATTTGGATTCCCTCTGTTTCTAGAAGATGCGATTGAGCTTGAGTGTAGGGTTTGCAACTCAGACTGTTAGAAGAATAAAATATGGATGCTAACTGCATGAGAAGATCGTGAACAATATTGTCATAAAATGTGCAAAATGTGCTCGTGGTCTTTGAATGAAAAATAAGAAGAAGAAGAAGAAGAGGAGGAGGAAACAAGAAGAGTGAAGATAAAGAAAGAAGAAGAATGAAGAAGAAAGAACAAGAGAAAGAAGAAAAATAATGAAGAAGAAAGACGAAGAAGAAGAAAAAGAAGAAGAACGAAGTAGAAGAAGAAAAAGAAAGAAGAAGAATGAAGATGAAGAAAAAGAAGAAGAAGATGAAGATTGAAGAAGAAGAATGTAGAAGAAGAATGAGGAACAAAGAAGAAGATTGAAAAATGAAGAATGAAGAAGAAGAATGAAGAAAAGAATGAGAAAAAAGAACATAGAAGAAGAAGAACGAAGAAGAAGAATGTAAAAGAAGCATGAAGAACAAAGAAAAAGAATGAAGATGAAAAAGAAGAAGATGAAAAAGTACTTGAGAGAAGAAGAATGAAAAAGAAAAAAGAAGAAGAAGTAGAATAAGAACGAAAAAGAAAGAAGAACAAGAAAAAATTTACCACAAAAAAAAAAAAGAAAAAGAAATTGAAGTTCGCTGGCGCACTTCTGAAGGGCGCCGGCGCACTTATAAAGTTCGCTGGTGCACTTCTTCATCTTCTTCTTTATTCATCTTCCACTTCTTCTTTCATCATGTCCTTTTTTCTTTTTCTTCTTCATTATTCTTCTTCCGTCTTCTTTTTCCTTTTTCTTCTTCTTTCTTCTTCTCCATTCTTCTTCTTCTTTCTTCTTCTCATTCATCTTCTTATTTTTTTTTCTTCATTCTTCTTCTGGTTTCCACCTTTTTGTGACACTATGGGTTACGATCATCCCATGTGTTAGCGTCAAAGTTTTATTCTTCTGACAATCTAAGTTGATGACCCAACTTCTTCTTAGGATTAAACAACTCATATTTTTAGAAGAATAAAATATGGATGCAAACTGGTTGAGATGATCGTGAACCATATTGTCATAAAATGGTGCGAAATGTGCTCGCGCTCTTTGAATAAAAAAGAAAAAGAAGAAAAATGAATCAGAAAGAAGAAAAAAAAGATGAAGAAGAGGAGGAAAGAAGAAGAATAAAGATGAAGAAAGAAGAAGAATGAAGAAGAAAGAAAAAGAGAAAGACGAAAAATTGTGATGAAAAAAGATGAAGAAGAAGAAAAAGAAGAAAAAGAAGAAAAATGAAGAAGAAGATGAAGAAGAACGAAGAAGAAAAAGAAAGAAGAAGACGAATGAAGAAGAATAAGATGAAGGAAGAACAATGGAGAAAAGAATGAAAAAGAAGAAAGAAGAACATAGAAGAATGAAGAAGAAGAATGTAGAAGAAGAATGAGGAACAAGGAAGAAGAATGAAGAATGAAGTTGAAGAATGAAGAAAAGAATGAGAAAGAAGAACATAGAAGAAAAAGAATAAAGAAAAAGAATGTAGAAAAGGCATGAAGAACAAAGAAAAAGAATATAGAAGAAATAGAAGAAGATGAAGAAAGTAGTTAAAAGGAGAAGAAAGAAGAAGAAAGAAGTAGAAGATGAAAGAAAAAGAATGATGAAGAATAAGAAGAAATTTACCACAAAAAAAAAATGTAGATGTGCACTGGCGCACTTCTGAAGGGCGTTGGTGCACTTTTAAAGTGCATTGGCGCACTTCTGATGGAGAGAAGAAGATGAAGATGAAGATTGAAAAATGGCAAAGAAGAATGAAGAAAAAGAAGAAGAATAAGTAGAAGAGAACGAATGATTGAGCTATCCTGCCCCTTTTCTTTGACCTTGTCTGCCAATCGATTGTTTTCTTCAATAGACTCAGGTCTTAAAACTCTTCATTCACTAAAACCATTCCAAAACAATGGAATTTGACATATCTACCTTACCATGCTTTGTAGGTGACATTTACATAGTAGCTTGGTAGCAACTTTAATTCACGGTTAACTTCTCAACTCAAGTTCCTTGAAATCAATTTCACAAACTCGGGCATATCTCTTAGGATCTGTATAGTCCTCCCCGATTGTCTGTCGGTTTGAGGTAAAGTGCGGTACTAAAGTTCAACTTTGTCCCCATTATTTTCTGTAGATCCTCCCAAAACTTCGAGATAAGGCATAGGCCTCTGACCGACATTAAGCTCTCATGCATACCACTCAATTTGGCAATATTATCCACATATAGCTTATTTAGCCGCTCCAAAGCATACCGAGGTCGTACAACAATGGAATGAGCTATTCATAAGGTGATCAACAATCCCCCAAACTACATCAACTGCTCTGGGAGTCAGTGGCAAATCAGTGACATAGTTCTTTGTAATGTAGTTTGACTTCCAGACTGGCTTTGATAGTTATTGTTGTAGCCATGTTGGTCTTTGTCTTTCAGCCTTTACTTACTGATAATTCAATTACTGAAACATGCATCTAAACCACATTTGTTATCATTCCTTTTTACCAGTACCATCTCTTCAGGTCATGATACATATTGGTACTCCAGGATGTTCTGAATATTGAGTAGAATGGATTCTTATCATTATCCTCTTCATAATATCCGAGTCATTATCTTCATGTATTCAGAATCTACCTCCGTATCTGAGTACCGTCTCCGCATCCAAAGTAACTCAGGGTTGGGTTTTCTGTTTTCTAAATCAACTTACACCGTTCTTATATACGGATGTCACAAAATTGCTACTTTTACTTCATCCATCAATTTAAAAATGATCATTAATGCCACAAACACAGTCGAATTATTGCTCCATAAGTTCATTCATAAGTTCTTGCTTTATTGGATCATCATGAGTTTCTATTGTATGTTACTCTACTTCTAAATCTGAATCTGTTGCTGCGGAACATAAGACAGTATCTATACTGGTTCCTTCCTCGGACTTCGTAATTCCCTTTTTGCTTAATGCCTTAGCTACTACATTAGCCTTCCCTTGATGATACTGGATATCACACTCTTAATCCTTGAGCAATTCCAGCCATTTTCTTATCCTCATGTTCAACTCTTTCTGATGAGGAGGTACATAAAACTCTTGTGTTCCCATTCAGTCTAAAATTCTCCTCCGTTTAGATAATGTCTCCAAGTCTTGATTGCATAATTTATCACCGTTAATTCCAAGTCATGAGTAGGATAACTCGTCTCATGCTCCTTCAGTTTTCTAAAAGCATATGGAATCACTTATTTACCATGCATCAACCCGCATCCTAGATCCAATCCGAAAGCCTCGATGTATAGGGTAAAAGGTTTCCCTGGTATCCGAATGATCAAGGTGAGAGTTGATATCAACCCTTCTTCACACTTGTCAGTCCAATTAAACTCATCTCCTTTCCTGGTTAGCTTGGTAAGAGGTTTTACGATCTTAGAGTGGTCCTCCAAAAATCGTCTATAATAATCAGCTAAACCCAAGAACTTCTGATCTTCACAATACTCTTCAGGTGTTTCTTACCATATGATTACTTTTATTTTAAAGGGGTCCTCTTTAATCCCTTTATATGATGTTACATGATCCAAGAAGATCACTTTGTTTAATCAGATCTCGTATTTCTTGGACTTGGCATAAAGCTTTTCACTTCTCAGCTGTTGTGAAGCTATTCTAAGATCCATTGTATGAGTTGCTTCATTCTTGGAATAAACCAAAATATCATCTATGAAAACTATCACCGACGTGTCCAACATGTCATGAAACACCCAGTTCATCCGTTCCATAAAAGATGTAAGGGCATTGGTTAATCCAAACGTCATAATCGAGATCTCATAATTGGTCAATCCTGATTCTAAAAGCTATCTTCAGTTGATGATATCTTGATTGAAGATCAACCTTAGAAAATACCTTTGCTCCTTGCAACTATTTAAACAAGTAATTGATCTGAGGTTGTAGATATTGATTATTGATCGTGAGCTTGTTAAATTCTCGATAGTCTGTACATAATCGGACACTACCGTCCTTCTTCTTCTCAAATTCCATTGGCGCTTCCCGTGATGCAATACTTAGCCGATTAGAACCCTTTCTAATAACTCTTGTAGTTGAGTCTCAGTTCCTTCAACTCCGTAGGAGCTACTCTATAGGTGCCTTTGACACAAGTATCATCCTTGGTAACAAGTCGATGACGAACTCGGTCACATGATCAGACGGTAACCCAAGTAAGTCTCCTGGAAACACATCAGAAAATTTATGCATCACATCAGTATCTTCCATCTGTGGTGCTTCTTTGGTAACGTATAACACAAATACCATATCTCCAACTCATTTCTCTTCAAAGCATCTCTTCGCCCTTAGCATAGAGAGGATCAGCTTTCACTTCTTAGGCAACATGCTTCCGATAAAACCAAATTATATCTCATCTTTATTCTTGAATGATAACCTCTTCTATGCACATACAACTTTGTAGAGTGTTGAGACAACCGGTCTATCCCCAAGATGTTGTCAAAGTCTGCCATCTCAAGTCGAATTAGGTTGCATCCTACTTCTATCCATCCATACTATTCGGACATTGTTCATAACACTCATCTAATGCACATCTAGTCCAAAAGGGCTTGAACTAGCAAAATCTGGTGTAACGGTCTTAAGAGCTTGTCTAATTCCTTCATCTCTTATGATTTTTCGAAGACTATCGTCAAAATCTCATATTGCACTCATTAGCTTATATTTCTTCTATCCTTGTTGTCCTACCCTGATCTCTCTTTCATATTCCTCAAAAAATATCTTATGATTGTTACTTCATATCCCAAGTCTATCTATAAGCATTAGGGTATATGCTTATAATTTCATTAATTTAGCCAACTCTTTTGGTCTTTACTTAATCATCTCAATCGACATTGGGCATAACTCAGTATTACTTATACTAATCCGAATACTAACAATACCATGATTTTTGACTTGATCCTTGTATCCACTCTTAGATTTGTCTTTAGGAATCTTCTACCTTGTCAAAATTCATACCAATATAATCATCTTTAACTTTACTTGAGTGCTATCTATTTTTTTTCTGGATACCCTTGATAGTTCTCACTTTTGCTCATGCACTCTTTTATAGACATAACTCATATCCATCCATTCAGAAATCTCAAAATAGATTCTCCATTACTTTATCTGAGGTCTCTTGGCTATAGATTCTTAATCTGAATCCAATCATCTTTCTTCCAATAATTCCATTATCACTAAACATCTTTTCAATGGATGTCGAGAAATGTAAGAATCAGAATGTTTATCCAAAAGCGATTCACCTCTTCCTTTCAAATTCAGTATGATAAAGGACACTTATTTTATCTAGTAAACCTAGGTTTAAGGGATCAGGAATAAATCTGTAGTAATCCAACCGGCATCCAAAGGTCGTTAAGTTGCACAGTGGTCCAAATACATGGAAATAGAGGTTTTATAACTCTTAACCTCAAGATTACAGTTCTATCGAATATATAATGCCATTGGTCAAGGCATTACAGGAATAAATCTGAAGAAGATTTCGTTCATCAGTAAATCAGGTATAAATCAGAAGATGTACGCTCAACATGATTAAACATTTAACTGTTCATTCAGTTCGTATCTCTGTTCATGTTGTCGATCATAAGAGTGGCTCAGATTAGTATAATCCGGAGTAATACTAAAGAAACAATATCTATAACTCTAATTGACAGGTTAAATCAAGAAGGTATCTTATCAAGGTACGAGAATTAAAATCAAGTATGTGCATCCTCTATAATCATAAGAGTAAGTCAATAATATACCGCATCCTATATAAACCTATCTACTTATATGGCCATAATAGTTTGATCCTTTGCTGAAAATGTCTGAGGCATCAACTTCAGAAGACATTCTTCAATCCTTGTCGGATCATTCTGTCATGAAGCAACTATCCCATACATCGGTGGCTGATAAGGTTAACCACCTTGTTACACTGCTTGTTGTGCACCAAACTACTGCACTGGGGTGTGCATTACTGGGACTTGCTATGTGGTAGGCACTGTGTTATAGCTAACAGGTGTTGGGGTACAGTGATGCTACCAATTGGTACCGTACTTGGTTTGACCCGGAGGTGTTGATGTAGCATCAACAACTTGGGTAGTGATTTACATCGCAACTTGCATAGTCGGTCTCATCTGTTGTTGCTCTTGTATTTTATTGGATCAAGTTTATGACAACCATAACCAACATACTTGATAGTCCAGGTGGTTGGCTGGAGTGGTCTGGTTGTTCACCTCCTTTGATTCGCTCTAATCTGATTATCATTATCTAGCATCTGCTCAGATGCGTTTTCATTACCCATTCTCGACCTTGATAGTAGTAGGGTCATGTTGCAACCTCTTCTTAATGCTCAGCGGGTAATGGATCAGCTTATGGTGGTCTCACCCTGAGTCTCCATGTCACCCAGGAGTATAGTTACTCTTATTCTTAATGTATGGCCATTATTCTCTTATCTCTGAAGGATTTAGCCCGAGATATTTTCCTTTATCTCTACAGGGGTTTTGGCATTACTAGCCACTTTCCTTTCTATAGTGCTTTGCAAACTTATATACCAGACCAAAGATATGAATGAATGCATGCATATGTTTGTTGCATTATTTTGTTTTCTCACTGAGCTCAAGTTGGATAGCTGACCCTCACACGTGCAATTCTTTTTAGTTTTTGATGTTGTAGGTATTACGATTGAAGATTATGTCGACACGCCAACATAAGAATGGGTGGAGGCTATGAATGAGCAAGCTGTGGAGAACGAACATGGTTCGTTAAGAGAGCGTCTCAACTGTGGATACATTTAGTGTTTAGACTTCGTATTTGGATATTGTAATATGTATTATGTTATGTTTTAGTTATTTGGGAATAAATAGAATAATAATTATTTATCATGACTAGACCTCAGTTCATTATCTATAAGACTTCCGCTATTTACTTTATTATCTCTAATTAACGTGGAATGTGTTTTGGTTTATCATATGTGGGATAGCCTATTCGAGATCCTGGTTGAACCGTTGGTTTATTGACAGTTCATCACACCATTCCGAATGGTACAGAATTGGGGTGTGACAACTTGGTATCAGAGCTCTCTCAGGCCTTCCCATGAAACCTTAATATTTCCACTAGAGTCCATGAACTGAGTTAGGATAAATTAAAAGCTTTAATACAAACACACAATAAGCACCTGTGTTGGTTGAGACAGTACATAAATAGGACAATAATGTACATATAAAAGGTGGAATCATATATATACACTCAAACAGAAAGGGAAGACCAAAATTTATCCTGTAAACAAATAATATAGGGTACTATCCATAAGTTGGGTAGTTATCTACGTATACACGGGATATAGTACTGTAGCAAGAAGGAAGCATCTGTACATCAGAAAATTAGAATACCAAGTTGGTATTCACAAGATGTGAAACTCGATGTAGGGCAAAGGAAGAAGGAAAATGGCTAGTAATGCCAAAACCCCTGTAGAAGAAGAATGAGAAACAAAGAAGAACAATGAAGAATGAAGAAGAAGAATGAAGAAAAGAATGAGAAAGAAGAACATAGAAGAAGAAGAATGAAGAAGAAGAATGTAAAAGAAGCATGAAGAACAAAGAAAAAGAATGTAGAAGAAAAAGAAGAAGATGAAGAAAGTAGTTGAAAGAAGAAGAAAGAAGAAGAAAGAAGTAGAAGAAGAACGAAAAAGAAAGAAGAAGAATAAGGAGAAATTTACCACAAAAAAAAAATGTAGAAGTGCGCCAGGCGCTGGAGCACTTCTAAAGTGCGCTGGCGCACTTCTTCATCTTCTTCTTCTTCTTTATTCTTCTTTATTCTTCTTCTACTTCTTCTTTCGTCATGCCTTTTTTTCCTTTTTTTTTCTCCATTCATCCTCTTTCGTCTTCTTTTTCCTTTTTCTTCTTCATTCTTCTTCTTCATTCTTCTACTTCTTTCGTCGTCTCATTCTTCTTATCTTTGGTCTGGTATATAAGAAGAAGAAGATGAAGAGGAGGAAACAAGAAGAATGAAGATGAAGAAAGAAGAATAATGAAGAAGAAAGAAGAAGAGAAAGAAGAAAATTAATGAAGAAGAAAGACGAAGAAGAAGAAAAAGAAGAAGAAAGAAGAAGATGAAGAAAAAGAAAGATGATGAATGAAGATGAAGAAAAAGAAGAAGAAGATGAAGATTGAAGAAGAAGAATGTAGAAGAAGAATGAGGAACAAAGAAGAAGATTGAAGAATGAAGAATGAATAAGAAGAATGAAGAAAAGAATGATAAAGAAGAACATAGAAGAAGAATAATGAAGAAGAAGAATGTACAAGAAGCATGAAGAACAAAGAAAAAGAATGAAGATGAAAAGAAGAAGATGAAAAAGTAGTTGAAAGAAGAAGAATGAAAATAAAAGAAGAAGAAGAACTAGAATAAGAACGAAAAAGAAAGAAGAAGAATAAGAAGAAATTTACCACAAAAGAAAATGATGTAGAAGTTCGCTGGCGCACTTCTGAAGGGCGCTGGCGCCGGCGCACTTCTAAAGTTCGCAGGTGCACATCTTCATCTTCTTCTTTATTCGTCTTTCGCTTCTTCTTTCATCGTGTCTTTTTTTGTTTTTCTTCTTCATTCTTCTTTTTACATCTTAGTTTTCCTTTTTCTTCTTCTTTCTTCTTCTTCATTCTTCTTCTTATTTCTACTTCTCATTCATCTTCTTATTTTTTTTTTCTTCATTCTGAGTTACGATCATCTTATGTGTTAGCATCCAAGTTTTATTCTTCTGACAATCTGAGCTGAAGACCCAACTCTTTCTTCTCAGGATTAAGCAACTCATATTTTCAAAGGAATAAAATATAGATGCTAACTGCATGAGATGATTGTGAACCATATTATCCTATAATAGTGTAACATGTGCTCGTGCTCTTTGAATGAAAAAGAAGAAAAAGTAGAAGAATGAATCAGAAAGAGGAAAAAGAAGATGAAGAAGAGGAAGAAAGAAGAAGAATAAAGATGAAGAAAGAAAAGGAATGAAGAAGAAAGAGAAAGAGAAAGAAGAAAAATGGTGAAGAAAAAAGATGAAGAAGAAGAAAGGAAGAAAAAAAAAGAAGAATGAAGAAGAAGACGAAGAAGAACGAAGAAGAAAAAGAAAGAAGAAGACAAATGAAGAAGAAGAAGAAGACAAATGAAGAACAATGGAGATAAGAATGAAAAAGAAAAAAGAAGAACATAGAAGAATGAAGAAGAAGAATGTAGAAGAAGAATGAGGAACAAAGAAGAACAATGAAGAATGAAGAAAAAGAATGAAGAAAAGAAGAACCTAGAAGAAGAAGAATGAAGAAGAAGAATGTAAAAGAAGCATGAAGAACAAAGAAAAAGAATGCAGAAGAAAAAGAAGAAGATGAAGAAAGTAGTTGAAAGAAGAAGAATGAAAAAGAAAGAAGAAGAAGAAGAAGAAAATTACCACCAAAAAAAAAAAAAGAAGAAGAAGAAGTTCGCGGGGGAGCTTCCTTCTTCTTCTTTATTCTTCTTCCTCTTCTTCTTTCGTCATGTGCTTTCATCTTTTTCTTCTTCATTCTTCTTCTTTCATCTTCTTTTTCATTTTTTTATTCTTCTTCACTCTTCTTCTTCTTTCTTCTTCTTATTCGTCTTCTTATTTTTCATCTTCTTCATTCTTCTTCTGTTTTCCGCCATTTTGGGACAATATGGGTCATGATCATCTTATGTGTTAGCATCCAAGTTTTATTATTCTAACAATTTGAGTTGAAGACCCAACTCCTATTTCTTAGGAATAAGCTACTCTCTAGAGCTCAATCGCATTTGGATTCCCTCTGTTTATGGAATATGCGGTTGAGCTTGAGTGTAGGGTTTGCAACTCAGATTTTCATAAGAATAAAATTTGGAAAGTGGAAAGTGGAAGCAGAAAGTTTTTTCATGAAGAATGAAGCAGAAAGTGGAAAAAAAAGAAGAAGAAGAGGAGGAAACAAGAAAAATGAAGAAGAAGAATAAAGAAGAAAGTGGAAGAGAAAGAAGGAAAATAATGAAGAAGAAAGATGAAGAAGAAGAAAAATAAAAAGAATGAAGAAGAGGAAGAATGAAGAAAAAAAAAGAAGATGATGAATATTGAAAAATGGAGAAGAAGAATGAAGAAAAAGAAGAAGAATAAGTAGAAGAAGATGAATGAAGAATAAGAAGATGAAGAAGAACGAAGAAAAGAATGAGAAAGAAGAAAAAAGAACATAGAAGAAGAAGAATGAAGAACAAAAAAGAAGAATGAGGAATGAAGGGAGAAGAACATGGTAGGAATTAGTCACCATGAGGAGAGAGAAGCTCTGCCGGTGACAGCTCCCTCCCCCTTCGTGACAATTAGTCACAATGAATCCCGACCCCATTGGCTTGCTGATTTCGAATCCTTCATCTCCTAGACCTGTAAACCAATCCTCCTACCCTAAATCTGATAATCCCCAACCTGGAAATGCCCAAGCCCCTAAATCCCAGTCTAATCTCGCAGTAAGTACCCCAAATACTGAAGCTTTTCCTCCCCGCCCTTCTCAGAAAAAACCTTCCCTGAACCTCCCCTTGGAAACCTCCGTATCAAACCCATGGACAAACTCGAGATTCTTGACAACACCTTAGTTGGATTTTTTTCTAGGGAAGAGACCTGGTTTTTCTTTTGTTAGGGGATCCTTATGAAACAGTGGAAGCTTCAAGGAACAATTGAAGTTCTATAGCTGATTCATGGGGGACTTGCATTTTGATTTTCCTCCCTTGAAGACAGTGATCTGATCCTAGAGGTTGGGGTATATTATGTTGCAGGCCAGCTTATGTTCTTGAGACCATGGGAGCGAAACCTACATAATGGAGGAGTGTTGGGTCTCAAACATGTTCCCCTATCGATCACCCTTCCAGGTCTTCCTCTCCATCTCTGGGGGGAGGAGTCCCTGAGTGTTGTTTGCTCAGTTCGGGGCAAACCCCTATTTTTGGACAGAACCACAACCATAAAGAGTCGATGGGCTTTTGCCCGTGCTTGTGTGGAATTTGGTGGAGATAAACTGCTGCTGAACTCCATTACCATCGAAGATGATGTAGGAAATGAATTTCAGCAACTGGTAAGGTACGATTGGAGACCTCCACAATGCCTAAATTGTGGAGTATTTGGTCATATTGAAGACACCTGCAAAGAAATTTTGGATTCGAATTTGGCTGAGCATACAAAAGAGAAGGATCCTAAAGACTATGCTTCAGAAGAGCTTTCAAATGCAGATTCGGGGAAGAAAATCACTCAGCTTCTCCAGAATAGAACCTTGAAATTTTTTGGCGGATGAAATCTCAGCCGGGTGAAGAAGATGAGCCCAGCGGTGAATGATCTGACCCAGATCCAGGAAAATCTGCAAACCCATCGGCCAAGCTCTGGCCTGAGCCAGATTACAGAACACATGTCGAGCAAAGGGGACCTCTCTAGTGGTCCTTGCCCCTGCAGAGATAAGACTGGACAGTCAAAGTCAAGCCCCTCTTTTGGAAAAAAAATTCAAAATCCCCTGGTCCAGCTCCTTGTGCCCCTCCCTTATCCAACCGATTTGATCTTTTAGAGGATGAGGAGGTGTCACACCCCAACTCCCCTCCCCTTTTGGATTGGCCTTATTACCAGTGTCACACCCCAATTCCACACTATTCAGAATGGTGTGATGAACCGCTAGCAAACCAATGGAAACCAGGATCTCGGACAGACGATATCCATTTTATCTAAACCTCACACATCCATATTCATAATCAGAATAAATACACAATAGCGGAAGTCTTATAGTAAAATGAACTGAAAAATCTAACTGTGATATTCATATTTAAATAACAAATTATTCTTTATCAACTAAGACATAAATAAATATCAATTACATGTCTTTACTAAATCCAAAAAACTAAAACGAAATATAATCGAATACGCATGAGTTGCTCTCGCAAGAGGAGTCATGCGTATCCACTTCGTCTTCAACTTCTATCGCCGCCATGTGCCCATACAATGGAGCATTGACATAATCTTTGACGGTAGTACCTGCATCATCAACTAAAAATATTCGACGTCGAGGGGGTGAGCACACATCATGGCTCAGTAAGCAAACAAAACAATGCAACAATACATATGCATGCACTCAATTCATATCTTTGGTCTGGTTTTAAGTTTGCAGTGCGCAATAGAAAGGTTCGGTGGTCAAAGGTTAACGTTTATTGACCCCTCCTCTATACACAGGGTGTGGAAGTCCGTCCAAAGGTTAACGTTTATTATCGTCCCCATCCACCCTACCATGAACATTATACAACAAAGGTTTACGTTTATTGTTGTTCAGTGCCATACCAACATGTAAGCCCCTGCTGGCGAGGGCTTGCAAACTAGGCTTGCAACTAACCAATCCTAATGCCAAACAGTGTATCTAAGGCCTTACCCCAGCATCCCTTAGAATGTTCATAGAGATAGAGCTAAGGCCACACGGTAGGGTCAGAGACTACAAGGACTGAGACCACCTCCCCTGAAACTCTACGACGTAATAGTTCTGCTAAAGTAATGGCGATACGACGATGCTAATGCACAAGACTTGAGTTAGAGATAGAGCTAGAGTGCTGAGGCCCAGCCTATGACACCCCATGATACTCGCTTGCATCAAGTACACCAACCACACACATACATTCAAATGCCTATTCCTATCATCATCATCATCATCATGTTATAAACAATAAAGTAAAATGCACGAACAAATAATAGAAATATTGGATGACATGTTGTATGCACATTACAAACATATTCGCATAGAATCAAGCATAGCATTGGACTCAAGAAATAAAAATAGTTTGTTATTAATCAATTAGTTTTTAGGTCTTGTTTTCTCACCTTAACTTGATCGTAAGTCCTCGTTCAAGCTTTAAGAATAATCTTTATATTGATATTATATTGCTAGAAAACTTAACAAAGTCAATAGAATTTAATTAGAATTAATTTTGATTTTAAAAACCATGCTGTTTACTGGGGGTCGATGCTAGGGTCTGAGTTATGATCGACCCTAGATGCGACCACCCCTATTCTGGGCTTCTCGAACACTGGGGGTCGATGCTCAGGGTCTGGTAGGATCGATTGGCCATCGAGCCCCCATGCGACCCCCTGTGGGTTTTGTCAATTTCTCTTCCTTCAGTTCATTCTTCGTGTTTGGGGTCCTATGGCTTGCTCCAATAGTCCATTCCACAATTTTTCTAGGGCCTAGAACCGTGATTCATTCACCTATATGGCTTTCATGACTTTCCCCATGGTTTTCCATGAAAACCTAACCATGGGTGGGTGATTTGGGTTTCTTCGAGATCACACCCTCTTCACTAGCTACACTAAGGTCTTTAGAAATTCATGGAAGTAGTATCCATACCTGAGAAGAATACTCCTTCTTTGCAACTTTTCTCATTTTGCCTTCTTCTCTTCTTCTTCTCTTCCTTCTCTTCTCTTTCTCTCAATTCAATTAGGGTTCTAAAAGGAATGAAAGAGCCTTAGGGACGTCCTCTTTATAGAGTAGAAACTGCTAAAATAAGTCCCATTGAGATTAGGAAGGAATCCGATTGAAATTAGAAAAGTTTCCTAATTTCCAGTTCATGCTGTTTTTACCGAGTACCAGGGGTCGATAGGTGGGGTCGAAGATCCCGTCAACCCCTGGTCCTTAAAATGTCCGACCCCACATTTAAAACTGGAGGTCTGACTTCTATACTGGGGGGGTCCGACCCTCCCTTGCTGGGTATGCGACCCTCCCCTTATTTTAAGTATTTTTGGGTCAATTTAATACCTGGGATCGTGATCTCCTTCACGCACTTGGTCCATTTGGCTCAACCATGATGGGTAGACCTTGTTCAAGGTGGTAAGACCGGGTTAGTTTGATACGGGTCTTACAACTCCCCCCAACTTATAAAAATTTTATCCCCGAAATTGTTCATACCTTCTGAGTCGAACAAGTGAGGGTATTGCTTTCGTATAGCATTCTCTTCTCCCCATGTAATTTCTTCCATATCTCTACTTCTTTAAGTGACCTTAAAATAATAGATATCTCGGTTGCGTAGTCGTTGAACCTTTTGGCTGGTTATTTCAGTTGGTGTTACTTCAAATGTCAAATCATCAGTCAAATCAGGCAGATATACTGTCAGAACGTGCGTTGGATCTTGGACATACTTCTTCAATAAGGAAATATGAAATACGTCATGAACACTTGACATAGATGGTGGTAGTGCTAACTGGTAAGCCACTTTCCCATGCTTAGCTAAGATCTCATGTGGCCCGACATATCTTGGACTTAGTTTCCCTTTCTGTTCGAACCGTTTCAACCCTCGCATAGGCGATACTTTTAAGAATACTTTATCACCCACGACGAACTCAAGATCTCTGCGTCGAGTATCTGCATATTCCTTCTGACGATTCTGGGCTGTTCTCACTCTTTCCTTGATGATTTCGACCACTCGACAGCTCTCCTCAACAAATTCTGGTCCAACGACACTACGTTCCCAAACTTCATTCCAAAATAAAGGAGTTCAACACTTTTTGCCATATAGTGCTTCATAGGGTGACATCTATATAGTAGCCTGATAGCTATTGTTATAAGCGAACTCGATAAGTGGTAACTTTTCATCCCATGATCCTTTAAAATCAATTACACATGCTCGAAGCATATCTTCTAGAATCTGAATTGTACGTTCTGACTGTCCATCTATCTGTGGATGGAATGCAGTACTAAACTTCAATGTTGTACCCATAGCCTCATGCAATCCTTCCCAAAACATAGAAGTAAATCGTGGATCTCTATCGGACACAATGCTCTCTGTTACACCGTGTAATCGAACAATATTATCCACATACAGCTTTGCTAACCTCTCTAGTGTATACTGAGGTCGTATCGGTATAAAGCGAGCTGTTTTAGTCAGGCAGTCTACAATCACCCAAACTGCGTCAACTACTTGAGGAGTCAGTGGTAATCTCGTGACGAAGTCCACAGTGATGCAGTCCCATTTCCATGCTGGTTCCGATAATGGCTGTAACAGTCCTGCTGGTCTTTATCGTTCAGCCTTTACTTTCTGACAATTTAGGCATTGAGACACGAACTTAGCTACATCTGCTTTCATTTCTCTCCACCAATATAATTTCTTTAGATCATGATACATTTTTGTGCTTCCCAGATGTCTCGAATAGATGGTGGTATGGGCTTCTTTTATCAATCGGTGTCTAATGTCCAAACTTTCTATTTCGGATACACATATTCTTCCTTTGTACTTCAGTACCTTCTCTTTGTCCAAGGTGAAGTCAGGGTTAGTCCTACATTTTTCGATGTCCTCTTGTACCGTTCTTAGGTAAGGGTCTGTTCGGATAGCTGTCTTCAATTCATCAATTATATCCGGTATAATCTTCAATGCAGCGAACATATTTGAAAACCAATGAATAAACTATTGGTTGGCTGGTCCATTTGGTGTATCTATTACAAACTGTTCACTATCGTGCTTGAATACCGTTCCGATAGTACACATTGCCGCAGTTGTGCTAACCTCTCCTTGAGATTTTATCATTTCCTTTCTGCTCAACGCATCCGCTACTACATTAGCTTTTCCTGGATGATAGTGGATATCACAATCATAGTCTTTCAATAGTTCCAGCCATCTTCTTTGTCTCATATTCAACTCCTTTTGATTAAATAGATAAGTAAGACTTTTCTGGTCCGATTTAATCTGGAACTTCTCTCCGTATAGGTAATGTCTCCATATCTTGACAACATGTACTACTGCCGCTAACTCCAAATCATGAGTGGGATAATTTTTCTCATGTGTCTTTAATTATCTTGAGGCATAAGAAATTACTTGTTCTCCTTGCATAAGCACACATCCTAATCCCAGTCCTGATGCATCAGTGTACAAGACAAATGGCTATCCTAGAACAGGAATAGTCAGAATCGGAGCGGATATCAATCTGGTCTTCAAGGTTTGGAAGCTCTTCTCGCATTTATCCGTCCATGTAAACTTTTTTCCTTTCTTAGTCAGACTGGTGAGAGGTACGGCAATCCGGGAATAGTCTTCCACAAATCGTCGATAATAACCAGTTAGACCCAGAAAACTTCTAATTTCTGCAACGCTCTTTGGTGCTTCCCACTTTACAAATCCCTCGATCTTGCTGGGATCCACTTTGATTCCTTCAGCGGATACTACATGGCCTAGGAAGGGGACTTCACTTAGCCAAAACTCACATTTGGTAAATTTGGCATACAACTTCTCTTTCCTTAAACGTTGTAGAGTGGCGTTTAGATTCTTAATATGGGTTTCCTTGTCCTTGGAATATACCAATATATCATCAATAAACATAATAACCGACGTATTCAACATATCGTGGAAAACCCGGTTCATGAGTTCCATGAAAGTTGCTGGTGCGTTTGTTAATTCGAAAGACATGACAAAGAATTCATAATGTCCATATCTAGTCCTGAAAGCTGTCTTAGGAATATCACCATCTTTAATCTTCAACTGATGGTAGCCAGACCGAAGATCGATCTTAGAAAATACTTTTGCTCCTTGCAACTGATCGAACAAGTCATCAATCCGAGGTAGTGGATATCGATTCTTGATTGTCAGTTTGTTCAACTCCCGATAGTCGATACATAATCGAACGCTACCGTCCTTCTTTACGAACAATACTGGCACTCCCCATGGTGATATAATGGGTCGGATATAACCTTTGTCCAGTAATTCTTGTAGTTGTACTTTTAATTCCTTTAGTTTAGTAGGAGCCATTCGATAAGGTGCTTTTGATACTGGTGCGGCTCCAGGTATAAGATCTATCACAAACTCTGTGGCTCGTTCGGGTGGTAATCCTGGTAGTTCCTTAGGAAATACGTTAGGCTAGTCCCGCACGACATCAATATCTTCCATCCGTGGTGCTTCTTTGGTAAGGCTGACATCTGACACTAGATACCCGACTACGCCTTTCTCAAGGCACTTCTTAGCCTTTAGTATTGAGAGTATGAGCTTGCATTAACGGGGAAGTTTAGTTCCCGTAAAACTGAATTCTGCTCCTTCTTTGTCTTTAAATGTTAGCTTCTTTTCGGCGCATAATAGGTTCGCAGAATGCCGAGCTAACCAGTCCATTCCCAAGAGGATGTCAAAGTCTGCCATCCCAAGTTGGATCAAGGTTGCATCTAAGGTTTTCTCACCAATGAGAACTGGACACGGCCCATAACCTTTTTCTAACTCCACTTCTAACCCCATCGATGATCGCACAAGTAGTTTGTTGTCTAATGTTTTGATGGATAAATTTAGCTTCTTTCAAAATGACACAAATATAAAAGAATGAGTAGCTCCTGAGTCAAAGAGTACTCCGGCGGGTATGTCATTTATAGGTACGATACCTGTGATTTATTTTAACTTAGTCTACATTCTCACACATTGTAATACAACTTAAAAAGTTTCAATCATACCTGTGACCACATCGGGTGATGCGGCAGCATCCTCAGATGTAACAGCATAAACTCGTCCTTGTTGTAGCTGCTTCCTAGGCTTAGGACACTTCCTTGCCATATGCCCCGCTTGATTGCAGTTATAACATTTTGGACCTTCAGTATTTGGCTTTGGCTGCTGTTGAGTTATTGCGGTAGTCTTGGGTACAGCAGTAAAGCCTTGAGCACGGAAGGGTTTGAATGTTTTATTATTCCCTCCGTTATAAGCATTTCCAGCTGGCCTTTTTATACCTCTGTTCTGTGTGAAATAGCTCTCCTTCTGGCTCGATTCTATAACTTGAGCAATTTGCACAGTTTCATTATATATTTTATTCTCCAAACCTAGAACATGCTCTCTTATGCCTCCCCTAAGTCCCGTGAAAAACCTACGGGTCTTAGTGTCTTCTTCTTGCATGCTGAGTGGTGCAAAGAAAAACAGCTCATCATAACGCTGTTGATATGCATTCACAGACATTTGTCCCTGATATAAACTCAGGAACTCCTTCTCCATAGAATCCTTGAAGCTTCGGGGAAAGTACTTCTCAAAAAAAACTTCTTTATATATAGCCCAGGTCAATAGGGCGTGCTGGGTTAATAGGTAGGCCCTAGTAGATTTCCACCAATGATGTGCATCACCTTTTAGCATGAAGGTGGAACGTAATACCTTCTCTTCTTCGGTAATAGTCATCAGAAAATTTCTCTCCATCTCGTCGATCCAATGTGCTGGCCATAAAGGATCGAACGGTTTACCATTAAACTCCTTGGGCTTCATCTTTAAGGATCGCTCCACCAGTCGGGAGTGGTCCATTTGATTTTGAGGGTATGCCCCAAACTTAGGTTGTGGATACTGATAATTAACCTGAACTGCTTCAGGACCTGGTACTGGCATCTGTGCAGCTGGTGTGGTTACCCACCGGTGCTGCACTTATTTGTCCAGTCGGCATTGGTGTAGCATGTGCTGCCTGAAACATCATTCCCATTGCTTCTTGCACTTGAGCCTGTGCTCGTTGCATTTGTTGCAGTTGTTGCGCTAGGTTCATAACCACGGTTGTCAGCTCCGGTGGTGGAGGTGGCAAGTTTGTAGGATTTGCCTGACCCTGGTTTACTGGTGGTGCAACCTGCGGATTACCCTGTGCATATATATTTTCTTGACTGACTTCCTCTACGGGTGGTGGTGTGGAACTACGTTTTGGCTCTGCCTTGTTACTCTATGCCCAGCCATAATTTTCCTCTGATAATGGTGGTGCCTGAAAATCATTAACATACATGAGTCAATCATTTATACTTCATGTAGGTACGCTAACCGATGTTAATTTTCAAGTTTTTTAGATCATTCTATGAAAAATACTGTCTTTCTATGCAGGGTCGATGGTGTGGGTCGATGGTATGCCCGACCCTCAGTATCCGACCCTAGGAAATCACCTATTTTTCCCGAGAGCCGGGGGTCAATGGGGGGTCGGAGTATGTCTGACCCAGGGTGCGACCCCTGGTTCTCTGTCAGGTTCCCGAGAGCCGAGGGTTGATGGGGGGGTCGATATGGGGGTCGATTGTTCTAATCGAATTCTCCGACCCCCGGACCAAAAATCAGATTTTTAAGGTCCAATTCTGAGTTCATTTTCCATTCTTCCCTCCCCGTTTTGACTCGTCTCGTTCCTCTGAGTTGCTACAATGTCAACTCTGTTACATTGGTCATTTGGGTTCCTTGTTTCGACATCTACACCTTCCCTACAGGTATGTATCTTACCTTTACATGTTTTTAGGTTTTCTTTTCTAGGTTTTCATCCGTATATCTCATTTTCTTCAAATTAAAATTTTTCCAGTGGTAAAAATTCAATTTTATTGGGGGCTTTTGTTATTGGTGACTCGAGGAATGAAAGCCCTCAAAAATATTTGAGTTTCATCGGTTGGTTATCGAGAAACTCAAAATTTTCACTTTTTGCCCTAATTTTGTCAAAATTTTGAATTTCTTGAAATTTCTTGCAATTCAATCTAATTAGTTGTAATTTCTGACTGTTTGAATCTCACAAGTTGGTTTAGGATCTATGTACGTCCTCATGCCCACGTGTATGGGTGAAAAGTGAGGCTTTTGGCCAACTTACGTCGTTATAATGTCAAATTTTTGGATTTTTCTACCTTATTAACACATTATCTATTTTTCTTTCTTATTTGCAGTTACTATGGCCCGTACCAAAGTACCCAGAGTTCGCGACCATCTTCGTTTCCGTTCCAAAGAGGCCAAGGCACAGTATGCCCACTACGCTCGCAAAAAGGTAGAGGGAGGTCGTAAGGTGAACTTGGCTAAGTTAGCCCTATTCAATGTGGAGAGAGTATTTGGTGATATGGGATGGCTCCCTGTCATCACTTACGACGCGTGTACCCATCCAGATTTGGTACGCTAGTTCTACTGTAATCTCCAGGTGGTGGGAGATTACAATGATGTGGAGAGGGGTGATGAGCTACGCATCACGAGCTACGTCAAAAGGATTGACATCTCATTTGATTATCGTCAGCTGGCGGACCTACTGGGCATTTCCTACGCTAGCCCCATGGTTTTCTGTGCCCCTAGAGAACCCTAGTTCTTCTCTCTATAGATGAGGGCTGAGATCGATAGTCAGCTCATCCGACCTGATCACTGGCAGATGAGAGCGTGTTATCTGCGTTCGGATCCACAGGTATATTGTAAGATCATTCAGCATAACTTCATACCGTAGAGTGGTCATTACGAGTGGGTCTCCCAGCTGACCCAGTATCTCTTATACTGTTTATGCACTAGGCAGCCCGTTTGCCTTCCATACATCATTATGCGTACCATGATCAGTGCTACGTTGCCCAGTCACACCGACAACCTTCCTTACGGATGCATGATCACTACCTTGCTTACCCGCCTGGGGGTTGATTTAGTGGATGAGAAGATTCAGGAGAATTCCTTTTCATCGCCTTCTAGATTGGGAGGCTATTTGCAAGATGGGCATGCGGGATGCCCAGGTCAGTGATGAGGAGAGGAACGCGATGGTGCGCCCTCGCACTCGCATAGAGATGGCTGATGCTGAGGTAGCAGCCGCAGCCGCTGGAGTTCATATGGAGCCTGCTGGTGATGACGACCGTCTGTACATGGATGTGGACTCCATACCACCTCCTTCACCTACACATGCTGCTTATGGAGCCTGCTGGTGATGACGACCGTCTGTACATGGATGTGGACTCCATACCACCTCCTTCACCTACACATGCTGCTTGAGCTAGTACTTCTTATGCGGCTGGTCCTTCTTATGCGGCTGGTCCTTCTCATGCAGCTGGTCCTTCACACCAACCTTCTGATATGATGGAGATATTGCATGAGATCAGAGAGGCTCAGTGCAGATCTGATCTGAGGATGGGGGAGTTACTAGATGCTCAGCGCACATCGGACATGAGGATGGGAGAGCTCATAGATGCTCAGCGCCGGTCAGATATGTGTATGGAGGAGCTTTTGGGTGCTCAGCGCGTGACTGATCAGCGGGTAGTTGATCTCACAGCTAATCTTCAGACAACCCAGACTCAGGTAGCCTGGTTGACTAGAGTCTACGCTGAGGATTATGACAGAGACCGTGAGGCACCGCCTCCTCCTTCACCTCCAGCTTCATGATTGTATTTATTTTCTTTCTTTGTACTACACAGTAACTGTCCGGGTTGTGGACTGTACTCTGCTTTAGCTATTTATATATGTTTGTTTCTCTCTCATTGTATTTAAAATTGTTCTCCCTTTAATAGATGCATTATTCTCTTTTTAAATTTGGTCTCCAACATCACTTATACTTATAGTGTGTTAATATTGTAGTTTTTACTTTTATCCTATCTCAGTTTACAATTTATAGTGAAGGTATGCTAGTTTAGCGGACACGGCCTGAGAAGCTCTAATACCAAGTTGTCACACCCCAATTCCGCACTATTCAGAATGGTGTGAAGAACCGCTAGCAAACCAATGGTTCAACCAGGATCTCAGACAGAGGATATCCATTTTATCTAAACCTCATACATCCACATTCATAATCAGAATAAATACACAATAGCGGAAGTCTTATAGTAAAATGAATTGAGAAATCTAACTGTGTTATTCATATTTAAATAACAAATTATTCTTTATCAACTAAGACATAAATAAATATCAATTACATGTCTTTACTAAATCCAAAAAACTAAAACAAAATCTAATCGAATACGCATGAGTTGCACTCGCAAGAGGAGTCATGCGTATCCACTTCGCCTTCAACTTTTATCACCGCCATGTGCCCGTACACTGGAGAATTGACATAATCTTCGACTGTAGTACCTGCATCGTCAACTAAAAATATTTGACGTCGAGGGGGTGAGCACACATCATGGCTCAGTGAGCAAACAAAACAATGCAACAATACATATGCATGCACTCAATTCATATCTTTGGTCTGGTTTGAAGTTTGCAATGCGCAATAGAATGGTTCGGTGGTCAAAGGTTAACGTTGATTGATCCCTCCTCTATACACAGGGTGTGGAAGTCCGCCCAAAGGTTAACGTTTATTGTCGTCCCCATCCACCCTACCATGAATATTGTACAACAAAGGTTAATGTTTATTGCTGTACAGTGCCATACCAACACGTAAGCCCCTACTGGCGAGGGCTTGCAAACTGGGCTCACAACTAACCAATCCTAATGCCAAATAGTGTATCTAAGGCCTGACCCCAGCATCCCTCAGAACGTCCATAGAGATAGAGCTAAGGCCCCCCGGTAGAGTCAGAGACTACAAGGACCGAGACCACCTCCCCTGATACTCTACGACGTAATAGTTCTGCTAAAGTAATGGCGATACAATGATGCTAATGCACAATACTTGAGTTAGAGATAGAGCTAGAGTGTTGAGGCCCAGCCTATGACACCCCCCTGATACTCGCTCGCATCAAGTACACTAACCACACACATACATTCACATGCCTATTCCTATCATCATCATCATCATCATGTTATAAACAATAAAGTAAATATGCATGAACAAATAATAGAAATATTGGATGACATGTTGTATGCACATTACAAACATATTCGCATAGAATCAAGCATATCATTGGACTCAAGAAATAAAAATAGTTTGTTATTAATCAATTAGTTTTTAGGTCTTGTTTTCTCACCTTAACTTGATCGTAAGTCCTCGTTCAAGCTTTAAGAATAACCTTTATATTGATATTATATTGCTAGAAGACCTAACAAAGTCGATAGAATTTAATTAGAATTAATTCTGATTTTAAAAACAATGTTGTTAACTGGGGGTCGATGCTAGGGTCTGTGTTATGATCTACCCTGGGTGCGACCACCACTATTTTGGGCTTTCCGAACACTAGGAGTCGATGCTCAGGGTCTGGGAGGGTTGATTGGCCATCGACCCCCCATGCAACCCCCTGTGGGTTTTGTCAATTTCTCTTCCTTCAGTCCATTCTTCGTGTTTGGGGTCCTATGGCTTGCTCCTATAGTCCATTCCACACTTGTTCTTTGGCCTAGAACTGTGATTTATTCACCTATATAGCTTTCATGACTTTTCCCATGGTTTTCCATGAAAACCTAACCATGGGTGGGTGATTTAGGTTTCTCTGAGATCACACCCTCTTAATTATCTACACTAAGGTCTTTAGAAATTCATGGAAGTAGTATCCATACCTGAGAAGAATACTCCTTCTCCGCAACTCTTCTCCTTTTGCCTTTTTCTCTTCTTTCCTTCTCTTCTTCTTCTCTTCCTTCTCTTCTCTTTCTCTCAATTCAATTAGGGTTCTAAAAGGAGTGAAAGAGGCTTAGGGACGTCCTATTTATAGAGTAGAAACTCTTAAAATAAGTCCCATTGAGATTAGGAAGGAATCCCATTGAAATTAGAAAAGTTTCCTAATTTCCGGTTTAGGCTGTTTTTACCAAGTATCGGGGGTCGATTGGGGGGGTCGGAGATCCCGTCGACCCCTGGTCCTTAAAATGTTCGACCCTCCATGTAAAACTGGGGGTCTGACTTCTATACTGGGGGGGTCTGACCCTCCCTTGCTGGGTATGCGACCCTCCTCTTATTTTAAGTATTTTTGGGTCAGTTTAATACCTGGGATCGTGATCTCTTTCACGCACTTGGTCCATTTGGCTCAACCATGATGGGTAGACCTGGTTCAAGGTGGTAAGACCGGGTTAGTTTGATACGGGTCTTACAACCAGTCCCTGGGTGATGTATCTTCTTCTAATTTCATACCTGCCCATCCCTCTATATTTGACCCTAATCCCTCTATACCATCTTCTTCTCTCCCTACCTTAGCCAACCAAGAGCTTTTAGAGACTGCCGCTGACATATCTCACTCTAACCCGGTTGATGGGCCTTTGCCGGTAGCTCGGCCTCCTCAGCTGGTTTTCGGATGATGTGTCATCCCTTGATCCTAGTTCAATCCAACCTTCCAATCACGATCCAAACCTACAACATCCATTGCAAAAGAAAACCAATCCCCAATCCTATGGCCGTGAGTTGAACCTGAAGGATCTAAATCAAAACCGTCCCTTGCAAGACTCAGTTTGGAACTCCTCCTTGTATTGCAAAGTCAGGCCCTGGCTCAGCAGCTCCCAGATCTTCCTCCATAGGCCATACCCCTTACAATAGTCGTGTTTTACACCTTTCTCGATCCAGACAGACTAATATTCGAACTCCTTCCTTAATCCGAGCCTTTCATCCTTCCCTACTTGCAAGAATTATAGCACATTTTCTTTTGACCTCCTGATGGCTCCTGCTAGTGATTTGCAGGCTGCCCCGGTAAATTGAGAAAATGCAGTGGACGATGTTGTAAAAGATGCAGACCTCTAAGAAGTTGCTAAAAGAAAATGTGAGGAAGACAGAAAAAAAAAATCAAGGATTGGATCAGACTTCTGCAATGAGGGTAACAGAGACCTGGGAAGGCCTAGAAGTGTCTTTAAGGGATCCTCATCAATTTTTCAGTTATGCAGATCAAGCCCCCCCCCCCAATTGGTGTTTTGGTTGTGCTTTTTTAAAAGCCAATTGGCCTTTTGATGTCCACTAAAAGGTTGTAATGGGTTGGGTCCCCCTGTTGGATTCCAAGTTATAAATTATGTTTTGTTCTGTGTTAAGCTTCTCAGCCTTGTCACCTTCTATGCTTAGCCATGGCCGGCTTGTAGTGTGCTCCCTCCCTTTTGGGTTTTTTTAATAAAATTATCTACTTACCCAACAAAAAAAAAGATGAATGAATAATGAAGAACGAAGACGAGAAGATGAAGAAGAAGAAGAATGAAGAAAAGAATGAAAAAGAAGAACATAAAAGAAGAAGAATGAAGAAAAGAATAAGAAAGAAGAATATAGAAGAAGAAGAATGAAGAAGAAGAATAAAGAAGAAGAATGAAGAACAAAGAAGAAGAAGAATGAAGAAGAAGAATGTAGAAGAAGAATGAAGAACAAAGAAGAAGAATGAAAAACAAAGAAAAAGAATGAAGAAGAAAAAGAAGAAGATGAAGAAAGTAGTTGAAAGAAGAAGAAGAGGAAGAAGAAGAAGAACAAAAATGAAAGAAGAAGAAGAACGAAAAAGAAAGAGGTGCATCTGAAGGATGCTGGCTCACTACTAAATGGCCGTAATGTGTGGGGTCCCCTTTTGGATTCCAAGTTGTAAGTTATTTTGTGTTGGTTTTTTGTGTTGGGCTTCTCAGCCTTGTCGGCTTTATTGCTTAGCCATGGCCGGCTTGAAGTGTGCTCCCCCCTCTTTGGGCTTTTTAATAAATTTATCTAATTACCCAAAAAAAAAAAAAGAATGAAGAATGAAGAAGAAGATGAAGAAGAAGAAGAATGAAGAAAAGAATGAGAAAGAAGAACATAGATGAAGAAGAATGAAGAAGAAAAATATAGAAGAAGCGTGAAGAACAAAGAAAAAGAATGAAGAAGAAAAAGAAAAAGAAGAAGAAAGTAGTTGAAAGAAGAAGAATGAAAAAGAAAGAAGAAGAAGAAGAAGAAGAAGAACGCAAAAGAAAGAAGAAGAATAAGAAGAAAATTACCACAAAAAAAAAGTAAAAGAAGAAGTTCGCAGGCACACTTCTTCAGGGCACTGGCGCACTTCTTCTTCTTCTTTATTCTTCTTCCTCTTCTTCTTTCATGATGTCCTTTCTTCTTTTTCTTCTTCATTCTTCTTCTTCTTCCGTGTTCTTCTTCATTTTTTTTCTTCTTCATTTTTCTTCTTCTTTCTTATTCTTATTTTTCTTCTTATTTTTCTTGTTCTTCATTCTTCTTCTGTTTTACACCATTTTGTGAGAATATGGGTTACGATCATCTCATATGTTTAGCATCCAAGTTTTACTCTTCTGAAAATTTGACTTGAAGACCGAACTCCTTCTTAAAATTAAGCTACTCTCTCTAGCCCAATCGCATTTGGATTCCCTCTGTTTCTAGAAGATGTGGTTGAGCTTGAGTGTAGGGTTTGCAACTCAGATTGTCAGAAGAATAAAATTTGGATGCTAACTGCCTGAGATGATCGTAAACCATATTATCATGAAATGATGCAAAATGTGCTCGTTCTCTTTGAATGAAAAAGAAGAAGAAGAATGAAGCAGAAAGAGGAAAAAAAAGAAGAAGAAGAGCAGGAAGCAAGAAGAATGAAGAATGAAGAAAGCAGAAGAAGAAAGAAGAAGAATGAAGAAGAAGAAAGAAGAAGAATGAAGAAGAAAGAGGAAGAGAAAGGATAAAAATAATGAAGAAGAAAAATGAAGAGGAAGAAAAAGAAGAAAAAGAAGAACAATGAAGAAGAACAATGAAGACGAAAAAGAAAGAAGAATGAAGATGAAAAAAAAAGAAAAAGAAGATGAAGATTAAAAAATAGCGAAGAGGAATGAAGAATAAGAAGAAGAATAAGTAGAAGAAGACGAATAAAGAAAAAGAAGTTGACGAAGAATGAAGAAAAGTATAAAAAAAAGAAAGAAGAACATAGAAGAAGAAGAATTAAGAAGAAGAATGTAGAAGAAGAATGAAGAAGAAGTAGACTGAGGAATGAAGAACGAAGAAGAAGATGAAGAAGACGAAGAAGATGAAGAAGAAGAAGAACGAAGAAAATAATGAGAAAGAAGAACAAAGAAGAAGAAGAATGAAGAAGAAGAATGTAGAAGATGAATGAAGAACAAAGATGAAGAATGAAGATTTTTTGTAAGAAGAAGAAGAAGAATGAAGATTATAAGAAGATTTGTTGTAAGCTGGACCGGGCCCTAGTAAACCCAGATGGGATAGCTCTATATCAGAACTCGGAAGCAGTTTTCCTTGATCCTAGTATTCCGACCATTGTCCAATTTTGGTGAGGATAGAAAAAGAGAAGAATTTTGGTCCCAAACCATTCAGGTTTATTAATGCTTTGATGGAGAGACCAGTTTTCCTTGCGATCATTGAAAAGGCTTGGGCAAATCCCATTAGAAGTAATCTATCCCCCCACTGTATAGTTGCAGCAAAATTGAAAAATGTTAAGCTTGCCCTAAAAAGCTGGAATAAGGAAAGTTTTGGAGATATTTTTGAGGCAGTTCGTAGTGTTGAGGTGGATTTGGCTGATATCCAATATGATCTTTCCCTTAATCCCTTAGATGAGGGGTTGGCTAATATGGAAAAGGATGCGAAGAAAAATCTTATTTGCGCATTAGACAGAGAGGAAAGCTTCCTGAAGCAAAAAGCAAGGATTAACTGGCTCAGACTGGGAGATAAGAATAACAAGTTTTTCCATCGAAGTTTGAAGAGCCATCACTATATAAATTCTTTTACCTATATTTCAAATGGTCAAGGTGAAATATTAGATGATCTTACTAGTATCAAGAATGAAGTGGAGCAGTTCTTCAGAAATCTCTTTTCTGGGAATAGAGATACTGACTTAATTGAGTATGGGATCCAGCAGTTGAACCTGTCTAAAACTCTATCAGATGATCAAAAGGACCTATTGCAACAGCCTATCTTGGAAGAAGAGATCAAAAAAACTATATTCTCGTTTGATGGTAACAAAGCCCCGAGGCCGGATGGTTTTAATGCCACCTTTTTCAAAGCTTGCTGGAATATCGTGGGTGGAGAGGTAACTTATGCTATCCAATGGTTTTTCACTAATCCTTTCATGCCTAGAGACGTGAATAGTGCTTTCCTATGCTTGATCCCAAAGGTGGAATGCCCAATTTCTTTTGCTGATTTTAGACCTATTGCCCTGTGCAATGTGTTATAAGAATTTATTGTTAAGATTTTGGCTAACAAAGTGCAGCAGTATATCAACTCCATGGTTGCGGGGAATCAATCGGCTTTCATAAAGAGAACATTGCATACAACATTCTTCTCTGGCATGATGTGATTAGAAGTATTGAATGAGCATCTAGCCCTCCTATAGCAGTTCTCAAGGTAGATCTTCATAAAGCTTATGACTCTTTAGACCGATACTACCTGATGAGAATTCTGATGAAATTGGAATTTCCAAATATGATGTTGAGGTGGATAAGTGCTTCTTGTATTCACACCCCCATGTTTTCAGTGTTGGCTAATGGAAGTCCTGCAGGCTATTTCAGAGGTCAGAGAGGGATTAGGTAGGGTGATCCCCTATCTTCTTATCTCTTCACTCTGTGTATGGAGCCCTTATCTATTTTGTTTGATGATGCTGTCAGGCGTCGAGCTAATTCTATCCCTCAAAGATGTAAGGCTCTTTCCATCTCGCACCTTATGTTTGCGGATAATCTTATGATATTTGCAAGGGTAGAGCTTGGATCAATTAATGGTGTTCTTGGCATTCTCTAGGCTTTCTCCTCGTTATCAGGGCTCGTGGTGAATTTAAGAAAATCCTCTATCATCATGGGAGGGATTGATGATTTTGTTCGGGATCAGATTATTTCAGCTTCTGGATTTTCATAAGGATCTCTCCCCATCTCTTATTTGGGCATCCCTCTAGTGCAAGCTAGTTTATCTTCTAGAGACTGTGAGCCCATTGCCCAGAAGATCAGAATGAAAATTGAAGGATGGAAGAGTAGATTTCCCTCTTTTGCTAGCCGTCTCCAACTCATTTCATCGGTCATTCAAGGTAGCTACTTCTATTGGGCAGGTTTATTTGGGCTTCCTAGGAAGACTTGTTCAGGCATAGAATCCCTGTTGGCAAAATTTCTTTGGTCAGGCCCGGACCTCAAGAAGAAAATCCATTATGTTAGTTGGTCTAAGGTCTGCCTTCCAAATAATGAAGGGGGCCTTGGCATCAGAAGAGTGAAGGACATGTTTGATGCGGGGGCTATGAAGCACTTATGGAACATCATAACAAACAAAAAGAATCTTTGGGTGTAGTGGGCCAGGAGAAAGTATATAAAAAAGATTCGGTGTGGACAGTGAAAACCTCCAAAAACTTCTCATGGATATGGAGAAATATTCTAAAATACAGGGAAAAAATGAAAAGGCAAGTGGATTACTCCTTAGGCTTGGGGGAGAATACATTATTTTGGCTGGATCCATGGTTAGGTAGAGAGACGTTATGGAACATGATTGAAAATGCCGAGTCTTATATTTCCTTGGAGACAAAAATGGCTAAAGTTAGTGATTACTGGGATGGAGACTCTTGGAAAGCTTGCCTCCATATTGACATCCAAAGTTTCAGAACCATTTGGGAGGAGTTAAATCACCACCAATGGCACCCTTCAAATAGGGACGATAAAATTCAGTGGATTACATTGAATGGCACTAGGAAGGAGTTCTCTATCAAAGATGCTTGGGATTCAGGAAGAAACCGTGGCCCCATAATGCCATGGGCAAAGGATATTAGGTTTTCGGCAAATATTCCCAAACACTCTTTTGTCTCTTGGAGAGCTTGTTTGGATGCTCTTCCCACAGCTGAGCAATTACAAATCAGGGACATAGCCATCCCTTGTCATTGCTACTTATGTGAGAATGGGAGGGATAGTAAAAACCAACTGTTTTTTGAGTGTGAGTTCTCTAAGTTCATTTGGGAGGTGTGCATGGTCAGATGCAAGCCGAGATTGAGAAGACTGTCTTCCTGTGAGATTGAAGCCTCTCGCTTAGCCATAATCAAATCAAAAGGAAAGGACATATCTTGTATCCCAAAAATCATGTACAATGCCATGGTCTACAATATATGGAAGGAACGCAATACCAAGATTCTTTCTCGTAAGAAGAAGACCAAAGAAGTTCTAGCTCGAGATATCATTCATGAGGTTGAAGAGAAAATCTCGACTATTCAGTTTCAGGGGCAAAAAAATTCCTTAGAGTCCTTTCTTTGTGCAAAGTGGAGCATTGATGTCCCTTAGTCGGGTTGTTGGTCGGGATAGTATCAGATTTCTTTTTCTTGGGTTGGGTTGTGTAGTCCGTTTTGATCTTTGGGCCTAGTGTCGTGCCCTGCTATGCAGGTTGTATATTGCTCCTTTCCTTGGGTTTTAATAAATTTTATCTAATTACCAAAAAAAAAAGAAGAATGAAGAGTAAAGAATAAAGAAGGAAAAGAAGAAGATGAAGAAAGTAGTTGAAACTAGAAGAACGAAAAAGAAAGAAGAAGAAGAAGAATAAAATTACCACAAAAAAAAAATAGAAGAAGAAGAAGTTCGTTGGCGCACTTATGAAGGGCACTGGCACACTTTTAAAATGGCGCTGCCGCCTTCTAAAGTGCGTTGGCACACTTCTTTTTCTTCTTCCTCTTCTTCTTTCATCATGTCCTTTCTTATTTTTCTTCTTCCCTCTTCTTCTTCTGTCTTCTTTTTCATTTTTCTTCTTCTTTCTTCTTCTTTCATCATGCCCTTTCTTCTTTTTCTTCTTCATTCTTCTTCTTCCGTCCTGTTCTTCATTTTTCTTCTTCTTTCTTCTACTTTATTCTTCTTCTTCTTTCTTCTTCTTCATTTTTCTTCTTCTTTCTTTTTCTTATTCTACTTCTTATATTTCTTCTTCCTCATTCTTCTTCTATTTTACACCATTTTGTGACAATATGAGTTACGATCATCTCATGTGTTAGCATCCAAGTTTTATTCTTCCGACAATCTAAGTTGAAGACCCAAGTCCTTCTTAGGAATAAGCTATTCTCTAGCTCAATCGCGTTTGGATTCCCTTTGTTTCTAGAAGATGAGGTTGAGCTTGAGAGTAGGGTTTGCAACTTAGATTGTCAGAAGAATAAAATTTGGATGCTAACTATATGAGATGATTGTGAACCATGGTCATAAAATGGTGCAACATGTGCTCGTGGTCTTTGAATGAAAAAGAAGAAGAGGAATTAAGCAAAAAGAGGAAAAAGAAGAAGAACAAGAGGAGGAAACAAGAAAAATGAAGATGAAGAAAGAAAAAGAATGAAGAAGAAAGAGGGAGAGAAAGAAGGAAAATAATGAAGAAGAAAGATGAGGAAGAATAAAAAGAAGAAAAAGAAGAAGAATGAAGAAGAATAAAAATGAAGAAGAAAAAGAAAGAAGAAGAATGAAGATGAAGAAAAAGGAGAAGAAGATGAAGATTGAAAAATGGCGAAGAAGAATAAGTAGGAGAAGGAGAATGAAGATGAAGAAGATGAAGAAGAATGAACAAAAGAATGAGAAAGAAGAAAGAAGTTGTCACACCCCAATTTCTGCACTGTTCAGAATGGTGTGATGAACTGCTAGCAAACCAACGGTTCAACCAGGATCTCGAGTAGGCTATATCCGTGTTATCTAAACTCCCATACGTCCATAATCATAATCCTAGTAAATACACAATAACGGAAGTCTTATAGTAAAACGAACTGAGAATCTACTGTGATATTAATAATTAAGTAGCAAATTATTCTGTATCAACTGAGACATAAGTAAATATCAAATACAAGTCTTTAATAAATCCAAATAAAGAAAACTAGAAAATATATAATCGAATACACATGAGTTGCACTCGCAAGAGGAGTCATGTGTATCTACTTCAGCTTCAACCTCCATTGCTGCTACGTTCCCATATGCTGGAGCGTTTACATAGTCTTCAACTGTGAAACCTACATCATCAACTAAAATATTCGACGTCGAGGGGTGAGCACACATCACGGCTAAGTGAGTAGACAAAACAATGCAACATTACATATGCATGCAATCAATTCATATCTTTGGTCTGGTTTAAAGTTTACAATATGCAATAGAAAGGTTTAGGTAGTCAAAGGTCACGTTTATTGACCCCGCCTCTATACACAAGTGTGTGACGCCGCCCGAAGGTAACGTTTATCGTCGACTTACAAGCACCCAATCATGAACATTATATAACAAAGGTTAACATTTATTGCTATATAGTGCCATACCAACACGTATGCCCCTGTTAGCGAGGGCTGCAAACTGGGCTCGCAACTAACCAATCCTAATGCCAAACAGTGTATCCAAGGCCTTACCCAGCATCCCTCAGAATATCCATAGAGATAGAGCTAAGGCCCCCCGGTAGAGTCAGAGACTACGAAGACCGAAACCACCTCCCCTGATATTCTACGACATAATAGTTCTGCTAAAGTAATGGCGACACAATGATGCTAATGCAGAAGACTTGAGTTAGAGATAGAGCTAAAGTGCTAAGACCCGCGAAAGGTTAACATTTATTGACGTTCTCACCACACCTCCCCTGATACTCGCTCACATTAAGTACACCAACCACACACATACAATCACATGCCTATTCCTATCATCATCATCATCATTTTATAAACAATAAAGTAAATATGCATGAACAAATAATAGAAATATTAGATGACATGTTGTATGCACATTACAAACATATTCGCATAAAAACAATCATGGCATTGGACTCAAAAAAATAGAAAATAATTTGTTATTAACCAATTAGTTTAGAGCTCTGTTTCCTCACCTTATCTTGCTAATAGATACTTTTCCAAGCTTTAGAATCACCTTTATATTGTTATTATATTGCAAGAAGACCTAACAAAATCGATAGAATTTAATTAGAATTTATTTAGAATTTAAAAATCATTCTGTTAACTGAGGGTCGGAGGTAGGGTCGGAGTCCTGATCGACCCTGGGTGCGACCCTCCCCAAACTCTGAACTTCCTGAACACTGAGGGTTAATAGTTAGGATCACCTAAGGTCGGATGGTCATCGACCCTCGGTGCGACCCTCGGTGTACTTTGATCAATTTCCCTCTTTTAGTCCATTCTTCGTGCTTGGGATCCTATGGCTTGCTTGTAAGACCCACACTCTGAAAACCCGGTCTAAACCTTGGTTTTGTGTCGTGACAGGTCTTCCGATCATCACCGAGCCAGACGGGGCAAGCGGATAACAAACAGGTACAAAATCGGACCGAAGTCGACCAATTATACTTGATTTTAGGTATACCGGTCGATGGTATCGGTCTTGGTACCGGTCGACCGGTACGGCTTGCACAGCTATGTGCGGGAATTTGGAAATTGGTCTCTGCGGGTCCCGCTTTCCTGATTTCGAATCCTAGAAGTTTCCTAATCCTAGTAGGGTTACTAAACCCTATTTCTAGCCTATAAATACACCCTTAAGCCTCCTCAAATCCTTTCCATTGTCTCTCACAAACCCTAGAGAAGAGAAAGAGCTTGGAAAGGAGAAGGAGCTAGGAAGAAGAAGGAGGAGCCGCCATTACCGTTTGACGAAGCTCACGCTACGCCTGTCAACGGTAAGTGCTTGAATCCATCTTCTTATTCTGTGTTAGTTGTGTGGGTGGATCAATACCATGCAAAGTAGGTAATGATCTAAAACCCTAAATTGGCCAATAAACCCTAAGTTGCCGTCAAACCCTAGATTCGAGTTTCGAGATGATATTCATCGAAACGAGACTTGAATGAGTTGGGGATAACTCTAACTCAAAGCCTAGACTTAGAATGGATAGGAGAAACCCTGAAAATCCATGGAGGATGATCGACGGCAGTCGAAAATCCCATGTATGGTCTTCCGGAGACATACCGGTCGACTATACCGGGTGCACATGGTGCGACCGATATGTGCGACCGCTATCTCTCGGGAGGTTGTCTGTGGGGGACCGGCTGACCATACCGGTCGCCAGTCTTTCCCACAGAGCTGCGACCGGTACATGCTACCGGTCAGCTCTGTGAGGGTAGTTTGTGATCTCTGTTGGTTTCCGACCAAAATGAAACCCTAAACAATATATTCTAATGAAACCCTAATAATGTTGTAGGACTTCGTGACATATCGTTTGGATCTTGCGACGTGGAGCAAGTGATCGAACGAGCGTCAGGTAAGGGAATCTGGCCTAAACCTAATAATTAATGGACAGTAAATCGTTGTTAATCATTGAATATCTATGATGTGATGTTTGTGCATATTCACATGCCATCCTTTACTTTTAGTTATTATTATTGTTCATGCATTCATAGGATGTGATTGTTAGGCATGTGATTGTTTTCGTTGGTGTGTGGAGTGGGGCATGGGCCTGGGATCGCTCTTCACACTGGCACCTTTTTGTAGCATTCTGTCTTAACATGCTTGGTATGGGTGGGGTATCAGGGGAAGGTCGTGGTACGGTGGTCTCCGATATTGATGTTGTCCTTGCCATCATTGTGCGGCACTGAGGATTCCGAGTCGACGCTGGCTTGTCCACGATGCTTTAGCTCTATCTCTATGCCATAGGGAGTTATGTTGGGATAGGGTATACCTGCGTATTGTTTCTATCCTAGTGGGTTAGTTGCGGATAGGGTATCAGGGGGAGGTGAGGTATTGTGGTCTTCGGCCCGGCCTGCACGCTCTAGCTCTATCTCTATGTCAGAGGGACGGTCGTGTGGGATAGAGCATACATTGTTGACATATAGGATTGGTTAGTTGCGAGCCCAGTTTGCGAGCCCCCTACTGGCCAGTAGGGGCTTAGGTACTGGTATGGGTAGAGTATCAGGGGAGGTGCGGGTATACCTTAGCTCTATCTCTATTCCATGATGGGTGCATGTGGGTTGGTGGTAGTGTGATTTACTATGCGATGCCACACACTCGTGTATAGAGGTGCGGGGGCCACCAAACCTTTCTATAGCACATTGCAAACTTAAAACCAGACCACAGCATAAAATTGATTGTTACTCATGCATAATCTTGTGAAAATGTCTGATTGTCTTACTGAGCTGTGTTGTGTGCTCACCCTTTGTATATACATTGTTTTTAGATGTTGATGCAGGTTACACTGTGGACGACTATGTGAACGCTCCGGCGTACGGTGGTGTAGCTGCTCTGGATGTACAAGCAGGGGAGGACGAGCATGATGCTTCATTCGAGTGCCCTTTCTGCGTGTACCTGTGATGGATTTTTATTTAATTGTTTCAGTTATTTTTGTTTGATATTAAGAGATGTAAAAGATTATTATTTTATGTGTTTGAATTTGAATAATGGGATATTTATTTAAATTATCAATAGATACTCAGTTCATTCTATTTAAAGTCTTCCGCTGTATATTTATATTATGATTGTGGTTATGTGTAATGGTTTGTATGGGTGGACACGGCCTATTCGAGATCCTGGTGTGAACCGTTGGTTCAATGACGGTTCACTCACACCGTTCTGGTTGGATCAGAATTGGGGTGTGACAACTTGGTATCAGAGCCAGAATTTTAATTCTGACCGGTCGACTATACCGGTCGCAGCATATTTCCATAGGGATGCGACCGGTATGTTGCGACCGGTACGCCCCAAATAACCAGAAAAATTGAATTTAAAATTTCTAAAATTATGTAAATTGAAATGTTACTTCTCAACTATTTTCCCTTGCATCATTCAAGACTAACACTACTATTATTGATGTTCTCACGTGTTATGTCTTCTTCTCAGATCCAAATAAATAGTCTGAGATGGCAGGTGGAAATGGTCAAAGGGGTCGGAAGCGTCATCAGGCCAGGCTGCGCCTAGAAGAAGAGCAAGCTGAGCAAGACCAGGTTAGAGAAACCAGTCCTGAAGTGGAGGAGGAACAGGTCCCAGAAGTACCGACAGAATTACCGGGCCCACCTCACAGGAATTCTGAGACCATTGTTACAAACTTGGTCTACCAGATGCAGGCTCAACAGAAGGAATTTCTGAGCGAAGTACTGAAGATGCTCAGGCCAGCAGGTTCTGTTCCCGCTGGAAATACGCCCGAGTCAGGGGAAATTAACACTACCCAACCGGTGCAGAGTAGCCCAAGGCCGAGGGGCCAAGCACAGAATGTACCACCACCGCATCGGTTTCCATCGCCTTCTGTGTATCCGGGGGCGTATCCGTATCCACCACCATGGTACAGAGCAGACACATAGGGACAGCATGATCTGAGCAGGTCAGTGGACAAATTCTTGAAGTTGAAACCTTCATCGTTCAAAGGCAGGACAGGAAAACCATTGTGGCCAGCACAGTGGGTTTCTGAAATGGAAAAGAACTTTCGACTGATGACTTGCACTGAGGATGAGAAGGTTCTGTTTGCCACTCATATGCTGAGAGAAGACGCAAATGCTTGGTGAAATTCTACACGGGCATATCTGGAGAATAAGTATACACTAGTTGACTGGGAAGTGTTTAAAGCGGATTTCTTCGACAAATATTTCCCAAAGAGCTTCAGAGATTAAATGGAGAGAGAGTTTCTCAACCTGCAGCAGGCTCAATCGACCGTAAATGCATATCAGCAGAGGTACGAAGAGTTGTTCTTCTTCGCACCAGCCAGTATGCAGGAAGAGGAGACAAAGACACGTAGGTTCACCATGGGACTACGTGGAAGCATCAGAGAGCACCTTTTGGGTCTGGACAAGAAGACTTACAACGAGGCAGTGCAGGTTGCGAGGGTGATAGAGTCCAGTCAGAGGGACAGCTTCTTCGCTCAGAACAGGGGAGTGAAGAGATCTGCTGGAGAGAGCTCGGATGACGGTAATACTAGACCATTCCGCCCATACAGGGCACAGACCGCTACAGCACCTGCGAGAAACAACCTGGCACCACCTGTGCCACAGTTCACTAGACCCAACCCAAATATTAAATGTTATAACTGTCAGCAGCTGGGACATGTTGCAAGGAACTGCACTCTACCTAAGAAGCAAGCTCCCCAGCAAGGAAGAGTTTATGCGGTCACCACTGAAGAGGCAGCCGCATCACTTGATGTGGTAACTGGTACGACTCTATCCCTTACTATTTGGTTTATTCTTTCAGTTGCATGAGCATATAGAACTAAGGGGCAATATATTCCAGGAATTGTAAATGTAGCTGGTTTACCCGCCAGAGTATTATTTGACTCTGGGACCACGCACTCCTTTGTTTCTGTTTCTTTTGGGAAGCGAATGGAGTTACCAATCAAGCATATGAACCCAAGCTTGATAGTTCGCTCTCCACTAGGAGTCGAAGTGGCTTTGACCAAGTATTATGGACCATGTATGGTATGTATTGAGGGTCGAGACTTAGAAGCAAGCCTAGTAATACTTGAGATGACAGACTTTGATGTCATTTTGGGGATGGATTGGCTAGGCCATCATTCGGCCATCCTTTTATGTGGTGAAAAGAAGCTTGTGCTTACTGACAAAGAGGGAAGGAAATATAGTTTCACGGGGATTAAGCTATCTAGGAAGCGGAAGTTGATCCTCTCCGCCCTAAAAACTAAGAGATGCTTGGAGAAAGAGGGAGTGGGTTATCTCGTATCTGTAGTCGATCTCACGGCAGAGTCACTCAAGATGGAAGATATAGATGTGGTTCGGGAGTTTCCAGATGTCTTTCCAGAGGAGCTTCCAGGCTTACCACCGGACAGGGCTACAGAATTTGTGATAGACCTTATGCCAGGTTCGGCGCCAGTGTCTAAAGCACCATACATGATGGCCCCGACCGAGTTAAAGGAGTTGAAGACCCAATTACAAGAATTACTGGATAAGGGCTTCATACGACCTAGTATATCGCCTTGGGGAGCACCTGTATTATTCGTCAAGAAGAAGGATGGAAGTGTACGGCTATGTATTGACTACCATGAGCTGAACAAGTTGACGATCAAGAATCGGTATCCTTTGCCTAGAATCGATGATCTGTTCGATCAGCTGCAGGGTACAAAGGTTTTCTCGAAGATCGATCTCCGATCGGGGTATCACCAATTGAAGATCAAGGCCGGAGATATTCCGTAGACAGCTTTCATAACGAGGTATGGGCATTATGAGTTTCTGGTTATGTCTTTCGGGTTGACCAATGCTCTAGCGTCGTTTATGGAACTGATGAACCGTGTGTTCCATGATATGTTGGACACTTCGGTCATCGTCTTCATCGATGACATATTGATTTATTCTAAGGACATGGATACTCATACAGTGCATTTGAGGGCAGCCCTACAACGGCTGAGGGATGTGAGGCTTTATGCAAAATTCAAGAAGTGCGAGTTTTGGCTGAAGGAAGTGGCTTTCTTGGGCCATGTTGTATCTGAAGACGGTATGAAGGTTGATCCAAGTAAGATAGCTGCTATAGTAGGATGGGAAGCACCACAATCTGTTGCGGAGATTCGTAGTTTCCTTGGGTTGGCTGGTTATTATAGAAGATTCGTGGAAGATTACTCCAGGATCGCAGTTCCACTCACCAGACTGACCAAGAAGGGAGAGAAATTTATATGGACAGATGAGTGTGAGAAGTGCTTCCAGACTTTTAAGTCAAGACTTGTCTCTGCACCTATCTTGACCATCCCAGAACCAAACGTACCGTTTACCTTATATACGGATGCTTCGGGGTTGGGAATTGGATGTGTTCTGATGCAAGGAGAACAAGTGATTTCTTACGCATCAAGACAGTTAAAAGAGCATGAGAAGAACTATCCTACGCATGACTTGGAGCTGGCAGCGGTTATTCACGCAATCAAGACTTGGAGACACTACTTGTACGGTGAGAAGTTTCAGATCAAGTCAGATCACAAGAGCTGAACCTATCTTTTCACTCAGAGGATCTGAATATGAGACAGAGGAGATGGCTGAAATTGTTAAAAGATTATGATTGCGACATCCAGTACCATCCGGGTAAAGCAAATGTGGTGGCTGACGCCTTAAGCAGAAAGTGGGCATCGAAACCTGAGGCAGGACCAAGTACAAACGCTGCATTGTGTGCTGCAGCCTCGAGTTCAATGGAAATCGATGAAGAACATATTATCGAAACTGCAGAAGATCCAGTTGAGCAAGGCTTGATTCATAAGTTCACTATGATGTTCGCCGCATTGAAGATCTCACCGGGTCTAATCGATGAAGTCAAGTTAGCAATCCTACATGATCCATATCTCAAGACAGTGCAGGAAGACTTAGAGAAGGGTACGTGCAATCCTGACTTTACCTTGGAATCAGACAAAGTACTCAAGTATCGCGGACGGTTATGTATACCTGAGAGCGAAGACTGCGATATCAGAGGTCGAGTTATGACTGAAGCTCATTACACTCCATATTCGGTACATCCAGGAAGTACCAAGATGTACCATGATCTAAGAAGACTATATTGGTGGAGGGGTATGAAAGCAGATATAGCTCGTTTCGTGTTTCAATGTTTGAATTGTCAACAAGTTAAAGCAGAAAGGCAAAGACCGGCAGGTTTACTACAGCCGTTACCAGAACCTTCTTGGAAGTGGGATTGTATTACTATGGATTTCGTCACTGGCCTACCTTTGACACCAAGGTCAGTGGATGCAGTTTGGGTTATAGTAGATCGGCTCACCAAGACAGCTCGATTTATTGCGGTCAGACCTCAGTATACCATGGAGAAACTGGCCAAGTTATATGTTGATAATATAGTCAGACTTCATGGCGTTCCAGAGAGTATAGTATCTGACAGAGATCCCCGTTTTACATCAAAGTTCTGGGAAGGATTACAGAAAGCTATGGGAACAAAGTTGAAGTTCAGTACAGCTTTTCATCCTCAGACGGACGGACAGTCAGAGCGAACTATTTAAATTTTGAAAGATATGCTCCGAGCTTGTGCATTAGATTTCAAAGGAGCTTGGGATGAGAAGTTATCACTTATCAAGTTTGCTTACAACAACAGCTATCAGGCTACAATTCAGATGGCCCCATATGAAGCTCTCTATGGAAAGAAGTGTCGTACACCTCTGTTATGGAACGAAGTGGGGGAAAGAAGAATTATAGGACCGGAGTTTGTTGAAGAAACTTGCCGAGTGATTGATCAGATCAAAGAGAGAGTAAAGACAGCTCAAGTTCGACAGAAGCACTATGCGGATAATAGACGTCGAGATCTGGAGTTTGCAGTGGGTGACAAAGTGTTCTTGAAGGTATCACCGGTGCGAGGTCTGAAATGGTTTGGTAAGAAGGGGAAGCTATGCCCCAGGTATGTGGGACCATATGAGATATTGAATCGACGTGGTAATGTAGCATATCAATTGGCTCTACCACCATCTATGTCTAGCGTTCATAATGTGTTCCATGTATCACTACTGAAGAAGTATGTCAGAGATCCATCGCATATCTTGAGCGCTGATCCTCCAGACTTGATTGAAGACTTAACTTTCGAAGTGGTGCCTGTACTGCTCTCAAGCCAAAAAGTTCAGCAACTTCGAACCAAGGATATCCACTATGTGAAGGTGCATTGGAGAAGCCAAAATGTGGAGGAAATTACTTGGGAAGAAGAGAGCGCGATGAGGAAGGAGTACCCTAACCTTTTTGACGATCAAGGTACGTTCAAATTTCGAGGCCGAAATTTCTTTTAAGGGTGGGGGAGTTGTAGTACCTACATGCAAATTTCGGGACGAAATTTCTTTTAAGGGTGGTGGAGTTGTAAGACCCGCACTCTGAAAACCCGGTCTAAACCTTGGTTTTGTGTCGTGACAGGTCTTCCGATCATCACCGAGCCAGACGGGGCAAGCGGATAACAAACAGGTACAAAATCAGACTGAAGTCGACCAATTATACTTGATTTTAGGTATACCGGTCGATGGTACCGGTCTTGGTACTGGTCGATCGGTATGGCCTGCACAGCTATGTGCGGGAATTTGGAAATTGGTCTCTGCGGGTCCCGCTTTCCTGATTTCGAATCCTAGTAGGGTTACTAAACCCTATTTCTAGCCTATAAATACACCCTTAAGCCTCCTCAAATCCTTTCCATTGTCTCTCACAAACCCTAGATAAGAGAAAGAGCTTGGAAAGGAGAAGGAGCTAGGAAGAAGAAGGAGGAGCCGCCATTACCATTTGACGAAGCTTACGCTACGCCTGTCAACGGTAAGTGCTTGAATCCATCTTCTTATTCTGTGTTAGTTGTGTGGGTGGATCAATACCATGCAAAGTAGGTATTGATCTAAAACCCTAAATTGGCCAATAAACCCTAAGTTTCCGTCAAACCCTAGATTCGAGTTTCGAGATGATATTCATCGAAATGAGACTTGAATGAGTTGGGGATAACTCTAACTCAAAGCCTAGACTTAGAATGGATAGGAGAAACCCTGAAAATCCATGGAGGATGATCGACGGCAGTCGAAAAACCCATGTATGGTCTTCCGGAGACATACCGGTCGACTATACCGGGTGCACATGGTGCGACCGGTATGTGCGACCGCTATCTCTCGGGAGGTTGTCTGTGGGGGACCGGCTGACCATACCGGTCGCCAGTCTTTCCCACAGAGCTGCGATCGGTACATGCCACCGGTCAGCTCTGTGAGGGTAGTTTGTGATCTCTGTTGGTTTCCGACCAACATGAAACCCTCAACAATATATTCTAATGAAACCCTAATAATGTTGTAGGACTTCGTGACATATCGTTTGGATCTTGCGACGTGGAGCAAGTGATCGAACGAGCGTCAGGTAAGGGAATCGGCCTAAACCTAATAATTAATGGACAGTAAATCGTTGTTAATCATTGAATATCTATGATGTGATGTTTGTGCATATTCACATGCCATCCTTTACTTTCAGTTATTATTATTGTTCATGCATTCATAGGATGTGATTGTTAGGCATGTGATTGTTTTCGTTGGTGTGTGGAGTGGGGCATGGGCCTGGGATCGCTCTTCACACTGGCACCTTTTTGTAGTATTCTATCTTAACATGCTTGGTACGGGTGGGGTATCAGGGGAAGGTCATGGTACGGTGGTCTCCGATATTGATGTTGTCCCGGCCATCGTTGTGTGGTACTGAGGATTCCGAGTCGACGCTGGCTTGTCCACGATGCTTTAGCTCTATCTATACGTCGTAGGGAGTTATGTTGGGATAGGGTCTACCTGCGTATTGTTTCTATCCTAATGGGTTAGTTACGGATAGGGTATCAGGGGGAGGTGAGGTATTGTGGTCTCCGGCCCGGCCTGCACGCTCTAGCTCTATCTCTATGCCGTAGACGGCTGTGCTGGGATAAAGCATACATTGTTGACATATAGGATTGTTTAGTTGCGAGCCCAGTTTGCGAGCCCTAGCCAGTAGGGGCTTAGGTACTGGTATGGGTAGAGTATCAGGGGAGGTGCGGGTATACCTTAGCTCTATCTCTATTCCATGATGGGTGCATGTGGGTTGGTGGTAGTGTGATTTACTATGCGATGCCACACACTCGTGTATAGAGGTGCGGGGGCCACCAAACCTTTCTATAGCACATTGCAAACTTAAAACCAGACCACAGCATAAAATTGATTGTTACTCATGCATAATCTTGTGAAACTGTCTGATTGTCTTACTGAGCTGTGTTGTGTGCTCACCCTTTGTATATACATTGTTTTTAGATGTTGATGCAGGTTACACTGTGGACGACTATGTGAACGCTCCGGCGTACAGTGGTGTAGCTGCTCTGGATGTATAAGCCGGGGAGGACGAGCATGATGCTTCATGCGAGTGCCCTTTCTGCGTGTACCTGTGATGGATTTTTATTTAATTGTTTCAGTTATTTTTGTTTGATATTAAGAGATGTAAAAGATTATTATTTTATGTGTTTGAATTTGAATAATGGGATATTTATTTAAATTATCAATAGATACTCAGTTCATTCTATTTAAAGTCTTCCGCTGTATATTTATATTCTGATTGTGGTTATGTGTAATGGTTTGTATGGGTGGACACGGCCTATTCGAGATCCTGGTGTGAACCATTGGTTCAATGGTGGTTCACTCACACCGTTCTGGTTAGATCAGAATTGGGGTGTGACATTGCTCCTACATTCATTCCATGGTCTAAAACCATGAATCATCCACCTAAATAGCTTTCATGCATTCTCCTATGGTTTTCCATGAAAACATAACCATGGGCTGATGGTTTGGGTTTCTTCGAGATCACACTCTCATTAATATCTAACCTAAGGTCTGTAGAAACTCATGGAATTAGTATCCATACCTGAGAAGAATACTTCCTTCTCTGCAACTCTTCTCTTTTGGCTAATTTCTCTTCCTTGCTTCTCTTCTTCCACTTTTCCTTCTCTTATCTTTCTCTCAATTCAATTAGGGTTGTGAAAGGAGTGAAAGAGGCTTAGGGATGTCCTTTAAATAGAGTAGGAACATCCTAAAATAAGTCCCTTTGAGATTAGGAAAGAATCCCACTCGAAAATTAGGAAATTTCCTAATTTCAGTTTCGGAGGCAACTGAGGGTCGATGGGAGGGTCGATGACCCCGTCGACCCTAGGTTTCTAATGAGTCCGACAACTGAGGGTCTGACTTTCTATTTTTGGGGGATCCGACCCTCCTTGGCTGGGTATGCGACCCTCCCCTTAAATTAAGTGTTTTTGGGTCGATTTGATACCTGGGATCTCGATCTCCTTCACGCCCGTGGTCCATTTGACTCGACCATGATGGGTAAACCTGGTTCAAGGTGGTAAGATCGGGTTAGATTGACACGGGTCTTATAACTCCCCCCTACATATAAAAATTTTGTCCTCGAAATTGTACGTACCTTCTGAATCAAATAAGTAAGGGTATTACTTTCGCATAACATTTTCTTCTTCCCATGTAATTTCTTCCAAGTCTCTACTTTTCCATGTGACCTTAAAATAATAGATATCTTGGTTGCGTAGACGTTGAACCTTTCGGATGGTGATTTCTGTTGGTGTTACTTCGAATGTCAAATCATCCATCAAATCCGGTAAATCTACTGTCAACACGTGCGTTGGATCCTTGACATACTTCTGCAATATGGAAATGTGAAATACGTCATGCACACTTGACATAGATGGTAGCAGTGCTAACTGATAAGCCACATTACCATGCTTAGCTAGAATTTTATATGGCCCGACATATCTTGGACTTAGTTTCCCTTTCTGTCCGACCTTTTCAATCCTCGCATAGGCGATACTTTCAAAAATAATTTATCACCTACAGCGAACTCCAGATCTATGCGTCGAGTATCTGAATATTGCTTCTGACGGTTCTGAGCCGTTCTCACTCTTTCCTTGATAATGTCGACCACTCGAAAAGTCTCTTCAACAAATTCCGGTCCAACAATACTACGTTCTCCAATTTTGTTCCAAAACAAAGGAGTTCGACACTTCCTGCCATACAGTGCTTCATAAGGTGACATCTATATAGTAGCCTGATAGCTGTTGTTATACGCGAACCCGATCAATGGTAACTTTTCATCCCATGATCCTTTGAAATCAATTACACATGCTCGTAGCATATCTTCTAGAATCTGAACTGTACGCTCTAACTGTCCTTCTGTCTGTGGGTGGAATGCAGTACTAAACTTCAGCGTTGTACCCATAGCCTTTTGCAATCCTTTCCAAAACTTGGAAGTAAATTTGGATCTCTATCGGATACAATGTTCTCTGGTACACCGTGTAATCGAACAATATTATCCACATACAGCTTTGCTAACCTTTCTTGAGTATACTGAGGTCATATAGGTATGAAGCGAGCTGTTTTTGTCAGACGGTCCACAATCACCCAAACTGCGTCAACTACTCGAGGAGTCAGTGGTAGTCCCGTGACGAAGTCCATAGTGATGCAGTCCCATTTCCATGCTGGTTCCGATAACGACTGTAACAGTCCTGCAGGTCTTTGTCATTCAGCCTTTACTTTCTGACAATTTAGGCATTGAGACACGAACTTGGCTACATCTTCTTTCATTCCGCTCCACCAATATAGTTTCTTTAGATCATGATACATTTTTGAACTTCCAGGGTGTATCAAATAGATCGTGGTATGGTCTTCTTTCATCAGTCGGTGTCTAATGTCCATACTTTCTTTCTCAGGTACACATATTCTTCCTTTGTATTTCAGTACCCTCTCTTTGTCCAAGGTGAACTCAGGATTAGTCCTACCTTTCTCGATATCTTCTTGTACAGTTCTCAGATAAGGATCTGATTTGATAGCTGTTTTCACTTCATCCATTATGTCCGGTATAATCTTCAAAGCGACGAACATATTTGAAAACCGATGAATAAACCCTTGGTTGGCTGATCCATCCGTTGTGTCTATCACATACTACTCGTTGTCATGACTGAATACCATTCTGGTAGTACACATTGTTGCAGTTGTGCTAACCTCTCCTTGCGATTTTATCATTGCTTTTCTGCTTAACGCATCCGCTACTACGTTCTCTTTTCCCGGATGATACTGGATATCACAATCATAGTCTTTCAATAGTTCCAGCCATCTTCTTTATCTCATATTCAACTCCTTCTGGTTAAATAAATAAGTAAGAATTTTATGGTCCAACTTAATCTGAAATTTCTCTCCGTATAGGTAATGTCTCCATATCTTGACAACATGTATTACTGCCGCTAACTCCAAATCGTGGGTGGGGTAATTTTTCTCATGTATCTTCAATTGTATCGAGGCATAAGCAATTACTTTCTCTCCTTGCATAAGCACACATCCTAATCCCAATCCCGACGCATTAATGTATAAAGTAAATGTCTGTCCTGGAACGGGAATAGTCAAAATCGGAGCGGATATCAATCTGGTCTTCAACGTTTGGAAACTCTTCTCACATTTATCGGTCCACATGAACTTTTTACCTTTCTTAGTCAAACTGGTAAGAGGTACGGCAATCTAGGAATAGTCTTCCACGAATCTCCGATAATAACCAGCTAGTCCCAGAAAACTTCTAATTTCTGAAACGCTCTTTGGTGCTTCCCACTTTACAATAGCCTCGATCTTGCTGGGGTCTACTTTGATTCCTTCAGCGGATACTACATGGCCTAAGAAGGCGACTTCATTTAACCAAAACTCACACTTTGAAAATTTGGCATATAGCTTCTCTTTCCTTAAACGCTGTAGGGCGGCGTTTAGGTTCTTGATATGAGTTTCTTCGTCCTTGGAGTATACCAATATATCATCAATAAATACTATAACCGACGTATCCAACATATCATGGGAAACCCGGTTCATTAGTTCCATAAAAGTTGCTGGTGCATTTGTTAATCCAAAAGACATGACCAAGAACTCATAATGTCTATATCTGGTCCTGAAAGCTGTCTTTGAAATATCACCTTCTTTAATCTTCAACTGATGATAGCCTGATCGAAGATCGATCTTAGAAAATACCTTTGCTCCTTGCAACTGATCGAACAAGTCATCGATCCGAGGTAGTGGATATCGATTCTTGATTGTCAGTTTATTCAACTCCCGATAGTCGATTCATAATCAAACGCTACCATCCTTCTTCTTCACGAATAACCCCGACGCTCCCCATGGTGATATACTAGGTCGAATATAACCTTTTTCCAGCAGTTCCTATAGTTGCACTTTCAGTTCCTTCAGTTCAGTAGGAGCCATTCTGTAAGGTGCTTTTGATACTGGTGCAGCTCCAGGTACAAGGTCTATCACAAACTCTATGGCTCGGTCGGGTGGTAATCCTGGTAGTTCCTCCAAAAATACGTTGGGATAGTCCCGTACGACTTTAATATCTTCCATTTGTGTGCTTCCTTGGTTAGGTCGACCACTGACACTAGATACCCGACTGCCCCCTTCTCAAGGCACTTCTTAGCCTTTAGTGTTGAGAGTATGAGCTTGCGTTTACGGGGAAGTTTGGTTCCAAAAAAACTAAATTTTGCTCCTTCTTTGTCTTTAAATGTTAGCTTCTTTTCGTCGCATAATAGGTTTGCAGAATGCCGACCTAACCAGTCCATTCCCAAGATGACGTCAAAGTCTACCATATCAAGTTGTATCAAGGTTGCATCTAAGGTTTTCTCGCCAATGAGAACTGGACATGGTCCATAGCCTTTCTCTAATTCCACTTCTAACCCCAACGGTGACCGTACAAGTATTTTGTAGTCTAATGTTTTGATGGGTAAGTTTATCTTCTTTTCGAATGACACAGATATGAATGAATGAGTAGCTCCTGAATCAAAGAGTACTCTGGCGGGTACGCCATTTATAGGTATGATTCCTGTGATTTATTTAACTTAGTCTACATGCTCATATAATGTAATTACAACTTTAAAAGTTTCAGTCATACCTGTGACCACATCGGGTAATGCGGTAGCATCCTCGGATGTAACAGCATATACCCGTCCCTGATGGAACTACTTCTTGGGTTTAGAGCACTCCCTTGCCATATGTCCCGGTTGGTTGCAGTTAAAATACTTTGGGCCTTCATAATTTGGCATTGGCTGTTGTTGAACTACTGGAGTAGTCCTGGGTGCAGCAGTAAAGCCCTGAGCACGGAAGGGTTTAAATGTCTTGTTGTTCCCTCCGTTGTAAGTATTTCCAGCTGGCCTTTTGATACCCCGGTTCTGTGCTAAATAACTCTCCTTCTGGCTCGATTCAATAACCCGAGCTATTTGGATAGTTTCATTGTAAATCTTCTTTTCTAAGCCCAGAATGTGCTCTCTGATGCTTCCTCTCAGTCCTGTGATGAACCTACGGGTTTTGGTGTCTTCTTCCTGCATACTAAGTGGTGCAAAGAAAAACAGCTCCTCATAACGTTGTTGATATGCATCCACTGACATCTGTCCCTGATATAGACTCAGGAACTCCTTCTCCATAGAATCTCTGAAGCTTCATGGAAAATATTTCTCAAAAAAAGCTTCTTTATAAACAGCCCAATTCAGTTGGGCATGCTTGGTCAATAAGTAAGCCCTAGCCGATTTCCACCAATGATGTGCATCACCCTTTAGCATGAAGGTGGCACATAATACTTTTTCTTTCTCTGTAATAGTCATCATGAGGAAATTTCTCTCCATCTCGTCTATCCAGTGTGCTGGCCATAATGGATCAGACGGTTTGCCATTAAATTCCCTAGGATTCATCTTCAAAAATCTCTCAACCAGTCGAGAGTGATCCATCTGATTTTGGGGGTATTCCCCAAACATAGGGGGTGGATACTGATAATTAACCTGAGCTGCTTCCAGACCGGGTACTGGAATTTGTGCAGCAGGTTGTTTAGGTGTTTGAGGTGCTGGGTGGTTACCCACCGGTGCTGCACTGGCTTGTCCCATCTGCATGGGTGTAGCATGAGCAGCCTGGAACATGATTCCCATTGCAACCTGCATTTGAGCCTGTACGTGTTGCATCTGTTGCAGCTGCTGAGCTAGGTTCATAACTACGGTTGCTAGTTTCGGTGGTGGAGGTGGCAAATTTATAGGATTTGCTTGATCTGGATTTCCTGAGGCATGTACATCCTCCTGGCTAGTTTCCTCCACAGGTGGTGGTGGTGGAACTGCATTTCGGCTCTGTCTGGTTACTCTTCTTCCAGGCATATTTTCCTTCTGAGATGGTGGTGCCTAAAAATCATCCAAAATAAGTGAGAAATCATTGATACTCCATGTAGGCACATTAACCGATGTAAATTTTCAAATTTCAATTCATTTTATAAAAAAAATACTATCTTTTCTATGCAGGGTCGATGGTATGTCCGACCCATAGTATCCGATTCTGAAAATAACCTGTTCTTCCCGAGAGCTGAGGGTCGATGTGAGGGTCGATGGGTGTCCGACCCTCAGTTCTGACCCTTAGTTTCCTATCAGATTCCCGAGAACCGAGGGTCGATGGGAGGGTCGATCCGAGGGTCGATGGTTTTGGTCGAATTGTCCGACCCTCAGACCAAGAATCAGTTTTTTAAGATCCGATTTTGAATCATTTCTTATTATTTCCCTCCCATTTCGACTCGTCTCTCCCCTCTGAGTTGCTACAGTGCCACTCCACTATTTTTGGTCGGTTTGAGTCTGGGTTTTGACGTCCACGTCATCCATACAGGTATGTTCTCCCATTTTCACCTTTTTCTAGGTTTTCTCTTCTAGGTTTTTGCTCATTTAACTGGGATTCTTCAAATTAAACTTTTTCCAACCGTAAAAATTCGATTTTTATTGGGGGCTTTTGTTATTGGTGTCTCAAGGAATGAAAACCCTCAAAAAATTTTGAGTTTCATTGGTTGGTTATCGGGAAACTTGGATTTTTGCTCGTTTGCCCTAATTTATCGAAATTTTTTGATTTCTTGAAATTTCTTTAAATTGGTCTTCTTTAGTTCCAATTTCCTACTATGTGAGTGTCGCAGGCTATGTTGGAACCTTCGTAAGTCCTCCTGCTCGCGTGTACGGGTGAAAAGTGAGGCTTTTGGCCAATTTACGTCGTTAAAATGTTAAATTTCAGATTTTTATCCTATTAACTCCTTGTCTCCCTTTTTCTTTCTTATCTGCAGATACCATGGCTCGTACCAAGATACCTAGAGTTCGTGATCCGCTTCGCTTCCACTCCAACAAAGCCGAGGCACAGTGTAAGACCCACACTCTGAAAACCCGGTCTAACCTTGGGTTTTGTATTGTGACAGGTTTTCCGATCATCACCGAGCCAGACGGGGCAAGCGGATAACAAACAGGTACGAAATCGGACCGAAGTCAACCAATGATACCTGATTTTAGGTATACCGGTCAATGGTACCGGATGATGGTACCGGTCGACCGGTATGGCCTGCACAGCTATGTGCGGGAATTTGGAAATTGGTCTCTGTGGGTCCCGCTTTCCTGATTTCGAATCCTAGAAGTTTCCTAATTCTAGTAGGTTTACTAAACCCTATTTCTAGCCTATAAATACACCCTTAAAGCCCTCAAATCCTTTCCATTTTCTCTCACAAACCCTAGAGAAGAGAAAGAGCTTGGAAAGGAGAAGGAGCTAGGAAGAAGAAGGAGATGCCGCCATTACCGTTTGACGAAGCTCTCGCTACGCCTGTCAACGGTAAGTGTTTGAATCCATCTTCTTACCCTATGTTAGTTGTGTGGGTGGATCAATACCATGCAAAGTAGGTATTGATCTAAAACCCTAAATTGGCCAAAAACCCTAAGTTGCCGTCAAACCCCAGATTCAAGTTTCGAGATGATATTCATCGAAACGAGACTTGAATGAGTTGGGGATAACTCTAACTCAAAGCCTAGACTTAGGATGGATAGGAGAAACCCTGAAAATCCATGGAGGATGATCGACGGCAGTCGAAGAACCCATGTATGGTCTTCCGGAGACATACCGGTCGACTATACCGGTTGCACATAGTGCGACCGGTATGTTGCGACCGCTACCTCTCGGGAGGTTGGTTGTGGGGGACCGGCTGACCATACCGGTCGCCAGTCTTTCCTACAGAGCTGCGACCGGTACATGCCACCGGTCAGCTCTGTGAGGGTATTTTGTAACCATGTTGGTTTCCGACCAACATGAAACCCTAAATAATATATTCTAATGAAACCTTAATATTATGTAGGACGCTGTGACTTATCGTTTGGACCTTGCGACGTGGAGCAAGTTATTGAACGAGCGTCAAGTAAGGGAATCTGACCTAAACCTAATAATTAATGGACAGTAAATTGTTGTTAATCATTGAATATCTATGATGTGATGTTTGTGCATATTCACATGCCATCCTTTACTTTCAGTTATTATTATTGTTCATGCATTCATAGGATGTGATTGTTAGGCATGTGATTGTTTTCGTTGGTGTGTGGAGTGGGGCATGGGCCTGGGATCGCTCTTCACACTGGCACCTTTTGTAGTATTCTATCTTAACATGCTTGGTACGGGTGGGGTATCAGGGGAAGATCGTGGTACGTTGGTCTCCGATATTGATGTTGTCCCGACCATCGTTGGGTGGTACTGAGGATTCCGAGTCGACGCTGCCTTGTCCACGATGCTTTAGCTCTATCTCTATGCCGTAGGGAGTTGTGTTGGGATATGGTCTACCTGCGTATTGTTTCTATCCTAGTGGGTTAGTTGCGGATAGGGTATCAGGGGGAGGTGAGGTCTGGAGGTCTCTGACCCGGCCTGCACGCTCTAGCTCTATCTCTATGCCGTAGACGGCTGTGCTGGGATAGAGCATACATTGTTGACATATAGGATTGGTTAGTTGCGAGCCCAGTTTGCGAGCCCTGGCCAGTAGGGGCTTAGGTACTGGTATGGGTAGAGTATCAGGGGAGGTGCGGGTATACCTTAGATCTATCTCTATTCCATGATGGGTGCATGTGGGTTGGTGGTAGTGTGATTACTGTGCGACGCCACACACTCGTGTATAGAGGTACGGGGGCCACCAAACCTTTCTATAGCACATTGCAAACTTAAAACCAGACCACAGCATAAAATGATTGTTACTCATGCATAATCTTGTGAAACTGTCTGATTGTCTTACTGAGCTGTGTTGTGTGCTCACCCTTTGTATATACATTGTTTTAGATCTGGATGCAGGTTATACTGTGGACGATTACGTAAACGCTCCGGCGTATGGTGGTGCTGCGGTGTTGGATGTACAGGCAGGACAGGACGAGCATGACGCTTCATGCGAGTGCCCTTTCTGCGTGTACCTGTGATGGGTTTTTATTTATTCATTTCAGTTATTTTTGTTTGTTATTAAGAGATGTAAAGGATTATTATTTTATCTTTGAATTTGAATAATGGGATATTTATTTAAATTATCAATAGATACTCGGTTCATTCTATTTAAAGTCTTCCGCTGTATATTTATATTCTGATTATGGTTATGTGTAATTGGTTTGTATGGGTGGACACGGCCTATTCGAGATCCTGGTGTGAACCGTTGGTTCGTTGACGGTTCACTCACACCGTTCTGGTTGGATCAGAATTGGGGTGTGACACACAGTATGCCGACTATGCTCGTAAGAAAGTAGAGGGTGGTCGTATGGTGAACTTGGCTGAGCTAGCCTTGTTCAATGTAGAGAGAGCATTTGATGACATGGGGTGGCACTTGCATTGAGATGGCTGACGCTGAGGCTGCTTCTGCCGCTGCTAGATCTCATGTGGATCCTGTCGATGATGATGAACATATGTATATGGATGTCGACTCGATACCACCGCCTTCACCTACGCATGCGGCTGGAGTTGGTACTTCTTCTGCGGCGGATCCTGTACCTGAGACTGGTCCTTCTCATGCGGCTGGTCCTTTACGCCCACCTTCTGATATGATGGATTGCTACAGGAGATCAGGGAGGCTCAGCGCAGATCTGATCTGAAGATGGAGGAGTTGCTAGCCGCCCAGTGCATATCAAACGTGCGGATGGGAGAGCTCATAGAGGTTCAGCGGGCGACTGATAGGAGGGTAGCCGATCTTTTGACTAGTCTACAGACGACCCAGACTCAAATAGCCTGGTTGACTAGAGTCTATGCCGAGGACTGCGACAGAGACTGTGAGGCCCCGCCTCCTCCTTCACCTCCAGCTTCTTGATTGTACTTTATTTCCTTGTACTACAGAGTAACTGTCCGGGTTGTGGACTGTACTCTGCTTTAGTTATGTATAAACGTTTGTTTCTCTCTCATTGAATGTAAAATTATTCCCCATTAATAGATGCATTATTCTCTTTTAAAATTTGGTCTCAATCATCACTTGTGCTTATAATGTGTTAATATTACTGTTTTTACTTTTATCCTATCTCAGTTCACAATTGTCTCGAATGTATATTAGTTCAGCGGACAAGGCCTGAGATGCTCTGATACCAAGTTGTCACACCCAATTTTTGCACTGTTCAGAATGGTGTGATGAACCACTAGCAAACCAACGGTTCAACCAGGATCTCGAGTAGGCTATATTCGTGTTATCTAAACTCCCATACATCCATAATCATAATCAGAGTAAATACACAATAGCGGAAGTCTTATAGTAAAACGAACTGAGAATCTACTGTGATATTAATAATTAAATAGCAAATTATTCTGTATCAACTGAGACATAAGTAAATATCAAATACAAGTCTTTAATAAATCCAAATAAAGAAAACTAGAAAATATCTAATCGAATACACATGAGTTGCACTCGCAAGAGGAGTCATGTGTATCTACTTCAACTTCAACCTCCATTACTGCTATATTCCCATACGTTGGAGCGTTTACATAGTCTTCAACTGTGAAACCTGCATCATCAACTAAAATATTCGACGTCGAGGGGTGAGCACACATCACGGCTCAGTGAGTAGACAAAACAATGCAACATTACATATGCATGCAATCAATTCATATCTTTGGTCTGGTTTAAAGTTTACAATATGCAATAGAAAGGTTTAGGTAGTCAAAGGTTGCGTTTATTGACCCCGCCTCTATACACAAGTGTGTGACGCCGCCCGAAGGTAACGTTTATCGTCGACTCACAAGCACCCAATCATGAACATTATATAACAAAGGTTAACATTTATTGCTATATAGTGCCATACCAACACGTAAGCCCCTGTTAGCGAGGGCTGCAAACTGGGCTCGCAACTAACCAATCCTAATGCCAATCAGTGTATCCAAGGCCTCACCCCAGCATCCCTCAGAATATCCATAGAGATAGATTTAAGGCCCCCCGGTAGAGTCAGAGACTATAAGGACCAAGGCCACCTCCCCTGATACTCTACGACATAATAGTTCTACTAAAGTATTGGCGATACGACGATTCTAATGCACAAGACTTGAGTTAGAGATAAAGCTAAAGTGTTAAGACCCGCCAAAGGTTAACGTTTATTGACGTTCTCACCACACCTCTCATGATACTTTCTCACATCAAGTACACCAACCACACACATACAATTACATGCCTATTCCTATCATCATCATCATCATGTTATAAACAATAAAGTAAATATGCATGAACAAATAATAGAAATATTGGATGACATGTTCTATGCACATTACAAACATATTCGCATAGAATCAAGCATGGCATTGGACTCAAGAAAATAGAAAATAGTTTGTTATTAACCAATTAGTTTAGAGCTCTGTTTCCTCACCTTAGCTTGCTAATAGATACTTTTTCAATCTTTAGAATCACCTTTATATTGTTATTATATTGCTAGAAGACCTAACAAAGTCGGTAGAATTTAATTAAAATTTATTTGGAATTTAAAAACCATTCTGTTAACTGAGGGTCGGAGGTAGGGTCAGAGTCCTTATCGACCCTGGGTGTGACCCTCCCCAAACTCTGAACTTCCCGAATACTGAGGGTCGATAGTTAGGATCACCTAGGGTCGGATGGTCATCGACCCTCGGTGCGACCCTAGGTGTACTTTGGTCAATTTCCCTCTTTTAGTTCATTCTTCGTGCTTGGGATCCTATGGCTTGCTCCTAAATTCCATTATACATTCATTCCATGGTCTGAAACCATGAATCATCCACCTAAATAGCTTTCATGCATTCTCCTATGGTTTTCCATGAAAACCTAACCATGGGCTGATGGTTTGGGTTTCTCTGAGATCACACTCTCATTAATATCTAACCTAAGGTCTATAGAAACTCATGGAATTAGTATCCATACATGAGAAGAATACTCCTTCTCTGCAACTCTTCTCTTTTGGCTAATTTCTCTTCCTTGCTTCTCTTCTTTCTCTTTTCCTTCTCTTCTCTTTCTCTCAATTCAATTAGGGTTGTGAAAGGAGTGAAAGAGGCTTAGGGACGTCCTTTAAATAGTGTAGAAAAATCCTAAAATAAGTCCCTTTGAGATTAGGAAAGAATCCCACTCAAAAATTAGGAAATTTCCTAATTTCAATTTCGGAGGCAACTGAGGGTCGATGGGAGGGTCGATGATCCCGTCGACCCTAGGTTTCTAATGAGTCCGACAACTGAGGGTCTGACTTTCTATTTTGGGGGGATCTGACCCTCCTTGGCTGGGTATGCGACCCTCCCCTTAAATTAAGTGTTTTTGGGTCGATTTGATACCTGGGATCTCGATCTCCTTCACGCCCGTGGTCCATTTGACTCACCATGATGGGTAAACCTGGTTCAAGGTGGTAAGACCAGGTTAGATTGACACGGGTCTTACAGAAGTACATAGAAGAAGAAGAATGTAGAAGAAGAATAAAGGACAAAGAAGAAGAATGAAGAATGAAGAATCAAGAAGAAGATGAAGAAGAAGAAGAAAGAAAAAAGAATGAGAAAGAATAACATAGAAAAAGAAGAATGAAGAAGAAGAATTTCGAAGAAGAATGAAGAACAAAGAAGAATAATGAATAATAAAGAATGAAAAAGATTACTTACCCAAAAAAAAAAAGAATGAAAAAGAAAAAGAAAGAAAATAAAGAAAGTAGTTGAAAGAAGAAAAATGAAAAAGAAAGAAGAAGAATAAGAACAAAAAAGAAGGAAGAAGAAGAAGAAGAAAATTACCACACAAAAGAAGAAGAAGAAGAAGAAGTAGTTTGTTGGCGCACTTTTGAAGGGCGTTGGCCCACTTCAGAAGGGCCAGGGTGCACTTCTAAAGTGTGTTGAACCACTTCTTCTTCTTCTTTATTCTTCTTCCTCATGTCCTTTCTTCTTTTTCTTCTAGATTCTTGTTCTTCGGTCTTCTTCTTCATTTTTTTTCTTCTTTCTTTTTCTTTATTGTTCTTATTCTTCTTCTTATTTTTCTTCTTCTTCGTTCTTCTTCTGTTTTACACCATTTTTTGACAGTATGGGTTACGATCACCTCATGTGTTACCATCTAAGTTTTATTCTTTTGACAATATGAGTTGATGACCCAACTCCTTGTTCTTAGGATTAGGCTACTCTCTAGCTCAATCGCATTCGGATTCCCTCTGTTTCTAGAAGATGCGGTTGAGCTTGACTGTAGGGTTTACAACTTAGATTGCTAGAAGTGCAAAATTTAGATGCTAACTGCATGAGATGATCGTGAATCATATTGTCATAAAATGGTGAAAAATGTGCTCCTGTTCTTTGAATGAAAAAGAAGAAGAAGAATAAAGCAAAAAAAGGAAAAAGAAAAAGAATAAGAGGGGGAAACAAGACGAATAAAGAATAAAAAAGAAGAAGAATGGAGAAGAAAAAGGAAGAGAAAGAAGAAAAATAATGGAGAAGAAAGAGGAAGAGAAAGAAGAAAAATAATGATGAAGAAAGATGAAGAAGAAGAAAAAGAAGAAAATGAAGAAGAATGACGAAGAAGAAGAAGAATGAAGATGAAGAAAAAGAAGTAGAAGATGAAGATTGAAAAATGGCGAAGAAGAATGAAGAAAAAGAAGAAGAATAAGTAGAAGAAAATGACTGAAGAAGAAGACGATGAATGAAGAAGAAGAAAATGAAGACGAAGAAGATGAAGAAGAGTGAAGAATGAAGAAGAAGAATGAGGAAGAAGAATGTAGAAGAAGCACGAAGAACAAAGAAAAAGAATGATGACAAAAAGGAAGAAGATGAAAAAGTAATTGAAAGAAGAAGTATGAATAAGAATGAAGAAGAAGAAATAGAAGAAGAACGAAAAAGAAAGTAGAAGAATAAGAAGAAATTACCACACACAAAAAAAAGAAAACATGTAAAAGTTTACGGGCGCACCTCTGAAGGGCGTCGGCGCACTTTAAAAGTGCGTCAGTGCAGTTCTTCATCTTCTTTTTTATTCTTCTTCCTCTTCTTCTTTCATCATGTCCTTTTTTCTTTTTCTTCTTCATTCTTCTTCTTCCGACTTCTTTTTCCTTTTTCTTCCTCTTTCGTCTTCTTCATTCTTCTTCTTCTTACTTCTTCTCATTCATCTTTTTATTTTTCATCTTCTTCATTCTTCTTCTGTTTTCCACCTTTTGGTGACATTAAGGGTTACGATCATCTCATGTGTTAGCATCCAAGTTTTATTCTTCTGACAATCTAAGTTAAAGACCCAACTCCTTCTTCTTAGGTTTAAGCTACTCTCAAGCTCAATCGCATTTGGATTCCCTTTGTTTCTAGAAGATGCAGTTAAGCTTGAGTGTAGGGTTTGCAACTCAGATTGTCAGAAGAATAAAATATAGATGCCAACTGTATAAGATGATCGTGAACCATATTGTCATAAAATGGTGCAAAATGTGCTCGTGCTCTTTGAATGAAAAATAAAGTAGAAGAAGAATGAATCAGAAAGAGGAAAAAGAAGATGAAGAAGAATAGGAAAGAAGAAGAATGAAGATGAAGAAAGAAGAATGAAGAAGAAAGAGGAGGAGAAAAAAGGAAAATAATGAAGAAAAAAGATGAAGAAGAAGAAAAAGAGGAAAAAGAAGAAGAATGAAGAATGAAGAATGAAGAAGAAAAAGTAAGAAGAATAATGAAGATGTAGAAAAAGAAGAAGAAGATGAAGATTGAAGAAGAAGAATGTAGAAGAAGAATGAGGAACAAAGAAGAGGAATGAAGAATGAAGAACGAAGAAGAAGAATGAAGAAAAGTATGAGAAAGAAGAACATAGAAGAAGAAGAATGAAGAAGAAGAATGTAGAAGAAGCATGAAGAACAAAGAAAAAGAATGAAGACGAAAAAGAAGAAGATGAAAAAGTAGTTGAAAGAAGAAGAAAGTAGTAGAAAGAAGAAGAAGAAGTAGAAAAAGAGCGAAAAAGACAGAAGAAGAATAATAAGAAATTTACAACAAAAAAAAAAACAAGAAGTAGAAGTTTGCGAGCGCATCTCTGAAGGTCGCCGGCGCACTTCTTGATCTTCTTTTTTATTTTTCTTCCACTTCTTCTTTCATCATGTCCTTTTTTCTTTTTCTTCTTCATTCTTCTTCTTCCGTCTTCTTTTTCCTTCTTCTTCCTCTTTCGTCTTCTTCATTCTTCTTCTTCTTTCTTCTTCTCATTCATCTTCTTAGTTTTCTTCTTCATTCTCCTTTCATTTTCCAACTTTTTGTGACACTATGGGTTACGATCATCTCATGTATTAGCATCCAAGTTTTATTCTTCTCACAATCTGAGTTGAAGACCCAACTCCTTCTTCTTAGGATTAAGCTACTCTCTAGCTCAATCGTATTTGGATTTCCTCTGTTTTTAGAAGATGTTGAGCTTGAGTGTATGGTTTGCAACTCAGATTGTCAAAAGATTAAAACATGGATGCTAACAGCATGAGATGATCATAAACCATATTGTCATAAAATCATGCAAAATGAGCTCGTACTCTTTGAATGGAAAATAAGAAGTTGAAGAATGAATCCGAAAGAGGAAAAAGAAGATGATGAAGAGGAAACAAGAAGAATGAAGATGAAGAAAGAAGAAGAATGAAGAAGAAAGAGGAAGAGAAAGAAGGAAAATAATGAAGAAGAAAGATGCGGAAGAAGAGAAAGAGGAAAAAGAAGAAGAATGAAGATGAAGAAAAAGAAGATGAAGATAAAGATTGAAAAATGGCAAAGAAGAACGAAAAAAAAAGATGAAGAATAAGTAGAAGTAGACGAATGAAGTCGAAGAAGATGAAGAAGAAAGAAGAAAAGAATGAGAAAGAAGAAAAAAGAACATAGAAGAAGAAGAATGAAGAAGAAGAATGTAGAAGAAGAATGAAGAACAAAGAAGAAGAATGAGGAATGAAGAATGAAGAAGATGATGAAGAAGAAGAAGAATGAAGAAAACAATGAGGAAAAAGAACATAGAAGAAGATGAATAAAGAAGAAGAATGTAGTAGAAGAATGAAGAACAAAGAAGAAGAATCATGAATAAAGAATGATGAAGAAAAAGAAGAAGCTGAAGAAAATAGTTGAATGATGAAGAATGAATAAGAGAGAAGAAGAAAAAGAATGAAAAAGAAATAAGAAGAAGAAGAAGTAAATTACTCAAAAAAAAAAAGAATGAGGCGCATCTGAAGGGCGCGAGCGCACTTCTTCTTTTTTATTCTCCTTCATCTTCCTCATCCATCAAGTCCTTTTCTCCTTTTTCCTCTTCATTCTTCTTCTTCTGTCATCTTTTTCATTTTTCTTCTTCTTCATTCTTCTTCTTATTTTTCTTCTTCTTCATTTTTCTTCTGTTTTACACCATTTTGTGACAATATGGATTATAATCATCTCATGTGTTAGCATCCAAGTTTTATTTTTTTGACAATCTGTGTTCAAAACCGAATTCCTTTTTCTTAGCATTAAGCTGCTCTCAAGCTCAATCGCATTTGGATTCCCTTTGTTTCTAGAAGATGCAGTTGAGCTTGAGTATAGAGTTCGCAACATAGATAGTCAGAAAAATAAAATTTGGATGCCAAACTGCATGAGATGATCGTGAACCATATTGTCATAAAATGTGCAAACTATGCTCGTGCTCTTTGAATGAAAAAGAAAACAAAGAAGAATGAAGTAGAAAGAGGAAAAAGGAGAAGAAGAAGAAGAGGACGAAGAACGAAGAGGATGAATGAATAAGATAGAGGAATAGAAAGAAAAAAAAATAATGAAGAAAAAAGATGAAAAAGAAGAAAAGGAAGAAAAATTAGAAGAATGAAGAAGAAGAAGAAGAAGAAGAAGAATAAGAAGAATGGAGAAGAAAAAGAAAGAAAAAGAATGAAGATGAAGAAAAAGAAGAAGAAGATGAAGATGGAAAAATGGTGAAGAAGAATGAAGAAAAAGAATAAGAATAAGTAGAAGAAGACGAATGAAGAAGAAGAAGACGAATGAAGAAGAATGAAGAAATGAATGAAAAAGAAGAAAGAAGAACATAGAAGAAGAAGAAGAAGAATGTTGAAGAAGAATGAGGAACAAAGAAGAAGAATGAAGAATGAAGAATGAAGAAGAAGAATGAGGAAAAGAATGAGAAAGAAAAACATAGAAGAAAAAGAATGAAGAAGAAGACTGTAGAAGAAGCATGAAGAACAAAGAAAAAGATTGAAGAAGAAAAAGAAGAAGATAAAGAAAGTAGTTGAAAGGATAAGAAAGAAAAAGGAAGAAGAAGAAGAAGTAGAAGAAGAACGGAAAAGAAAGAAGAAGAATGAGAAGAAATTTACCACAAAAAAAAGAAAAAAATAGAAGTAGAAGTACGTTGGCGCACTTCTGAAGGGTGCTGGCGTACTTCATCATCTTCTACTTCTTCTTTATTCTTCTTCAACTTCTTGTTTTATCATGTCCTTTTTTTCTTTTTCTTCTTCATTCTTCTTCTTCCATCTTCCTTTTTCTTTTTCTTTCTTCTTCTATAATCTTCTTCTTCTTTCTTCTTTTCATTGATCTTCCTATTTTTCTTCTTCTTCATTCTTCTTCTGTTTTCCACCTTTTTGTGACACTATGGGTTACGATCATCTCATGTGTTAGCATCTAAGTTTTATTCTTCTGGAAATCTGAGTTGAAGACCCAACTCCTTCTTCTTAGGATTAAGCTACTTTCTAGCTCAATCGCATTTGGATTCCCTCTGTTTCTAGAAGATCTGGTTGAGCTTGAGTGTAAGGTTTGCAACAAAATTGTCAGAAGAATAAAATTTGGAAGCCTAATTGCATGATATGATCGTTAACCATATTGTCATAAAATGGTGCAAAATGTGCTCGTGTACTTTGAATGAAAAAGAAGAAGAAGAAGAAGAAGAAGAAGAGGAAAGAAGAAGAATGAGGAAGAAGAATGAAGAAGAATGAAGAAGAAAGAGGAAGAAAAAAAAAGAAAAATAATGAAGAAAAAAGATGAAGAAGAAGAAAAGGAAGAAAAAGAAAAAGAATGAAAAGAAGAAGAACGAAGAAGAAAAAGAAAGAAGAAGAATGAAGATGAAAAAAAAGAAGAAGAAGATGATGATTGAAAAATGGCGAAGAAGAATGAAGAAAAAGAAGAAGAATAAGTAGAAGAAGACGAATGAAGAAGAAGAATGACGAATGAAGAAGAATGAAGAAAAGAATGAAAAAGAAGAAAGCAGAACATAGAAGAAGAAGAATGAAGAAGAAGAATGTATAAGAAGAATGAGGAAGAAAGAAGAAGAATGGAGAATGAAGAATGAAGAAGAAGAATGAGGAAAAGAATGAGAAAGAAGAACATAAATGAAGAAGAATGAAAAAGAAGAATGTTGAAGAAGCATAAAGAACAAAGAGAAAGAATGAAGAAGAAATTGAAGAAGATGAGGAAAGTAGTTGGAAGAAGAAGAAAGAAAAGAAAGAAGAAGAAGAAGTAGAAGAAGAACAAAAAAGAAAGAAGAAGAATAAGAAGAAATTTACCACAAAAAAAAAAGTAGAAGTACGCTGGCGCACTTTTCATCTTCTTCGTTATTCTTCTTCCACTTCTTCATTCAGCATGTCCTTTTTTCTTTTTCTTCTTCATTCTTCTTTTTCCGTATTCTTTTACCTTTTTCTTCATCTTTCTTCTTCTTCATTCTTCTACTTATTTCTTCTTATCTTTTATCTTCTTATTTATCTTCTTCTTCATTCTTCTTCTATTTTGCACCTTTTTGTGACACTATGGCTTACGATCATCTCATGTATTAGCATCCAAGTTTTATTCTTCTGACAATCTGAGTTGAAGACCCAACTCCTTCTTCTTACGATCAAACTACTCTCTAGCTTAATCGCATTTGGATTCCCTCTGTTTCTAGAAGATGTGGTTGAGCTTGAGTGTAGGGTTTGCAACTCAGATTGTTAGAAGAATGAAATATGGATGCTAACTGCATGAGATGATCGGGAACCATATTGCCATAAAATGGTGCAAAATGTACTCGTGCCCTTTGAATGAAAAAGAAGAAGAAGAAGAATGAAGCAGAAAGAGTAAAAAGAAGAAGAAGAAGAGGAAGAAACTAGAAGAATGAAGAAGAAAGAGGAAGAGAAAGAAGAAAAATAATGAAGATGAAAGACGAAGAAGAAGAAATAGAAGAAAAAGAAGAGAAATGAAGAAGAATAAGAAATAAGAAGAATGAAGATGAAGAAAAAGAAGAAGAAGATGAAGATTGAAGAAGAAGAATGTAGAAAAAGAATGAGGAACAAAAAAGAAGAATGAAGAATGAACAATGAAGAAGAAAAATAAAGAAAAGAATGAGAAAGAAGAAGAATGTAGAGAAGAATGTAGAAGAAGATAAAGAACAAAAAAAATGAATGAAGAAGAAAAAGAAGAAGATGAAGAAAGTAGTTGAAAGAAGAAAAAAGAAAAAGAAAGAAGAAGAAGAATAAGAAGAAATTTACCACAAAAAAACAGAAGTAGAAGTTCAATGGCACACTTCTGAAGGGCGCCGTCACACTTTTAATGGGCACTGGCGCACTTCTTCATCTTCTTCTTTATTCTTCTTCCACTTCTTCTTTCATCATGTCCTTTTTTCTTTTTCTTCTTCATTCTTCTTCTTTCGTCTTCTTTTTCCTTTTTTATTTTCATTCTTCTTCTTCTTTCTTCTTCTCATTCATCTTCTTCTTCATTCTTCTTCTGTTTTCCACCTTTTTGTGACACTATGGGTTTCGATCATCTCATGTGTTAGCATCCAAGTTTTATTCTTCTGATAATCTGAGTTGAAGACCTATCTCCTTCTTATTAGGATTAAGCTAGTCTCTAGCTCAATCGCATTTGGATTCCCTCTGTTTCTAGAAGATGCAGTTGAGCTTGAGTATAGGGTCTGCAACTTAGATTGTCAAAAGAAAAAAATATGGATGCTAACTCCATGAGATGATCTTAAACCATATTTTTATAAAAAAAGGTACTCGTGCTCTTTGAATGAAGAAGAAGAAGAAGAAGAAGAAGAAGAAGAAGAGGAGGAAACAAGAAGAATGAAAATGAAGAAAGAAGAGGAATGGAGAAGAAAGAAGAAGAGAAAGAAAAAAAATAATGAAGAAGAAAGACAAAGAAGAAGAAAAGGAAGAAAAAGAAGAAGAATGAAGAAGAAGAAGAAAGTATAAGAATGAAGATTAAAGAAGAAGAATGTAGAAGAAGAATGAGGAACAAAGAATAAGATTGAAGAATGATGATTGATGAACAATGAAGAAAAGAATGTAGAAGAAGCATGAAGAACAAAGAAAAAGAATGAAGACGAAAAAGAAGAAGATGAAAAAGAGTTGAAAGAAGAAGAATGAAAAAGAAAGAAGAAGAAGAAGTGGAATAAGAACGAAAAAGAAAGAAGAAGAATAAGAAAAATTTACCACAAAAGAAAAATGTAAAAGGGTGCTGTCGCACTTCTGAAGGGCGCTGGCACACTTTTAAAGTGCGCTGGCGCACTTCTTCATCTTCTTCTTCTTCTTTCGTCCTGACCTTTTTTTTCCTTTTCAACTTCATTCTTCTTCTTTCGTCTTCTTTTCCTTTTTCTTCTTCTTTCTTCTTCTTCATTCTTCTTCTTCTTTCTTCGTCTCATTCATCTACTTATTATTCTTCTTGTTCATTCTTTCTTCTGTTCTCCACCATTTCGTGACACTATGGGTTATGATCATCTCATGTGTTAGCATCCAAGTTTTATTCTTCTGACAATCTGAGTTGAAGACCCAACTACTTCTTCTTAGGATTAAGTTACTCTCTAGCTGAATCGCATTTGGATTCCCTCTGTTTCTAAAAGATGCGATTGAGCTTGACTGTAGGGTCTGCAACTCAGATTGTCAGAAGAATAAAATGTGGATGCTAACTGCATGTGATGATCGTGAACCATATTGTCATAAAATGGTGCAAAATGTGCTCGTGCTCTTTGAATGAAAAAGAAGAAGAAGAAGAAGAAGAAGAAGAAGAAGAAGAAGAAGAAGAAGAAGAAGAAGAAGAAACAAGAAGAATGAAGAAGAATGAAGAAGAAAGAAGATGAGAAAGAAGAAAGATAATGTAGAAGAAAGACGAAAAAGAAGAAAAAGAAGTAGAATGAAGCAAAAGAAGAAATAAAAAGAAGAAGAATGAAGATGAAGAAAAAGAAGAAGAAGATGATGATTGAAGAAGAAGAATGTAGAAGAAGAATGGGGAAGAAAGCGGAAGATTGAAGAATGAAGAATGAAGAAGAAGAATGAAGAAAAGAATGAGAAAGAAGAACATTGAAGAAGAAGAATGAAGAAGAAGAATGTAGGAGAAGCATGAAGAACAAAGAAAAAAAAATGAAGAGGAAGAATGAAGAAGAAAAATGAAGAGAAGAAGAGCTCTGCCGGTGACAGGTAAGCTCGGCTTGGGTATCGTTAGACACCCCCATCTTCCTCCCTGCCCCTGACCTCCCTCCATCCCGAATCCTTCCCTGAGTTGTCGGAGCCCATTCCCGGCGGTAGCGCCTGTTCCATATGGCCTGTATTAACCCCAAAACCCCCCTGCTGTCCTAGATGGTGGGGAACCTTCTTTGTTTGCATCTGGGCCGAATGTATTACCTGGTCAAGATGCACATCTGAACCGATGCATGGGCAGTGATGCCTATCGGGGGGAGGAGTTCCCTCCCCTTCTCTCCTATCCTCCTCTTAGGACAAACCTGCCACCATCTGCGACAAATGATTGGGATAAACCTCCTGTTCCTATAACCCGAAAGCCTCATCGACTAAATCTTTGTTTTATCACCCCTTCAACCCGAGGCAACAAGGTATTTGGTGCTTGCTCGAAAAGTGCAGTAGTTGGAGAACTAGTGGTTCTTGACTAAACTTCAGTGGGTTTTTTCTGGGGAAAAAACCATCCTTCTCTTTTGTGCGGGCTGTGTTGCTTCGACAATGGAAACTACAGGGGACTGTGGAGATCCTGCAACTCATCCATGGGGGATTTGCATTTCGTTTTTCAGAGTTAAGTGACAGAGATAATATTCTTGATGGGAATGTGTATTATGTAGTGGATAACCTATGTTCATTCGTCTGTGGGAGAAATGCCTTCACAATGGAGGAATTCTTGGTATGAAAAAATTTCCCCTTTGGGTCTCTCTACCATGACTGCCACTGCATTTATGGGGGGAGGAAAGCTTGAGTGCGATAGGTTCCGTGCTAGGAAACCCCTTATACTCTGATAGCACTACTACCATGAAAAATCGGTGGATTTTTGCTAGAATATGTGTGGACTTTTTAGGTGAGCATCCTCTCTTAGATTCTATTTGAGCAGGTTGTGAAATATGAATGGAAACCACCCCACTGCCTTACATGTGGTGTTTTCGGTCATCTTTCAAATGCTTGCTTGCTGAAACCTATTGAGGTAGATTCAAAAATTCCTTTGGACCCAGGCGTAAATCATAGGGAGGAACTGCTGATGGAAAACAGGTCGTCAGAGAAGGATGGTGAGCAACTCGGAATAAAGGTTGCAGTGCAGCCCGATAAAGATCCCTCAAAGTCAGATTCAGGTGCTGCTTGTGGTTCTGAGAATCAGAGGAATCCTATGCTGGTGAAGAAGAAGAAGTCCAGCGGGTTTCGGGAACACCTATGGATTCCAACCCGACCCGGCTCCAGTCTGCCCATGCCTGGGCGTACTTCCTCTGCTATAGGCCATGTGTCTACTAGCCATGGGGCTGCGCCTACACTACTAGGAAAATTTCAGGTACACCTGTCTACCCCTTGCCAAAATAAGCCTAAAATTTCAAATTCAAAAACCTGTTCCGAAACTGGTGCTTGTCCCCCTAACCCCTTTGGGTACCTAAGCAATATCTGATCTGGTGGATTCTTCCAACCTGGAAAATAATTCCCCATTGGTCAAAAATTCATCAGCTGGGCATACCCCTTTCCATAGCCGGGTGTCTATCCTAGCTAGGGAGAACTGAAGGGTCTTGATGGGGGGGCTGGGATGGGCTGAGCAGAATGATGTGGACGTCTTTACATATGAGATTGTGGCCAGTTTTAGATTAGCCCCCCTCCCTCATCTTCATCGATTTTGAAATCCTTGGCCTGTAACGGGGGAAAATCTGGGTCTCGGTGGACTTCTATTGGGTCCCATAAGCAGATACCCTCTCCTAGTTTGGCTGCGAATCAAGAAGGTCTATTAGATGAGGATCTTTTAAACTGTAGTCCGGCTTGGGAGGAGGAGGAAAGCCAATCAGTGCGGGAAGAATGTGAGAAGGATGATGACATATCAATTTTGAAATTGGTGAATAGAGAATTGGGGCTGAGGTCTAATGAGCAGGAGACAATGGATGAGGGAACCACGATATGGCATAAAAAATCTGTTCGGATGGATATTTTGTATTGGAATGTAAGAGGGTTGAATAACCCCTCAAAAAAGCAAGTAGTGAAGAGACACATTAAGCATTTTAAAGTGGGGCTGTGTTGTATCTCTGAACCAAAGATGGCAAAGGATTCCATTGAAAGGAACCTGAGTTATATTATGAAGGGCTGGAAAGTGTTGTTTAATGTCAGTGGCCTGGCTGCTCCGAGGATTATAGTGTGGTGGGATCAAACATGCTTTAGAGTGGATAAAATCAGTGAGGAACCCCAGGTGATATTTTGCAAAGTGACAAATGTAAAGTCCAACTCTCAGTTCTTCATTTCAGCCATTCATGGATCAAATGATCCCTCCCTTCGATCTCAACTGTGGAATTCCTTAAAAAACTCCGGTACTTCAGTTTCTGAGCCATGGGCTGTTATTGGGGACTTTAATGTGGTCAGAACAAATGAGGAGAAGAGGGGAGGAATTGGAGTAAATGTGCACCATGCTTCCCAGTTCAATGACTGCATATTTGATTGTAATCTCCTTGATTTCAAGTGGTCAGGGCATGTTTTTACCTAGTCAAATAATCAAGCAGGGTCTAAGAAGATTTGATGTAAGCTGGACCGAGCCCTAGTAAATCCGGAATAGATAGCTCAATATCAGAACTCAGAAAAAAAATTCCTTGATCCCAGTATCTCTGATCATTGCCCAATTCTAGTGAAATTGGGTATGGAGAAGAACTTTGGTCCCAAGCCTTTCAGATTCATCAATGCTTTGATGGGGAGGCCGGATTTCCTAGAGGTCATTGCAAAGGCCTGGGAAAGTCCCATTTCCAGCAATCTTTCTCCTCTATGTAAAGTGGCAGCAAAACTGAAAAATGTTAAATTAGCATTGAAAATATGGAATAAGGACAGATTTGGTGATATTTCTGTGGCAGTTCGAAAAGCTCAGGAGGAATTAGCTGACATCCAATATGAGCTCTCCATCAATCCATCTGATGAGGAGTTGGCAATGTTGGAAAAGAATTCAAGGAAAGACCTTATCTCGGCTTTAGAAAGGGAGGAAAGTTTCTTGAAGCCAAAATCAAGGATAAATTGGCTCAGTCTGGGGGACAAAAATAACAAATTCTTCCACCATAGTATTAAAAGCCATCACCATATTAACTCCTTCTATTCCATTTTGAATGGGCATGGGGAAAGGCTTGAAGAGCCTAATGCTATAAAGAATGAAGCGGAGCAGTACTTCAGAAACCTCTTCTTTGGGAATAGTGATCCTGAGCTATTGGAAGATGGAATCCAGCAATTAAACCTGCCAAGGACTCTATCTGATGATCAAAAGGAGTATTTGCAACAGAAAATTTTGGAGGACGAGATAAAGAAGACCATTTTCTCCTTTGATGGTAACAAAGCCCCGGGGCCAGATGGATTCAATGCTGATTTCTTTAACATTGTTGTAGTATTGTAGGTGAAGTGGTAACTCATGCTATCCGATGGTTCTTTCATAATCCTTTCATGCCTAGAGATGTGAGCAATACGTTTCTTTGTTTGATCCCTAACGTGGACTGCACAAACACTTTGCTGATTTTAGACCTATTGCCTTGTGCAATGTTTTATATAAGTTTATTGCTAAAATTTTGGCTAACGGAGTGCAGCAGTGCATTAGCTCCATTATAGCAGGGAATCAATCAGCTTTCATCAAAGGGAGAAACATTGCAGATAATATTCTCCTATGCCATGATGTGATTAGAGGTACGGAGAGATCCTCGAGCCCTCCTATAGCCATTTTAAAGGTGGATCTGCATAAAGCTTATGACTCTGTAAACCGTCACTACCTGATAAAATTTTTGGCAAAGATGGGTTTTTCAAAATTGGTGTTGAGGTGGATAAGTGCCTGTATTCACACCCCCATGTTTTCAGTTCTGGTTAATGGAAGCTCGGCAGGCTACTTCAAAGGTCTTAGGGGGATAAGGCAGGGGGATCCTTTATCTCCTTATCTGTTCACTTTATGTATGGAGCCGTAATCTATTTTGCTGGATGATGCGGTCAGACAAAAAGCTATTACTATTCCCCACAAATGCAATGCTACTTCTCTTTCTCATCTTATGTTCGCAAATGATCTCATGATTTTTGCGAAGGCGGAGTGTAGATCTATAACTGGAATCCATGATATTCTCCAAATATTCTCAAGATTTTCAGGGCTTGTGGTGAATCATTTAAAATCTTCTATATTATTGGGGGGAATTACTAATGATGTTAGAGGTCAGATTATTTCTACCTCTGGATTCCCTGAATGCACTCTCCCCATCTCTTATTTGGGTACCCCTCTGGTTCAAGCTAGTTTAACTGCAAGAGACTAGGAGTCCATTATCCAGAAGATTAGATCAAGAATTGAAGGGTGGAAATCTAGATTTCTATCTTATGCTGGTCGTCTGCAACTCATCTCATCAGTCCTTCAAGGTTCTTATTTCTATTGGGCAGGTCTCTTTGGTCTCCCAAGGAAAACATGTATAAATATTGAATCCCTACTGGCAAATTTCCTATGGTCAGGCCCAGATCTCAAGAAGAAAATCCACTATGTTAGTTGGGCCAAAATATGACTTCCAAGAAAGGAAGGGTGCCTTGGCATCAGAAGAGTGAAGGATATGTGTGATGCTGGAGTTATGAAACATCTTTGAAATATAATTATAGACAAAAAAAATATGTGGGTTCAGTGGATTAAAAGAAAGTATATCAAACAAGACTCGATATGGACAGTGAAATCTTCTAAGAACTTCTCCTAGATTTGGCAAAATCAATTAAATCATAGAGACAGGATGAAAAGGAGAGTGGAGCACTCCTTGCGATCGAGGGAGGAGACTTATTTTTGGCTTGATCCATGGTTAGGAGGAGAAACTTTATGGAATAGGATTCAAAATGCAGAGCTTTACATCCCCTTAGAGTAAAAAATGGCCAAAGTAAGTGACTTTTGGGATGGAGACTCTTGGAAGGAATGCCCTAATAGGGACTTGCAAAGTTTTCGAGTCATTTGGGATGAATTAAATCTCTTCCAATGGCAGCCGATGGGGAGAGAAGGTACTATTCATTGCAAAACAGCTGATGGATCTAGAAGAGGGTTTTCAATTAAGGAAGCTTGGGAATCAGACAGAAACCGAGGCACCATAGTGCAGTGGGCAAAAGCAATTTGGTTTCCTACAAATATTCCAAAACACTCCTTCGTCTCTTGGAGGGTGTGTTGGGATGCTCTCCCAACAGCTGACCAGCTTCAAATCAGGAATATAGTGATTCCTTCCCATTGCCTGTTATGTGAGAATGGGAGAGACAACAAAAATCACCTGTTCTTTGAATGTGAATTTTCCACCATTATATGGGAAGCTTGCATGGAACGATGCTATCAAATAGTGAAGAAGCCAGCTACCTATGATATTGAAGTGGCCCGACTAGCCATCACCACCAGTCGGGGTAATGACATATCATGTGTCCAAAAAATAGTGTTTAATGCAATGGTATACAATATTTGGAAGGAGCAAAATGCGAGGATTTTTGCTACTAAGAAGAAGACAACAGAGGAATTAGCTTTTGATATCATTCAAGGTGTCCAAGAGAAAATTACTACTATTAAATTCCACGGGCCCAGAAACCCTCTGGAGGTATTGCCTGTCATCAACTAGAGCATAGATGTTCACAAGGCCAAAGGTCAGTGTTGGTGTAATTGGGTCCTATTCTTCTTGTATAGTCCTCTTTGTGTTTGGGCCTTGTGCCATGTCCTGCCTAGCAGGTTGTATTGTTTTCCTTGGGTTTTCTCTAATAAATGATATCTATTTACCCAAAAAAAAAATTAAATAAATAAAGACAAAAAAGAAGAAGATGAAAAACTAGTTGAAAGAAGAAGAAGGAAAAAGAAAGAAGAAGAAGAAGTAGAATAAGAACGAAAAGAAAGAAGAAGAATAAGAAGAAATTTACCACAAAAAAAAAGAAGTAGAAGTTCGCGGGCGCACTTCTGAAGGGCGCCAGCGTACGTTAGAAGTGCGCAGATGAGTGCGCCGGTGCACTTCTTCATCTTCTTCTTTATTCTTCTTCCACTTCTTCTTTCATCATGTCTTTTTTTCTTTTTCTTCTTCATCCTTCTTCTTGCGTCTTCTTTATCCCTTTTCTTCCTCTTTCTTCTTCTTCATTCTTCTTCTGTTTTCCACCATTTTGTGACACTATGTGTTATGACATCTCATGTGTTAGCATCCATGTATTATTCTTCTGACAATCTAAGTTGAAAACCCAACTCCTTCTTCTTAGGATTAAGCTATTCTCTAGCTCAATCACATTTGGATTCCCTCTGTTTCTAGAAGATGCTCAGATTGTCAGAGAATAAAATATGGATGCTAACTGCATGAGATGATCGTGAACAATATTGTCATAACACGATGTAAAATGTGCTCATGCTCTTTGAATGAAAAAGAAAAGAAGAAGAATGAATCTGGAAGAGGAAAAAGAAAATGAAGAAGAGGAGGAAAGAAGAAGAATGAAGTTGAAGAAAGAAGAAGAATGAAGAAGAAAGAGGAAGAGAAAGAAGAAAAATAATGAAGAAAAAAGACGAAGAAAAGGAAAAGGAAAAAAAGAAGAAGAATGAGAAGAAGAAGAAGAACAACGAAGAAGAAAAAGAAAGAAGAAGAATGAAGATGAAGAAAAAGAAGAAGAAGATGAAGATTAAAAAATGGCGAAGAAGCATGAAGAAAAAGATGAATAATTAGAAGATAACAAATGATGAAGAAGAAGACGAACGAAGAACAATGAAGAAAAGAATGAAAAAGAAGAAAGAAGAACATAGAAGAACGAAGAAGAAGAATGAAGAAGAGGAATGAGGAACAAAGAAGAAGAATGAAGAATGAAGAAGAAGAATGAAGAAAATAATGAGAAAGAAGAACATAGAAGTAGAAGAATGAAGAAGAAGAATGTACAAGAAGCATGAAGAATAAAGAAAAAGAATGAAGAAGAAAAAGAAGAAGATGAAGAAAGTAGTTGAAAGAAGAAGAAAGAAAAAGAAAGAAGAAGAAGAAGTCGAAGAAGAACGTAAAAGAAAGAAGAAGAATAAGAAGAAATTTACCACAAAAAATAAATTTAGAAGTGCGCCTGAAGGGTGCTGGCGCACTTCTTCATCTTCTTCTTCTTCTTTATTCTTCTTCTATTTCTTCTTTCATCTTGTCCCTTTTTTCCTTTTCTTCATCATTCTTCTTCTTTCGTCTTCTTTTTCCTATTTCTTCTTCTTTCTTCTTCTTCATTCTTCTTCTGCTTTCTTCGTCTCATTCATCTTCTTACTTTTCTTCTTGTTCATTCTTCTTCTATTTTCCACCTTTTTGTGAAACATCGGGTTACGAACATCTCATGTGTTAGCATCCATGTTTTTTTCTTCTTGCAATCTGAGTTGAAGACCCAACTCTTTCTTCTGAGGATTAAGTTACTCTCTAGCTCAATCGCAATTAGATTCCCTTTGTTTCTAGAAGATGCGATTGAGATTGAGTGAAGGGTCTGCAACTTAGATTGTCAGAAGAATAAAATGTGGATGCTAACTGCATGTGATGATCATGAACCCTATTGTCATCAAATGGTGCAAAATGTGGTCGTGCTCGTTGAATGAAAATGAAAAAAAAAAAAAGAAGAAGAGGAAACAAGAAAAATGTAGATGAAGAAAGAAGAAGAATGAAGAAGAAAATAAGAAGAGAAAGAAGAAAAATAATGAAGAAGAAAGACGAAGAAGAAGAAAAAGATGAAAAAGAAGAAGAATGAGGAAGAAGAAGAAAAAGAATGAAGAAGAATGAAGATGAAGAAAAAGGAAGAAGTAGATGAAAATTGAAGAAGAAGAATGAAGAAGAAGATTGACGAACAAAGAAGAAGATTGAAGAATGAAGAACGAAGAAGAAGAATGAAGAAAGGAATGGGAGAGAAGAACATAGAAGACGAAGAATGAAGAACAAAAATGTAGAAGAAGCATGAAGAACAAAAAGAAAAAGGATGAAAATGAAAAAAGAAGAAGATGAAAAAGTAGTTGAAAGAAGAAGAAGGAAAAAGAAAGAAGAAGAAGAAGAAGAAGTAGAATAAAAACAAAAAAGAAAGAAGAAGTATAAGAAGAAATTTACCACAAAAAAAAATAAAAGTAGAAGTTCGCGGGCGGTCTTCTAATGGGCGCCGGCATACTTCTAAAGTTCACCGGTGCACTTCTTCATCTTCTTCTTTATTCTTCTTCTACTTCTTCTTCATCATGATATTTTTTCTTTTTCTTCTTCATTTTTCTTCTTCCGTTTTCTTTTCCCTTTTTCTTCTTCTTTGTTCTTCTTCATTCTTCTCCTTATTTCTTCTTCTCATTCATCTTCTTATTTTTCTTCTTCTTCATTTTTCTTCTATTTACACCTTTTTGTGACACTATGGGTTACGATCATCTCATGTGTTAGGATCCATGTTTTATTCTTCAGACAATCTAAGTAGAAGACCCAACTCCTTCTTATTAGGATTAAGCTACTCTCTAGCTCAATCCCATTTAGATTCCCTCTGTTTCTAGAAGATGCAGATGAGCTTGAGTGTAGGGTTTGCAACTCAGATTGTCAGAAGAATAAAATATGGATGCTAATTGTAAGAGATGATTGCGAACCATATTATCACAAAATGGTGCAAAATGTGCTCGTGCTCATTGAATGTAAAAGAGGACGATGAAGAATGAATCAGAATGATGAAAAGGAAGATGAAGAAGAGCATGAAAGAAGAAAAATGAAGATGAAGAATGAAGAAGAATGAAGAACAAAGAGGAAGATAAAGAAGAAAAATAATGGGAAAAAAAAGTGAAGAAGAAGAAAATGAAGAAAAAGAAGAAGAATGAAGAAGAAGAAGAAGAAGAAGAAGAACAAAGAAGAAAAAGGAAGAAGAAGAATCAATATGAAGAAAAAGAAGAAGAAGATGAAGATTGAAAAATGGCGAAGAAGAAAGAAGAAAAAGAGGAATAATAAGTAGAAGAAAAAGAATGAAGAAGAAGAAGATGAATGAAGAACAATGATTAAAAAAATGAAAAAGTAGAAAGAAGAGCATAGAAGAATGAAGAAAAAGAATGTAAAAGAAGAACGAGGAACAAATAAGAGGAATGAAGAATGAAGAAGAAGAATGAAGAAAAGAATGAGAAAGAAGAACATGGAAAAAGAAGAATGAAGAAGAAGAATGTAGAAGAAGCATGAAGAACAAAGAAAAATAATGAAGAAGAAAAGAAGAAGATGAAGAAAGTAGTTGAAAGAAAAAGAAAGAAAAAGAAAGAATAAGAAGAAGTAGAAGAAGAACAAAAAAGAAAGGAGAAGAATAAGAAGAAATTCACCACAAAAAAAAAAGTAGAAATGAGCTGGCGCACTTCTGAAGGGCGCTGGTGCACTTCTGAAGGGCGCTGGTGCACTTCTTCATCTTCTTCTTCTTCTTTATTCTTCTTCTACTTCTTCTTTCATCATGTCCTTTTTTTCCTTTTCTTCTTCATTCTTCTTCTTCCGTCTTCTTTTTCCTTTTTCTTCTTCTTTCTTCTTCTTCTTCATTCTTCTTCTTCTTTCTTTTTCTCATTCATCTTCTTATTTTTCTTCCTTTTCATTCTTCTTTCGGTTTCCACCTTTTTGTGACACTATGGTTTACGATCATCTCTTGTGTTAGCATCCAAGTTTAATTCTTCTGACAATCGGAGTTAAAGACCCAACTACTTTTTCTTAGGATTAAGTTACTCCCTAGCTCAATCGCATTTGGATTCCCTCTGTTTCTAGAAGATGCGATTGAGCTTGAGTGTAGGGTCTGCAACTCAGATTTTCAAAAGAATAAAATATGGATGCTAACAGCATGAGATGATCGTGAACAATATTGTCATAAAATGGTGCAAAATGTGCTCGTGCTCTTTGAATGAAAAAGAAGAAGAAGAAGAAGAAGTGGAGGAAACAAGAAGAATGAAGATGAAGAAAGAAGATGAATGAAGAAGAAAGAAGAAAAGAAAGAAGAAAAATAATGAAGAAGAACAACGAAAAAGAAGATAAAGAAGAAAAAGAAGAAAAATGAGGAAGAAGAAGAAAAGGAAAGAAGAACAATGAAGATGAAGAAAATGAAGAAGAAGATGAAGATTGAAGAAGAAGAATGAAGAAGATGAATGAGGAACAAAGAAGAAGATTGAAGAATGAAGAATGAAGAAGAAGAATGAAGAAAGGAATGTAAAAGAAGAACATTGAAGTAGAAGAAGAATGATGAATTAAAATGTAGAAGAAGCATGAAAAACAAAAATAAAATGAATGAAGGTGAAAAAGAAGAAGATGAAAAAGTTGTTGAAAGAAGAAGATGGAAAAAGAAAGAAGAAGAAGAAGTAGAATAAGAACGAAAAAGAAAGAAGAAGAATAAGAAGAAATTTACCACAAAAAAAAAAAAAAGAAGTAGAAGTTCGCGGGCGCACTTCTAAAGGGCGCCGGCGCACTTCAAAAGTGCGCCGGTGCACTTCTTCATCTTCTTCATTATTCTTCTTCCACTTCTTCTTTCATCATGTCCTTTTTTCTTTTTCTTCTTCATTCTTCTTCTTCCGTCATCTTTTTCCTTTTTCTTCTTTCTTCTTCATTCATCTCCTTCTTTATTCTTCTCATTCATCTTCTTATTTTTCTTCTTCTTGATTCTTCTTCTATTTTCCACCTTTTTGTGACACTATGGGTTATGATCATCTCATGTGTTCGCATCCATGTTTTATTTTTCGGACAATCTGAGTTGAAGACCCAACTCCTTCTTCTTAGGATTAAGCTACTCTCTAGCTCAATCGCATTTGGATTCCCTCTGTTTCTAGAAGATGCGGTTGAGCTTGAGTGTAGGGTTTGCAACTCAGATTGTCTGAAGAATAAAATATGGATGCTAACTGCAAGAGATGATCGTGAAGCATATTGTCACAAAATGGTGCAAAATGTGCTCATGCTCTTTGAATGAAAAAGAAGAAGAAGAAGAACCAATCAGAAAGATGAAAAGGAAGATGAAGAAGAGCCGGAAAGAAGAAGAATAAAGATGAAGAAAGAAGAAGAATGAAGAAGAAAGGGGAAGAGAAAGAAGAAAAATAATGAAGAAAAAAGATGAAGAAGAAGAAAAGGAAGAAAAAGAAGAAGAATGAAGAAGAAGAAAAAGAAGAAGAAGAAGAAGAAGAAGAAGAAGAATGAAGAAGAAAAAGAAATAAGAAGAAGGAATATGAAGAAAAAGAAGAAGAAGATAAAGATTGTAAAATGGAGAAGAAGAATGAAGAAAAAGAAGAATAATAAGTTGAAGAAATCGAATAAAGAAGAAGAAGAAGAATTAAGAACAATGTAGAAAAGAATGAAAAAGAAGAAAGAAGAACATAGAAGAATAAAGAAGAAGAATGTAGAAGAAGAATGAGGAACAAATAAGAAGAATGAAGAATGAAGAAGAAGAATGAAGAAAAGAATGAGAAAGAAGAAAATTGAAGAAGAAGAATGAAGAAGAAGAATGTAGAAGAAGCACGAAGAACAAAGAAAAGAATGAAGAAGAGAAGAAGAAGATGAAGAAAGTAGTTGAAAGAAGAGGAATGAAAAAGAAAGAAGAAGAAGAAGTAGAAGAAGAACGAAAAAGATAGAAGAAGAATAAGAAGAAATTCACCACAAAAAAAAAAATGTAGAAGTGCGCTGGTGCACTCCTTCATCTTCTTCTTCTTCTTTATTCTTCTTCTACTTCTTCTTTCATCATGTCATTTTTTTCCTTTTCTACTTCATTCTTCTTCTTCGGTCTTCTTTTTCCTTTTTCTTCTTCTTTCTTCTTCTTCATTCTTTTTCTTCTTTCTTTTTCTCATTCATCTTCTTATTTTTCTTATTTTTCATTCTTCTTCTGGTTTACACCTTTTTGTGACACTATGGTTTACGATCATCTCAAGTGTTAGCATCCAAGTTTAATTCTTCTGACAATCGGAGTTGAAGACCCAACTCCTTCTTCTTATGAATAAGTTACTCTCTAGCTCAATCGTATTTGGATTCCCACTATTTCTAGAAGATGCGATTGAGCTTGAGTGTAGGGTCTGCAACTCAGATTGTTAGAAGAATAAAATATGGATGCTAATAGCATAAGATGATCGTGAACTATATTGTCATAAAATGGTGCAAAATGTGCTCGTGCTCTTTGAATGAAAAAGAATAAGAAGAAGAAGAAGAGGAGGAAACAAGAAGAATGAAGAAGAAAGAAGAAGAGAAAAAGAAAAATAATGAAGAAGAACAGCGAAGAAGAAGAAAGAGAAGAAAAAGAAGAAGAATGAGGAAGGAGAAGAAAAAGAAAGAAGAAGAATGAAGATGAAGAAAAAGAAGAATGAAGATGAAGATTGAAGAAGAAGAATGAGGAACAAAGAAGAAGATTGAAGAATGAAGAATGAAGAATGAAGAAGAAGAATTAAGAAAAGAATGAGAAAGAAGAACATAGAAGAAGAAGAATGAAGAACAAAAATGTAGAAGAAGCCTGAAGAACAAAAAGAAAATGAATGAAGACAAAAAATAAGAAGATGAAAAAGTAATTGAAAGAAGAAGAAGGAAAAAGAAAGAAGCAGAAGAAGTAGAATAAGAACGAAAAAGAAAGAAGAGTAAAAAGAAGAAATTTACCACAAAAAAAAAAGAAGTAGAAGTTCGCGGGTGCACTTCTGAAGGGCGCCGGCGCACTTCAGAAGTACGCCGGTGCATTTCTTCATCTTCTTCTTTATTCTTCTTCCACTTCTTCTTTCATCATGTCCTTTTTTCTTTTTCTTCTTCATTCTTATTTTTTCATCTTCTTTTTCCTTTTTCTTCTTCTTTCTTCTTCTTCATTCTTCTTATTCTTTATTCTTCTCATTCATCTTCTTATTTTTCTTCTTCTTCATTCTTCTTCTATTTTCTACCTTTTTGTGACACTATGGGTTACGATCATCTCATGTGTTAGCATCCAAGTTTTATTCTTCTGACAATCTGAGTTGAAAACCCAACTCCTACTCTAGATTAAGCTACTCTCTAGCTCAATCGCATTTGGATTCCCTCTGTTTCTAGAAGATGCGGTTGAGCTCGAGTGTTTGGTTTGCAACTCAGTTTGTCAGAATAGTAAAATGTGGATGGTAACTGCATGAGATGATCGTGAACCATATTGTCATAAAATGGTGCAAAATGTTCTCGTGCACTTTGAATGAAAAAGAAGAAGAAGAAGAAGAATGAATTTAAAAGAGGAAAAAGAAGATGAAGAAGGGGAGGAAAGAAGAAGAATGAAGATGAAGAAAGAAGAAGAATGAAGAAGAAAGAGGAAAAGAAAGAAGAAATGTACTGAAGAAAAAAGATGAAGAAGAATTAAAGGAAAGAAGAAGAACGAAGAAGAAAAAGAAAGAAGAAGAATGAAGATGAAGAAAAAGAAGAAGAAGATGAAGATTGAAAAATGTCAAAGAAGAATGAAGAAAAAGAAGAAGAAGTAGAAGAAAACGAATGAAGAAGAAGAAAACGAACGTAGAACAATGCAGAAAGGAATGAAAAGGAAGAAAGAAGATCATAGAAGAATGAAGATGAAGATTGTAGTTGAAGAATGAGGAACAAAGAAGAAGAATGAAGAATGAAGAAGATGAATGAAGAAAAGAATGAGAAAGTAGAACATAGAAGAAGAAGAATGAAGAAGAAGAATGTAGAAGAAGCATGAAGAATAAAGAAAAAAATGAAGAAGAAAAAGAAGAAGATGAAGAAAGTAGTTGAAAGAAGAAGAAAGAAAAAGAAAGAAGAATAAGAAGTAAAAGAAGAACAAAATAGAAAGAAGAAGAATAAGGAGAAATTTACCACAAAAAAAATGTAAAAGTGCACTGGCGCACTTCTGAATGGTGCGGGCGCACTTCTAAATTGTGCTGGCGCACTTCTTCATCTTCTTCTACTTCTTTATTCTTGTTGTACTTCTTCTCTCATCATGTCCTTTTGTTCCTTTTCTTCCTCATTCTTCTTTTTCCTTTTTCTTCTTCATTCTTCTTCTTCTTTCTTCGTCTCATTCATCTTCTTATTTTTCTTCTTGTTCATTCTTCTTCTATTTTCCACCTTTTTGTGACACAATGGGTTACGATCATCTCATGTGCTAGCATCCAAGTTTTATTCTTCTAACAATCTGAGTTGAAGACCCAACTCTTTCTTCTTAGGATTAATTTACTCTCTAGCTCAATCGCATTTGGATTCCCTCTGTTTCTAGAAGATGCGATTGTGCTTGTGTATAGGGTCTGCAACTCAGATTGGCAGAAGAATAAAATATGGATGTTAACTGCATGAGATGATCTTGCACCATATTGTCATAAAATGGTTCAAAATGTGCTCGTGCTCTTTGAATGAAAAAGAAGAAGAAGAAGAAGAAGAGGAAACAAGAAGAATGAAGAAGAAAGAAGAAGAGAAAGAAGGAAAATAATGAAGAAGAATGTTGAAAAAGAAGAAAAATAAGAAATTGAAGAAGAATGAAGAAGAAGATGAAAAAGAAAGAAGAAGAATGAAGATGAAGAAAAAGAAGAAGAAGATAAAGATTGAAGAAGAAGGATGAGGAACAAAGAAGAAGATTGAAGAATGAAGAATGAAGAAGAAGAATGAAGAAAAGAATGAGAAAGAATATCATAAAAGAAGAAGAATGAAGTGGAAGAATGTAGAAGAAGCATGATGAAGAAAGAAAATGAATGAAGATGAAAAAGTAGTTGAAAGAAGAAGAATGAAAAAGAAAGAAGAAGAAGAAGTAGAATAAGAATGAAAAAGAAAGAAGAAGAATAAGAAGAAATTTACTACAAAATAAATATGTAAAAGGGTGATGGCGCACTTCTGAAGGGCGCTGGCGCACTTCTACATCTTCGTTGCACTTCTGAAGTGCGCTGGCGCACTTCTACATCTTCGTCTTATTCTTCATTCAACTTCTACTTCTTCTTTCATCATGTCCTTTTTTTCCTTTTCAACTTCATTCTTCTTCTTCCGTCTTCTTTTTCCTTTTTCTTCTTCTTCCTACTTCTTCATTCTTCTTCTTCTTTCTTCGTCTCATTCATCTTCTTATTTTTCATCATGTTCATTCTTCTTCTGTTTTTCACCTTTTTGTGACACTATGGGTTACGATCATCTCATTTGTTAGCATCCAAGTTTTATTCTTCTGACAATCTGAGTTGAAGACCGAACTCCTTCTTCTTAGGATTAAGTTACTCTCTAGCTCAATCGCATTTGGATTCCCTTTGTTTCTAGAATATGTGATTGAGCTTGAGTGTAAGGTCTACAACTCAGATTGTCAGAAGAATAAAATATGGATGCTAACTGCATGAGATGATCGTGAACCATATTGCCATAAAATGGTACAAAATGTGCTCATGCTCTTTGAATGAAAAAGAAGAAGAAGAAGAAGAAGAAGAAGAAGAAGAGGAGGAAAGCAGAAGAATGAAGTTAAAGAAAGAAGAAGAATGAAGAAGAAAGAAAAAGAGAATGATGAAAAATAATGAAAAAGAAAGATGGGAAAGAAGAAAAATAATGAAGAAGAAAGATGAAAAAGAAGAAAAATGAAGCAAAAGAGGAAATAGAAAGAAGAAGAATGAAGATGAAGAAAAAGAAGAATAATGTAGAAGAGGATGAAGAACAAAGAAGAAGATTGAAGAATGAAGAATGAAGAAGAAGAATGAAGAAAAGAATGAGAAAGACGAACATAGAAGAAGAAAAATGAAGAAGAAGAATGTTGAAAAAGCATGAAGAACAAAGAAAAAAAATGAAGACGAAAAAGAAGAAGATGAAAAAGTAGTTGAAATAAGAAGAATGAAAAAGAAAGAAGAAGATAAAGTAGAATAAGAACGAAAAAGAAAGAAGAAGAATAAGAAGAAATTTATCACAAAAAAAAATGTAGAAGGGCGCTGGCGCACTTCTGAAGGGCGCTGGCGCACTTTTGAATTGCGCTGGCACACTTCTTCATCTTCTTCTTCTTCTTTATTCTTCTTCTACTTCTTCTTTCATCATGTTGATCCCAGGTTGACACTGAGAGGGGGGGGGATGAATCAGCGACTACTAAAAATCTTCCCAACAATGTAAGGTCTATCCTGACATATTAAACGATGCTGCCTTGAGCTGTCTGTCTATGCTGTGCTGCCTTGAGCTGGCAAGTTCACATATCTGTTCATTTAAACATTTCGTGCACACACTAACCACACACCCACAGGTATCCATACCGGGGGCTTGGCTTGCCAAGTGTGTACACCGAGACCTGCAGCACACAGACTTCTATTCTACACTCATAGACAATTTCATAAGCACATCCACATGACACACTATGTAACGTAGTTCACCTATCACACACTATGGTGGTTACTCCACGGGAAATATCCTAACCAGGGTTTCGTATTATACCCAATACGCTACTTTAATGCTATGGTTGCACCAATAACCTCGATGCTACTTCAACCGCATTCTCAGCTGCAACTGAGTCCTAGGCAATAACCCCCACTCCAGTGAAGCCCCCAACTTGACCGGTTACAAAATATTTATCAAATAAAAATTTAAAACCCTTCCCATTTGGCATTGGTACAAATACATAGGGTCTGTGTGCGTGATTACCTTCCCAATGTGATCACGGCATGTGTGGTGCTCACCAAATTAGCTTCCCAAGCTCTCCAATGGTGGTGGGTAAGCTTCTTCTACAAAATGGAGCTGAGGCACTTCCCCAATGCTTCTCACACAACTTCATCCATACCTAACTCTCACAACATACTCACACTGTCTCCCAATCTTTATACGGCCATTAAACTCAGAGAGAGGAGAGTGGATATGGATTTTTCCTCCAAAATAAGCTCAAGAAGCTTCTTTCTTCACAAAACCAGAGCTGCTCTCACCAAAACTTATTTTTTGTGTTGCAGGTGAGCCCAGCTCGAGAGGATGAGTTCGGAGCAATTTGAATCACTCGAATCGGACATCGGATGGCTGAGATATGGCCATCCGAAGTCCGGCCAGTCAGATTAAAAGAAACAGCATCTCCGTACTTGATTCGGTGTGCCGTGATACACAATAGCGCCGCCGCCTCTGTCGTACCATACAACGTTATCGAGACATTATTGGCTCAGAGCGAAATCTTCAATCTGAGCCGCTAGATCTGTCAGATCGATGGGGGAATTCATATGTGCCATACTATCGCCCTTATCATTTCAGGCGCGATCGGGATACATTGTGGCTGTTAGATCGAGATCCATGATGCCGATGCACCATACGCGTGCAATACTGAATCCTGAATTCAGTTCCATGCGGAGCGGATCACTATTTTAAGTTGCCTTCAGCCAATCACAGGATTGGCGTAAGAATCTTGACGCGATCAAAGAGAAGCACAGAATCCCGCCTTAATTTGAGTCGCGGATCTTGGATCTAACATACGTGGTTTGATCTGAGCTGTTGAGGTGGAATTTTCCACTTTTTCTTTGACCAAAATGCCCCTCAACAAAGTGTGGTAATGCCCTGTAAATCCAAAATTTTCCAGTAGGGCCCTGAGTCAACTCTTCTTTGCGGAAATTCATCGAACACTTGGTCGGCAGTTCGGTCATGCCTTGCAGAGGCTTGCGGTCCGCGCGGGTGCTGTATTGCTCGCGGCATGTTGCTGCTGTCTTGCTGACTTGCGGTAGAGCCGTGCCGCCATAGTTGGGCACGGCATAGCTGTTGTGCGCATGGCATGCTGTTGTGTGCACGGCATGCAGCTGGTATGTTGCGTATGGTGGGCTTGCTGCTGTGCTGTGCATGGTATGTTGCGCATGGTGGGCTTGCTGCTATGCTGCTTCCTTGGTGTCGTGGGCATCGGTCATGCTGGCCAGGGCTGACTGCCAAGCTGGCCTGGCCATCCCAGGTGGGACCCACCTGGTCACCACCTACTCTCTCTCTTCTTTCTCTCTCCTCATCTTCTCTCTCTTCTTTCTCTCTCCTCTTTCTCTCTCTTTTTTCTAGTCTTCATTTTCTTTCTTCTACTGGACTTTCTCATCCACTGCTGTCAGTGCACCAACCCAGTCACCATGTCTGACAGTGGGACTTCAGTGAGACCCACAGACACTCTCTCTCCTCTTTCTTTCTCCACTTTGTCTCTCTACTTTATATGTCTTCTATCACTGAACTGTAAGCACTGTGAACTGGGAACTGGCTTCCAAGTAAGCTTCTGACTGTCCAACCATGCCTACTGACTGTCCACTCTGCCTGCTGACTGGATACATTTCCTACTGACATTCTCTCTCCTCCATACTACTCTGCCAACTGTCTAGAGGTTGCCAAGGTTGCCAACAATGACAACACATACAAAGTTGCTCTCAACAGCTCAACTTGGCCAAGGTTCCAATACATCATCTCCTCTTTTTCCATTTCATCTTCTTTCTTCTTCTTTCGTCTTCTTTTTCCTTTTTCTTCTTCTTTCTTCTTCTTCATTCTTCTTCATCTTTCTTCGTCTCATTTATCTTCTTATTTTTGTTCTTTTTCATTCTTCTTCTGGTTTCTATCATTTTGTGACACTATGGTTTACGATCATCTCCTGTGTTAGCATCCAAGTTTAATTCTTCTGACAATCTGAGTTGAAGACCCAACTACTTCTTCTTAGGATTAAGTTACTCTCTAGCTCAATCACATTTGGATTCCCTCTGTTTCTAGAAGATGCTATTGAGCTTGAGTGTAGGGTCTGCAACTCAGATTTTCAGAAGAATAAAATATGGATGCTAACTACATGAGACGATCGTGAACTATATTGTCATAAAAAGGAGCAAAATGTGCTCATGCTCTTTGAATGAAAAAGAAGAAGAAGAAGAAGAGGAGAAAATAAGAAGAATGAAGATGAAGAAAAAAGATGAATGAAGAAGAAAGAAGAAGGAAAAGAAGAAAAATAATGAAAAAGAAAGACAAAGAAGAAGAAAAACAAGACAAAGAAGAAGAATGAGGAAGAAGAAGAAAAAGAAAGAAGAAGAATGAAGATGAAGAAAAAGAAGAAGATGATGAAGATTGAAGAAGAAGAATGAAGAAGAAGAAGAATGAGGAACAAAGAAGAAGATTGAAGAATGAAGAATGAAGAAGAAGAATGAAGAAAGGAATGAGAAAGAAGAACATAGAAGAAGAAGAATGAAGAAAAAAATGTAGAAGAAGCATGAAGAACAAAAAGAAAAAGAATGAAGACGAAAAAGAAGAAGATGAAAAAGTAGTTGAAAGAAGTAGAAGGAAAAAGAAAGAAGAAGAAGAAGTAGAATAAGAACGAAAAAGAAAGAAGAAGAATAAGAAGAAATTTAGCCCAAAAAAAAAGAAGTAGAAGTTCGCGGGCGCACTTCTGAAGTGCGCCGGTGCCCTTCTTCATCTTCTTCTTTATTCTTCTTCCACTTCTTCTTTCAAAATGTCCTTTTTTATTTTTCTTCTTCATTTTTCTTCTTCCGTCATCTTTTTCCTTTTTCTTCTTTTTCTTCTTCATTCTTCTTCTATTTTCCACCATTTTATGACACTATGGGTTACGATCATCTCATGTGAAGAAAAAGAAGAAAAATGAAGCAAAAGAAGAAATATAAAGAAGAAGAATGACGATGAAGAAAAAGAAGAAGAAGGTGAAGATTGAAGAAGAAGAATGTTGAAAGAAGAATGAGGAACAAAAAAGAAGATTAAAGAAGGAAGAATGAGGAAGAAGAATAAATAAAAGAATGAGAAAGAAGAACATAGAAGAAGAAGAATGAAGAAGAAGAATGTAGAAGAAGCATGTAGAACAAAGAAAAAGAATGAAGATGAAAAAGATGAAGTTGAAAAAGTAGTCGAAAGAAGAAGAACGAAAAAGAAAGAAGAAGTAGAAGTAGAATAAGAACGAAAAAGAATGAAGAAAAATAAATAGAAATTTACAACAAAAAAAATTAAAAAAGAAGTAGAAGTTCGCGGGCGCACTTCTGATGGGCGCGATCGCACCGGCGCACTTCTATAGTGCGCCGGTGCACTTCTTCATCTTCTTCTTTATTCTTCTTCTACTTCTTCTTTCGTCATGTCCATTTTACATTTTCTTCTTCATTCTTCTTCCATCTTCTTTTCCTTTTTCTTCATCTTTCTTTTTCTTCATTCTTCTTTTTCTTTCTTCTTCTCATTCATCTTCTTATTTTTCTTCTTCTTCATTCTTCTTCTGTTTTCCTCCTATTCGTGACACTATGGGTTACGATCATCTCATGTGTTAGCATCCAAGTTTTATTCTTCTGATAATCTGAGTTGAAGACCCAACTCCTTCTTCTTTGGATTAAGCTACTCTCCAGCTCAATTGCATTTGGATTCCCTCTGTTTCTAGAAGATGCGGTTGAGCTTGAGTATAGGGTTTGCAACTCAGATTGTCCGAAGAATAAAATATGGATGCTAACTGCATGAGATGATCGTGAACCATATTGTCTCAAAATGGTGGAAAATGTGCTCGTGCTCTTTGAATGAAAAAAGGGAGAAGAAGAACGAATCAGAAAGAGGAAAAAGAAGATGAAGAAGAGGAGGAAAGAAAAAGAATGAAGATGAAGAAAGAAGAATCCTCGTAATAATCAAGCTGGTACTAAAAAGATTTACTGTAAGCTGGATCGAGCCCTCGTAAACCCGGATTGGATAGCTCAATATCAAAACTCGGAAGCAGTTTTCCTTGATCCTAGTATCTCTGACCATTGTCCAATTTTGGTAAAGATAGAAAAAGAAAAGAATTTTGGTCCCAAACTGGTTAGGTTTATTAATTCTTGGATGGAGAGACCTGATTTCCTTGCAATCATAGAAAAGGCTTGGGCAAAACCCATTAGAAGTAATCTATCCCCCATCTGCATAGTTGCAGCCAAGATGAAAAATGTTAAGCTTGCCCTGAAAAGTTGGAATAAGGAAAGTTTTGGTGATATTTTCGAGGCAGTTCATAGTACTGAGGTGGGTTCGGCTGATATCTAATATGATCTTTCCATTAATCCCTTAGATGAGGGGCTAGCTAATAAAGAAAAGGATGCAAGGAAAAATCTTATTTGTGCTTTAGACAGAGAGGAAAGCTTCCTGAAGCAAAAAGCAAGAATTAACTGGCTCAGACTGCGAGATAAGAATAACAAGTTTTTCCATCAAAGTTTGAAGAGCCATTACTACATAAATTCTTTTACCTCTATCTCATATGGTCAAGGTGAAATATTAGAAGATCCTACTAGTATCAAGAATGAAGCAAAGCAGTTCTTCAGAAATTTCTTCTCTTGGAATTGAGAGTCTGACTTAATTGATTATGGGATTTAGCTGTTGACCCTGCCTAGAACTCTATTAGATGATCAAAAGGACCTAATGCAGCAGCCTATCTTGGGAGAAGAGATCCAAAAATTGATATTATCGTTTAATGGAAACAAAACCCTAGGGCCGGATGGTTTCAATGCCATGTTTTTCAAAGCTGGCTGGAATATTGTGGGTGGAGAGGTAACTTATGCTATCCAATGGTTTTTCAATAATCCTTTCATGCCTAGAGACGTAAATAGTACTTTCATATATTTGATCCCAAAGGTGGAATGCCCAAATTCTTTTGCTGATTTTAGTCCTATTACCTTGTGCGATGTCTTTTACAAATTTATTGCTAAGATATTGGCTAACAGAGTGCATTAGTTTATCAACTCCCTGGTTGCAGGGAATCAATCGTCTTTCATAAAGGGAAGGAACATAGCAAATAACATTCTTCTCTTCCATGATGTGATTAGAGGTATTGAAAGATCATCTAGCCCCCCCATTGCTGTTCTAAAGGTAGACCTTCGTAAAGTCTATGACTTTTTAGACTGATATTACCTGATGAGAAATCTGGAGAGATTGGGATTTCCAAATATGATGTTGAGGTGGATAAGTGCTTGTATTCATACCCCCATGTTTTTAGTACTGGTTAATGGAAGTCTTGCAGGATATTTCAGAGGTCAGAGGGGGATTAGGCAGGGAGATCCCCTATCTCCCTATCTCTTCACTCTGTGTATGGAGCCCTTATCTATATTGTTGGATGATGCTATCAGGCATCGAGTTATTGCTATCCCCCAAAGATGTAAGGCTCATTCCATTTTGCACCTTATGTTTGCAGATGATCTTATGATATTTGTAAAGGCAGAGCTTGGATCGATTTGTGGTGTTCTTGGTATTTTACAGACTTTCTCATCGTTATCAGGGCTCATGGTAAATTCTAGAAAATCCTCTATCATCATGGGAGGGATTGATGATATTGTCAAGGATTAGATTATTTCAGCTTCTGAATTTTTGGAAGGATCTCTCCCCATTTCTTATTTGGGCATCCCTCTAGTTCAAGCTAGTTTATCTTCCAGAAACTGTGAGCCCATTACCCAGAAGATCATAATGAAAATTGAAGGATGGAAGTGCAGATTTCTCTCTTTTGCTGGTCATCTCCAACTCATTTTGTTTGTCCATCAAGGTAGCTACTTCTATTGGACATGTTTATTTGGGCTTCCTAGGAAGACTTGTTCAGGCATAGAATCCCTTTTGGAAAAATTTCTATGGTCAGGCCCTGATCTCAAGAAGAAGATCCATTATGTCAGTTGGTCTAAGATCTGCCTTCCAAAAAATGAAGGTGGCCTTGGCATCAGAAGAGTGAAGGACATGTGTGATGCGGGAGCTATGAAGCACTTATGGAACATCATATCGAACAAAAAAAAATTTTGGGTGCAGTGGCTAAGAGAAAGTATATCAAAAAAGATTCGGTGTGGATAGTGAAAACCTCCAAAAACTTCTCTTGGATATGGAGAAATCTTCTAAATCATAGGGAAAGAATGAAAAGAAAAGTGGATTACTCCTTGGGCTCGGGGGAAAATACGTTATTTTGGCTGGATCATGGTTAGGTGGAGAGACGTTATGGAACATGATTGAAAATGCCGAGTCTTTCATCTCCTTGGAGACAAAATGACAAAAGTTAGTGAGTACTGGGATGGAGACTCTTGGAAAGCTTGCCCCCATAGTGACATCCAAACTTTCAGAACCATTTGGGAGAAGTTAAATCCCCACCAGTGGCACACTTCAAATAGTGACAATAAAATTCAATGGATTCCATCAAATGGCACTAGGAAGGAGTTCTCTATCCAAGATGTTTGGGATACAGGCAGAAACCGTGGCCCCATAATGCCATGGGCAAAGGATATTTGGTTCTCGGAAAATATTCCCAAACACTCTTTTTGTCTCTTGGAGAGATTGTTTGGATGCTCTTCCCACAGCTGAATAATTACAAATTAGGAACATAGTCATCCCTTCTCACTGCTATTTATGTGAGAGTGGGAGGGAGAGCAAAAACCATTTGTTTTTTGAGTGTGAGTTCTCTAAGTTCATTTGGGAGGTGTGCATGGTCAGATGGAAGCCGAGATTGAGAAGAATGTCTTCCTGTGATATTGAAGCCTCTCGCTTAGCTAGAATCAAATCAAAAGGTAACGACATATCATGTGTCCCAAAAATCATGTTCAATGCCATAGTCTACAATATATGGAAGGAACGCAATACCAGAATTTTTTCTCTTAAGAAGAAGACGAAAGAAGTTCTAGCTAGAGATATCATTCATGAGGTTAAAGAGAAAAACTCGACTGTTCAGTTTCAAGGGCCGAAAATTTCTTATAGTCCGTTCTTTGTACGAAGTGGAGCATTGAAGTCCATTAGTCGGGTTGTAGGTCAGGATAGTTTTCGGATTTCTTTTCTTGGTTTTGGGTTGTTTAGTCCGTTTTGATCTTTAGGCCTAGAGTTGTGTCCTGCTTTGCAGGTTGTATATTGCTCTTTTCCTTAGGTTTTAATAAAATTTATCTAATTACCCAAAAAAAAAAAAGAATGAAGAAAAAAGAGGAAGAGAAAGAAGAAAAATAATGAAGAAAAAAGATGAACAAGAAAAGGAAGAAAAAGAAGAAGAATGAAGAAGAAGAAGTAAAAGAACGAAGAAGAAAAAAAAAGAAGAAGAATGAAGATGAAGAAAAATAAGAAGAAGATGAAGATTGAAAAATTGCGAAGAAGAATGAAGAAAAAAAGAAGAATAAGTAGAAGAAAGCGAATGAAGAAGAAGAAGATGAACAAAGAACAATGAAGAAAGGAAAGAAAAAGAAGAAAGAAGAACATAGAAGAATGAAGAAGAAGAATGTAGAAGAAGAATGAGGAACAAAAAAGAAGAATGAAGAATGAAGAAAAAGAATGAAGAAATGAATGAGAAAGAAGAACAAAGAAGAACAAAGAAGAAGAAGAATGAAGAAGAAGAATGTAGAAGAAGCATGAAGAACATAGAAAAAGAATGAAGAAGAAAAAGAAGAAGATGAAGAAAGTAGTTGAAATAACAAGAAAGAAGAAGAAAGTAGAAGAAGGAAGAAGAAGAAGTAGAAGAAGAACGAAAAATAAAGAAGAAGAATAAGAAGAAATTTACCACAAAAAAAAATGTAGAAGTGCGTTGGCGCACTTCTGAAGGGCGCTAGCGCACTTTACAGGTGCACTTCTGTAAGGCGCTGGTGCAATTCTTCATCTTCTTCTTCTTCTTCATTCTTCTTCTACTTTTTCTTTCATCATGTCCTCTTTTTCCTTTTCTTCTTCACTCTTCTTCTTCCATTTTTTTTTCCTTTTTTTTTTCTTTCTTCTTCTTCATTATTCTGCTTCTTTCTTCGTCTCATTCTTCTTCTTGTTCATTCTTCTCCTATTTTCCACCTTTTAGTGACACTATTGGTTACTAACGTCCCATGTGTTAGCATTCAAGTTTTATTCTTTCGACAATCTGAGTTGAAGACCCAACTTCTTCTTCTTAGGATTAAGTTACTCTCTAGCTCAATTGCATTTGGATTCCCATTATTTCTAGAAGATGCAATTGAGCTTGAGTGTAGGGTCTGCAACTCAGATTGTCAGAAGAATAATATATGGAAGCTAACTGCATGAGATGATCGTGAACCATATTGTCATAAAATGATACAAAATGTGCTCGTGCTCATTGAACGAAGCAGAAGAAGAAGAAGAAGAAGAAGAAGAAGAAGAGGAGGAAACAAGAAGAATGAAGAGGAAGAAAGAAAAAGAATGAAGAAGCAAGAAGAAGAGAATGAACAAAAATAATGAAGAAGAAAGATGAAGAAGAAGAAAACGAAGAAAAAGAAGAAGAATGAAGAAGAAGAAGTAAAAGAAAGAAGAAGATGAAGATTGAAGAAGAAGAATGTTAAAGAATAATGAGGAACAAAGAAGAAGATTGAAGAATGAAAAATGAAGAAAAGAATTAAGAAATGAATGAGGTAGCAGAAAATAGAAGAAGTAGAATGAAGAAGAAGAATGCAGAAGAAGCATGAAGAACAATGAAAAGGAATGAAGACGAAAAAGAAGAAAATGAAAAAGTAGTTGAAAGAAGAAGAATGAAAAAGAAAGAAGAAGAAGAAGTGGAGTAAGAACGAAAAAGAATGAAGAATAATAAGAAGAAATTTACCACAAAAAAATGTAAAAGGGTGCTGGCACACTTCCGAAGGGCGCCGGCACACTTCTAAAGTGCGCTGGCACACTTCTTCATCATCTTCTTCTTCTTTATTCTACTTCTACTTCTCATCGTGTCCTTTTTATTCCCTTTTCTTCTTCTTTCTTCTTCTTCATTCTTCTTCTTCATTCTTCGTCTCATTTATCTTCTTCTTTTTCTTCTTGTTCATTCTTCTTCTATTTTCCACCTTTTTGAGACACTATGGGTTACGATCATCTCATGTGTTAGTTTCCATGTTTTATTCTTCTGACAATCTGAGTTGAAGACCCAACTCCTTCTTCTTAGTATTTTGTTACTCTCTAGCTCAATTGCATTTGGATTCCCTCTGTTTCTAGAAGATGTGATTAAGCTTAAGTGTAGGGTCTGCAACTCAGATTGTTAGATGAATAAAATATTGATGCTAACTGCTTAAGATGATCGTGAACCATATTGTCATAAAATGGTGTAAAATGTGCTCGTGTTCTTTGAATGAAAAAGAAGAAGAAGAAGAAGGGAGGAAACAAGAAGAAGGAAGATGAAGAAAGAAGAAGAGCAAGAAGAAAAATAATGAAGAAGAAAGAGAAAGAAGAAGAAAAAGAAGAAATAGAAGAAGAATGAAGAAGAAGAAGAAAAAGAAAGAAAAAGAATGAAGATGAAGAAAAAGAGAAGAAGATGAAGATTGAAGAAGAAGAATGTAGATAAATAATGAGGAACAAAGAAGTAGATTGAAGAATGAAGAATGAAGAAGAAGAATGAAGTAAAGAAGGAGAAAGAGGAACATAGAAGAAGAAGAATGAAGAAGAAGAACGTAGAAGAAGCACGGAGTGTAAAGAAAAAGAATGAAGACGAAAAAGAAGAAGATGAAAAAGTATTTGAAAGAAGAAAAATGAAAAAGAAAGAAAAAGAAGAAGTAGAATAAGAAAGAAAAAGATAGAAGAAGAATAAGAAGAAATTTACCAAAAAAAAAAAAGAAGTAGAAGTTTGCGGGCGCACTTCTGAAGGGCGCCGGCGCACTTCTTCATCTTCATCTTTATTCTTCATCCAGTTTGTAAGACCTGTGTCAAACTAACCCGGTCTTACCACCTTGAACCAGGTTTACCCATCATGGTCGAGTCAAGTGGACCAAGGGCGTGAAGGAGATCGAGATCCCAGGTATAAAATCGACCCAAAAACACTTAATTTTAGGGGAGGGTCGCATACCCAGCCAAGTAGGGTCGGACCTCCCAAAACAGAATGTCAGACCCTCAAATTTTAAGGGAGGGTCAGACAGCTTAAGATCCTAGGGACGACGGGATCATCAACCCTCCCATCGACTCTCGGATCCTGCCGAAAATAGAAATTAGGAAAGGTCGAGATTTTTCGATTGGATTCCTTCCTAATTTCAAAGGGACTTATTTTAGGATGTTTCTAGCCTATTTAAGGGACATCCCTAAGCCACTTTCACTCCTTTCATAACCCTAATTGAATTGAGAGAAAGAGAGGAGATGGAAAGGAAGAAGAGGAGAAGCAAGGAAGAGAACCTAGCAAAAAGGAGAAGAATTTCAGAGGAAGAGTAATCTTCTTAGGTATGGGTACTAATTCCATGAGTTTCTACAGACCTTAGGTTAGAAATTGTTGAGAGTATGATCTCGGAGAAACCCAAACCATCGATCCATGGTTAGTTTTCATGGAAAAACCTAGGAGAATGCATGAAATCTATTTAAGAGGATGAATCATGGTTTCAGACCATGGAATGAATGTTTAATGGAATGTGGAAGCAAGCCATAGGACCCCAAAAACGAAGAATGAAAAAAAAAGTGGAAATTGGACCAGAGTGCACCGAGGGTCGCACACAGGGTCGATAGAACCATCGACCCTAGGTGTTTCTGACCATCGACCCTCAGCATTCGGGAAGTCCAGAATGGAGGGAGGGTCGATAGACTCATCGACCCTAGTATCGACCCTAGCATCGACCCTCAGTTAACATCATGGTTTTTAAATTCGGAATTAATTCTAATTAAATTCTATCGACTTTGTTAGGTTTGCTAGCATTATAATAACACTGTAGAGGTGATTTTAAAGCTTGGAAAAGTATCTTATAACAAGCTAAGGTGAGGAACCATAACTCCAAACTAAATTGGTTAATAATAAACTGTTTTCTTTCCTTGAGTCCTATGCCATGTTTGATTCTATGCGAATATGTTGTAATGTGCATAGAGAATGCCATCCAATATTTCTATTACTTGTTCATGTATATTTACTTTATTGTTTATAACATGATGATGATGATGATGATAGGAATAGGCATGTGCTTGTATGTGTGTGGTTGATGTACTTGATGCGAGCGAGTATCAGGGGAGGTGTGATGAGAACCTCAATAAACGTTAACCTTTGGTGGGTCTCAGCACTTTAGCTCTATCTCTAACTCAAGTCTTGTGCATTGACATCGTCGTATCGCCATTACCTTAGCGGAACTATTATGTCGTAGAGTATCAGGGGAGGTGGTCTCGGTCCTTGTAGTCTCTGACTCTACCGGGGGGCCTTAGCTCTATCTCTATGGGAATTCTAAGGGATGCTGGGGTGAGGCCTTGGATACACTGTTTGGCATTAGGATTGGTTAGTAGCGAGCCCAGTTTGCAAGCCCTCGCTAACAGGGGCTTACGTGTTGGTATAGCATTATATCACAATAAATGTTAACCTTTGTTGTATAATGTTATGGTAGGGTGGATGGGGACGACGATAAACGTTAACCTTCGGGCGGGCTTCCACACCCTGTGTATAGAGGCAGTGTCAATAAACGTTAACCTTTGACCACCCAACCTTTCTATTGCACATTGCAAACTATAAACCAGACCAAAGATATGAATTGATTGCATGCATATGTATTGTTGCATTGTTTTGGCTACTCACTGAGCCGTGTTGTGTGCTCACCCCTCGACGTCGAATATTTTTAGTTGATGATGCAGGTTACACAGTCAAAGATTATATGAATGCGTCTGCTTACGGGAATATAGCAGCAATGGAAGCTGGAGCTAAAGACGATACACACGAGCCCTCTTGCGAGTGCAACTCGTGTGTATTTGATTAGATATTTTCTAGTTTCTTTGAATTTATAAAGACATGTATTTGATATTTACATAAGTATGTCTCAGTTGAAAACAGAATAATTTACTATTTAATTAATGGTATCATCTTAGTTCTCAGTTCATTTATTTATAAATTTTCCGCTATTGTGTATTACTCTGATTATGATTATGGATGTGTGGAAGTTGGGTAAAACGGGGAAAGCCTATTCGAGATCCTGGTTGAACCATTGGTTACTTAACGGTTCATCACACCATTCTGGAGTTGTAAGACCCGTGTCAAACTAACCCGATCTTACCACCTTGAACCAGGTTTACCCATCATGGTCGAGTCAAGTGGACCAAGGGCGTGAAGGAGATCGAGATCCCAGGTATAAAATCGACCCAAAAACACTTAATTTTAGGGGAGGGTCGCATACCCAGCCAAGTAGGGTCGGACCTCCCAAAACAGAATGTCAGACCCTCAGATTTTAAGGGAGGGTCGGACAGCTTAAGATCCTAGGGTCGACGGGATCATCGACCCTCCCATCGACCCTCGGATCCTGCCGAAAATAGAAATTAGGAAAGGTCGAGATTTTTCGATTGGATTCCTTCCTAATTTCAAAGGGATTTATTTTAGGATGTTTCTAGCCTATTTAAGGGACGTCCCTAAGCCACTTTCACTCCTTTCATAACCCTAATTTAATTGAGAGAAAGAGAGGAGAAGGAAAGGAAGAAGAGGAGAAGCAAGGAAGAGAACCTAGCAAAAAGGAGAAGAATTTCAGAGGAAGAGTAATCTTCTTAGGTATGGGTACTAATTCCATGAGTTTCTACAGACCTTAGGTTAGAAATTGTTGAGAGTATCATCTCGGAGAAACCCAAACCATCGATCCATGGTTAGGTTTTCATGGAAAAACCTAGGAGAATGCATGAAAGCTATTTAAGAGGATGAATCATGGTTTCAGACCATGGAATGAATGTTTAATGGAATGTGGAAGCAAGCCATAGGACCCCAAACACGAAGAATGAAAAAAAAAGTGGAAATTAGACCAGAGTGTACCGAGGGTCGCACACAGGGTCGATAGACCCATCGACCCTAGGTGTTTCTGACCATCGACCCTCAGCATTCGGGAAGTCCAGAATGGAGGGAGGGTCGATAGACTTATCGACCCTAGTATCCACCCTAGCATCGACCCTCAGTTAACAGCATGGTTTTTAAATTCAGAATTAATTCTAATTAAATTCTATCAACTTTGTTAGGTTTGCTAGCATTATAATAACACTGTAGAGGTGATTTTAAAGCTTGGAAAAGTATCTTATAACAAGCTAAGGTGAGGAACCATAACTCCAAACTAAATTGGTTAATAATAAACTGTTTTCTTTCCTTGAGTCCTATGCCATGTTTGATTCTATGCGAATATGTTGTAATGTGCATAGAGAATGCCATCCAATATTTCTATTACTTGTTCATGTATATTTACTTTATTGTTTATAACATGATGATGATGATGATGATAGGAATAGGCATGTGCTTGTATGTGTGTGGTTGATGTACTTGATGCGAGCGAGTATCAGGGGAGGTGTGATGAGAACCTCAATAAACGTTAACCTTTGGTGGGTCTCAGCACTTTAGCTCTATCTCTAACTCAAGTCTTGTGCATTGACATCGTCGTATCGCCATTACCTTAGCGGAACTATTATGTCGTAGAGTATCAGGGGAGGTGGTCTCGGTCCTTGTAGTCTCTGACTCTACCGGGGGGCCTTAGCTCTATCTCTATGGGAATTCTAAGGGATGCTGGGGTGAGGCCTTGGATACACTGTTTGGCATTAGGATTGGTTAGTAGCGAGCCCAGTTTGCACGCCCTCGCTAACATGGGCTTACGTGTTGGTATAGCATTATATAGCAATAAACGTTAACCTTTGTTGTATAATGTTATGGTAGGGTGGATGGGGACGACGATAAACGTTAACCTTCGGACGAGCTTCCACACCCTGTGTATAGAGGCGGTGTCAATAAACGTTATCCTTTGACCACCCAACCTTTCTATTGCACATTGCAAACTATTAACCAGACCAAAGATATGAATTGATTGCATGCATATGTATTGTTGGATTGTTTTGGCTACTCACTGAGCCGTGTTGTGTGCTCAACCCTCGACGTCGAATATTTTTAGTTGATGATGCAGGTTACACAGTCGAAGATTATATGAACGCGTCTGCGTACGGGAATATAGCAGCAATGGAAGCTGGAGCTGAAGACGATACACACAACCCCTCTTGCGAGTGCAACTCGTGTGTATTTGATTAGATATTTTCTAGTTTCTTTGAATTTATAAAGATGTATTTGATATTTACATAAGTATGTCTCAGTCGAAAACAGAATAATTTACTATTTAATTAATGGTATCATCTTAGTTCTCAGTTCATTTATTTATAAATTTTCCGCTATTGTGTATTACTCTAATTATGATTATGGATGTGTGGAAGTTTGGGTAAAATGGGGATAGCCTATTCGAGATCCTGGTTGAACCGTTGGTTACTTAACAGTTCATCACACCATTCTGGTTGGTGCAGAATTGGGGTGTGACAACTTGGTATCAGAGCGTCTCAGGCCTTGCCCGTCGAACTGACACACATTCATGACCATTGTGAATTGAGATAGGATAAATTAAAAGCTTTAATACCAACACACTGTAAGCACAAGTGATGATTGAAACCAAATTAAAAAGAGAATAATGCATCTATTAAAGGGAAAACAAGTTACATAGAATGAGTAAGAGAAACAAAACGTATATACATCGCTAAAGCAGAGTACAGTCCACAACCCGGACAGTTACTCTGTAGTACAAGAAAAGTAAAGTACAAATCAAGAAGCTAAAGGCGAAGGAGGAGGCGGGGCCTCACGATCTTTGTCATAGTCCTCAGCATAGACCCTAGTCAACTAGGCCACCTGGGTATGGGTCGTCTGGAGACTAGCTGTGAGACCGGCAATCCTCTGATCAGTCGCACGCTGCACCTCTAGGAGCTCTCCCATCCGAGCGTCTGATGCGTGCTGAGCAGCCAACAGCTCATCCATCCTCAAATCAAACCTGTGCTGAGCATCCCTGAGCTCACGCAATATCTCCATCATATCAGAAGGTGGATGAGAAGGACTGGCCTCAGGTGCAGGAGCCACCGCAGGAGATGTACCAACTCCAGCCGCATGTGTGGGTGATGGCGGTGGTATCGCATCGACATCCATATACATGCGATCGTCATCGTCGACCGGATCCCCACGAGCTCTAGCAGCAGCAGTAGCAGCCTCAGCATCAGCCATCTCGACCCGAGTGTGAGGGCACACCATCGCATTCCTCTCCTCTTCGCTAACCTCTGCATCTCGCAGCCCCATCTTGCAGATAGCCTCCCAATCTAGAGGCAACGAGAAGGTCTTCTCCTGGATCTTCTCATCTACCAGATCCACCCCCAGACGGGTCAGTAGCACTGTAATCATGCGTCCATAGGGTAGATTTCCCTTATGACCGGACAATGTAGCACTAATCATCGTCCGCATAATGATGTATGGAAGACAGACCGGCTGGCGAGTGCATATGCTGTAGATCAAGAACTGAGTCAGCTGAGAGACCCTCTCATAGTGCCCACTCTGCGGGATCAGATTATGTTGGATAATCTTGCAAAAAACCCGTGGAGCTGGACGCAAGTAACACGCTCTCATCTGCCATCGATCAGGATGGAGCAACTGGTTGTCGATCTCTGCTCTCATCTCCATCTCAACAAACTGTGGCTCTCCCGGCGCACAGTACACCATAGGGCCATCATAGGGAATGCCCAACAGATCGGCCAGCTGCCGATAATCAAAGGAGATGTGCACCCCTTTGACGTAACTAGTGATGCGCAACTCCTGACCACGCTCGGCATCATTGTAATTCCCCACCACCTGGAGATTACAACAGAACTGGCGTACCAAGTCGGGACATGTGCACGCGTCGTATGTGATGACAGGGAGCCACCCCATATCACCGAATGCTCCCTCTACATTGAACAAGGCTAGGTCAGCCAAGTTCACCATGCGACCCCCTTCAACCTTCTTACGGGCAGAGTATGCATACTGTGCCTCGGCTTCATTCGAACGGAAGCGAAGTGGATCGCGCACTCTAGGTACTTTGGTACGGGCCATAGTATCTGCAAAATAAGAAAGAGAAAGGAAACAAGGAGTTAATAGGATAAAAATTCGAAAAATTTAAAATAGAGCCCCATTTCTCACCATATAAGTGGGCATGAGAACTTACATAGGTTAGAACATGTCCTACAACCCACATAAAGTAGGAGACTTTAACCGACGAAGCTCAATTTGAAGAAATTTAAGAAAAATCAAAAATTTCTATAAATTAGGGCAAAAAGAGAAAATTTTAAGTTTCTCGATAACCAACCGATGAAACTCAAAAAATTTTGAGGGCTTTCGTTCCTCGAGACACCAATAACAAAAGCCCCCAATAAAAATCGAATTTTTACGGTTGGAAAAAGTTTAATTTGAAAAATACAAGTTAAATGAGAAAAAACCTAGAAATAAAAACCTAAAAATAGGTAAAGTTGGGAAAGTATACCTGTAGAGGTGATGTGGATGTCGAAACTCGGACTAAGAATGATCCACAACAGTGAAGTAGCACTGTAGCAACTCAAAGAGTAGAGACGAGTCGAAACGGAGGAGGAATAGTGAGGAATGACCCAAAATCGGATCTTAAAAATCTGATTTTTGGTCCGAGGGTCGGACAATTCGACTGACACCATCGACCCTCGGATCGACCCTCCCATCGACCCTCGGCTCTCGGGAATCTGGCAGAAAATCGGGGGTCGGACTGAGGGTCGGACACCCATCGACCCTCCGCTCTCGGGAAGAACAGGTCATCCCCAGGGTCGAATACACAGGGTCGGACATACCAGCGACCCTCACCATCGACCCTGCATAGAAATGACAGTATTTTTTTTATAAAATGAGTTAGAATTGGAATTTCTTATCGGTTAGTGTGCCTACATGAGATATAAATGAATTCTAACCTACTTTGATGAATTTTTAGGCACCGACAATCACCGAATGGAATTATGTCTGGCCGTAGAGTGACCCGACAGACCCGAAACATAGTCCCACCACCACCATCGGCGGATGAGACTAGTCAAGAGAACAATTATGCACAGGGTAATCACGAGCCGACAAACCCTACAAATTTTCCACCACCACCACCAGAGCTAACAACAGTGGTGATGAATCTGGCACAACAACTACAGCAAATGCAACACGCACAAGCTCAAATGCAGGTTGCAATGGGAGTTATGCTTCAAGCCACTCAGGCTGCAACCATGCACACTGGGCAAGCTAGTGCAGCACCAGTGGGTAACCACCCAGCCCCTCAGACACCTCAACAACCGGCTGCACTGATTCCAGTGCTGGTCCCAGAAGCAGCACAAGGGATGTACAACTATCCACCCCCTATATTTGGGGCATACCAAAATCAACTGGATCACTCTCGGCTAGTGGAGAGATTTTTGAAAATGAAACCAAGAGAATTCAATGGCAAGCCGTCTGATCAACTGTGGCCAGCACACTGGATAGACGAGATGGAAAGGAACTTCCTTATGATGACTATCACTGAGGAAGAGAAAGTACTATGCGCCACCTTCATGCTCAAAGGCGACGCACACCATTGGTGGAAATCTATAAAGACGTACTTATTGACCAAGGACGCCCTACTGACATGGGCTATATATAAAGAAGCATTCTTCGAGAAGTATTTCCCAAGAAGCTTTAGAGATTCAATGGAGAAGGAATTTCTAAGTCTGTACCAGGGGCAGATGTCCGTAGACTCGTATCAACAGCGCTACGAAGAGCTGTTTTTCTTCGCACCAGCTAGCATGCAGGAAGAAGATACCAAAACCCGTAGGTTTGTTGCGGGACTAAGAGGAAGCATAAGAGAAAATGTTCTGGGCTTAGAGAAGAAGATTTACAACGAAGCTGTCCAGACTGCTCGGGTAATTGAATCGAGCCAGAAGGAGAGCTATTTTTCCCAAAATCGAGGAATCAAGAGACCGACCGGAAACTCCTACAATGGAGGCAATAATCGGATGTATAAACCTTTTCGTCCTCAGAAATTTGCAACTGCACCAAAGTCTACTGCAGCAGCTCAACCACAGCCAAAGCCAAACTCTGAAGCCCCGAAGTGCTATAACTGCAACCAACCAGAGCATATGGCAAGGGAATGCCCAAAACCCAAGAAGCAGTTACATCAAGGACGGGTATATGCTGTTACATCAGAGGATGCTACCGCATCGCCCGATGTGGTCACAGGTATGACTGAAACTTTTAAGGTTATAATTACATTGATTGAGCATGTAGACTAAGTAAAAATGAATCACAGGTATCGTACCTATAAATGGCGTACCCGCCAGAGTACTCTTTGATTCAGGGGCTACTCATTCATTTATATCTGTGTCGTTTGGAAAGAAGACCAATCTACCCATCAAAACATTAGACTACAATTTACTTGTACGGTCACCGATGGGATTAGAAGTGGAATTAGAGAAAGGTTATGGACCATGCCCAGTTCTCAGTGGAGGGAAAACCTTAGATGCAACCTTGGTACAACTTGAGATGGCAGACTTCGAAGTCATCTTAGGAATGGATTGGTTAGCTCGGCATTCTGCAAATCTGTTATGCGCCGAGAAGAAGCTAACGTTCAAAGACAAAGAAGGAGCAGAATTCAGTTTCTCGGGAACCAAACTTCCCCGGAGACGCAAGCTCATACTTTCCGCATTGAAGGCTAAGAAGTGCCTTGAAAAGGGAGCCGTCGGATATCTAGTATCAGTGGTCGACCTAACCAAGAAAGCACCACAAATGGAAGACATTGACGTCGTATGGGATTACTCTGATGTATTTTCGGAGGCGCTACCCGGATTACCGCCCGACCGTGTCACGGAGTTTGTAATAGACCTGATACCTGGAGCCACACCGGTATCAAAAGCACCTTATAGAATGGCTCCTACTGAACTGAAGGAATTAAAAGTGCAATTACAAGAACTGCTGGATAAGGGTTATATTAGACCCAGTATATCTCCATGGGGAGTACCGGTGTTGTTCGTAAAGAAGAAGTATGGTAGCGTTCGATTATGCATCGACTATCGAGAGTTGAATAAACTGACCAACAAGAATCGATATCCACTACCCAGGATCGATGACTTGTTCGATCAATTACAAGGAGCGAAGGTATTTTCAAAGATCGATCTTCGATCAGGCTATCATCAGTTGAAGATTAAAGAAGGTGACATTCCGAAGACAGCTTTCAGGACAAGATACGGACACTATGAGTTCTTAGTGATGTCATTCGGATTAACTAATGCACCGGCAACGTTCATGGAACTTATGAACCGAGTTTTCCACGATATGTTGGACACGTCGGTTATAGTATTTATTGATGACATATTGGTATACTCCAAGGACAAGGAAACCCATGTCAAGAACCTAAACGCAACCCTACAGCGTTTAAGGAAAGAGAAGTTATACGCCAAATTTTCAAAGTGTGAGTTTTTGCTAAGTGAAGTCACCTTTCTAGGCCATGTAGTATCCGCTGAAGGAATCAAAGTGGACCCCAGCAAGATCGAGGCTATTGTAAAGTGGGAAGCACCGAAGAGCGTCTCAAAAATTAGAAGTTTTCTGGTCTAGCTGGTTATTATTGGAGATTCATAGAAGACTATTCTCGGATTGCCGTACCTCTTACCAGTTTGACCAAGAAAGGTGAAAAATTTGTATGGACGGATAAGTGTGAAAAGAGTTTCCAAACACTGAAGACCAAATTAATATCTGCTCCGATTTTGATTATTCCTATTCCAGGACAGACGTTTACCTTATACACTGATTCATCGGGATTGGGACTAGGATGTGTGCTTATGCAAGGAGAGCAAGTAATTGCGTATGCCTCGAGACAGTTGAAGGTACATGAGAAAAATTACCCCACTCATGATTTGGAGTTAGCGGCAGTAGTACATGCGGTCAAGATATGGAGACACTACCTATACGGAGAGAAATTTCAGATTAAGTCGGACCATAAAAGTGTTACTTATCTATTTAATCAGAAAGAGTTAAATATGAGACAAAGAAGATGGCTGGAACTATTGAAGGACTATGATTGTGATATCCAGTATCATCCGGGAAAAGCAAACGTAGTAGCAGATGCATTGAGCAGAAAAGCAATGATAAAATCTCAAGGAGAAGCTAGCACAACTGCAGCAATGTGTACTACCGGAATGGTATTCAATCACGGCAATGAGCAGTATGTGATAGATACAACGGATGGATCAGCCAACCAAGGGTTTATTCATCGATTTTTGAATATGTTTGCGGCATTGAAGATTATACTGGATATAGTGGACGAAGTAAAGACAGCTATCAAATCAGATCCTTATCTGAGAACAGTACAAGAAGATATCGAGAAAGGTAGGACCAACCCTGAGTTCACCTTAGATGACGAGAAGGTATTGAAATACAAAGGAAGAATATGTGTACCTGAAACAAAAAATATGGACATTAGACACCGACTGATGAAGGAAGCCCATACCACCATCTATTCGATACATCCTGGAAGCACAAAAATGTATCATGATCTAAAGAAACTATATTGGTGGAGGGGAATGAAAGCAGATGTAGCTAAGTTCGTGTCTCAATGCCTAAATTGTCAGAAAGTAAAGGAAGAACGACAAAGAACCGTAGGACTGTTACAGCCTTTACCAGAACCAGCATGGAAATGGGACTGCATCACTATAGACTTCGTCACATGGCTACCATTGACTCCTCGAGTAGTTGACGCAGTTTGGGTGATTGTAGACCATCTGACTAAGACAGCTCGCTTCATACCAATACGACCCCAATATACATTGGAAAGGTTAGCAAAGCTGTATGTGGATAATATTGTTCGGTTACATGGTGTTCCAGAAAGCATTGTGTCTGATAGAGATCCACGATTTACTTCCAAATTTTAGGAAGGACTGCAAAAGGCTATGGGTACAACATTGAAGTTCAGTACTGCATTCCACCCACAGACAGACGGACAGTCAGAGCGTACAATCTAGATCCTAGAAGATATGCTACGAGCATGTGTGATTGATTTTAAAGGATCATGGGACGAAAAGTTACCATTGATCGAGTTCGCCTATAACAACAGCTATCAGGCTACTATACAGATGTCACCTTATGAGGCACTGTATGGTAGAAAGTGTCAAACTCCCTTGTTTTGGAATGAAGTTGGAGAACGCAGTATTGTTGGACCCGAATTTGTGGAAGAGACTTGTCGAGTGGTCAACATCATCAAGGAAAGAGTGAAAACAGCTCAGAACCGTCAGAAGCAGTATGCAGATACTCGATGAAGAGATCTAGAGTTCGCCGTAGGTGATAAAGTATTTTTGAAAGTATCGCCTATGAGAGGATTGAAGAGGTTCGGACAGAAAGGAAAGTTAAGTCCAAGATATGTCGGGCCATACGAAATTCTAGCTAAGTGTGGAAAGTAGCTTATCAGTTGGCATTACCACTATCTATGTCAAGTGTGCACGACGTATTTCACATTTCTCTATTGAAGAAGTATGTCAAGGATTTGACGCACGTGTTGACAGTAGATTTGCCAGAATTGACTGATGATTTGACATTCGAAGTAACACCAACAGAAATCACCAGTCGGAAGGTTCAACGTCTACGCAACAGAGATATCTACTATGTTAAGGTCACCTGGAAACGTAGAGACATGGAAGAGATTACATGGGAAGAAGAGAATGCTATGCGAAAGCAATACCCTCACTTGTTTGATTCAGAAGGTACGTACAATTTCGAGGACAAAATTTTTATAAGTTGGGGGGAGTTGTAAGACCCGTGTCAAGCTAACCCGGTCTTACCACCTTGAACCAGGTTTACCCATCATGGTCGAGTCAAGTGGACCAAGGGCGTGAAGGAGATCGAGATCCCAGGTTTAAAATCGACCCAAAAATACTTAATTTTAGGGGAGGGTCGCATACCCAGCCAAGTAGGGTCGGACCTCCCAAAACAGAATGTCAGACCCTCAGATTTTAAGGGAGGGTCGGACAGCTTAAGATCCTAGGGTCGACGGGATCATCGACCCTCCCATCGACCCTCGGATCCTGCCGAAAATAGAAATTAGGAAAGGTCGAGATTTTTCGATTGGATTCCTTTCTAATTTCAAAGGCTTATTTTAGGATGTTTCTAGCCTATTTAAGGGACGTCCCTAAGCCACTTTCACTCCTTTCATAACCCTAATTGAATTGAGAGAAAGAGAGGAGAAGGAAAGGAAGAAGAGGAGAAGCAAGGAAGAGAACCTAGCAAAAAGGAGAAGAATTTCAAAGGAAGAGTAATCTTCTCAGGTATGGGTACTAATTCCATGAGTTTCTACAGACCGTAGGTTAGAAATTGTTGAGAGTATGATCTCGGAGAAACCCAAACCATCGATCCATGGTTAGGTTTTCATGGAAAAACCTAGGAGAATGCATGAAAGCTATTTAAGAGGATGAATCATGGTTTCAGACCATGGAATGAATGTTTAATGGAATGTGGAAGCAAGCCATAGGACCCCAAACACGAAGAATTAAAAAAAAAGAAGTAGAAATTGGACCAGAGTGCACCGAGGGTCGCACATAGGGTCGATAGACCCATCGACCCTAGGTGTTTCTGACCATCGACCCTCAGCATTCTGGAAGTCCAGAATGGAGGGAGGGTCGATAGACTCATCGACCCTAGTATCGACCCTAGCATCAACCCTCAGTTAACAGCATGGTTTTTAAATTCAGAATTAATTCTAATTAAATTCTATCGACTTTGTTAGGTTTGCTAGCATTATAATAACACTGTAGAGGTGATTTTAAAGCTTGGAAAAGTATCTTATAACAAGCTAAGGTGAGGAACCATAACTTCAAACTAAATTGGTTAATAATAAACTGTTTTCTTTTCTTGAGTCCTATGCCATGTTTGATTCTATGCGAATATGTTGTAATGTGCGTACAGCATGCCATCCAATATTTCTATTACTTCTTCATGCATATTTAATTTATTGTTTATAACATGATGATGATGATGATGATAGGGATAGACATGTGCTTGTATGTGTGTGGTTGATGTACTTGATGCGAGCGAGTATCAGGGGAGGTGTGATGAGAACGTCAATAAACGTTAACCTTGGGCGGGTCTCAGCACTTTAGCTCTATCTCTAACTCAAGTCTTGTGCATTGACATCATCGTATCGCCATTACCTTAGTGGAACTATTATGTCTTAGAGTATCAGGGGAGGTAGTTTCGGTCCTTGTAGTCTCTGACTCTACCGGGGGGCCTTAGCTCTATCTCTATGGGCATTCTGAGGGATGCTGGGGTGAGGCCTTGGATACACTGTTTGGCATTAGGATTGGTTAGTGGCGAGCCCAGTTTGCAAGCCCTCGCTAACAGGTGCTTACGTGTTGGTATAGCATTATATAGCAATAAACGTTAACCTTTGTTGTATAATGTGTTGGTAGGGTGGATGGGGACGACGATAAACGTTAACCTTTGGGCGGGCTTCCACACCCTGTGTATAGAGGCGGTGTCAATAAACGTTAACCTTTGACCACCCAACCTTTCTATTGCACATTGCAAACTATAAACCAGACCAAATATATGAATTGATTGCATGCATATGTATTGTTGCATTATTTTGGCTACTCACTGAGCCATGTTGTGTGCTCACCCCTCGACGTCGAATATTTTTAGTTGATGATGCAGGTTACACAGTCGAAGATTATATGAACGCGTCTGCGTACGGGAATATAGCAGCAATGGAAGCTAGAGCTGAAGACGATACACACGACCCCTCTTGCGAGTGCAACTCGTGTGTATTTGATTAGATATTTTCTAGTTTCTATGAATTTATAAAGACATGTATTTGATATTTACATAAGTATATCTTAGTTGAAAACAGAATAATTTACTATTTAATTAATGGTATCATCTTAGTTCTCAGTTCATTTATTTATAAATTTTCCACTATTGTGTATTACTCTGATTATGATTATGGATGTGTGGAAGTTTGGATAAAACGGGGATAGCTAATTCGAGATCCTGGTTGAACCATTGGTTACTTAACGGTTCATCACACCATTCTGGTTGGTGCAGAATTGGGGTGTGACACAGTTCTTCTTTCATCATGTCCTTTTTTCTTTTTCTTCTTTATTCTTCTTCTTCCGTCTTCTTTTTTCATTTTCCTCTTCTTCTTTCTTCTTCATTCTTCTTCTTCTGTCTTCTTCTCATTCATCTTCTTATTTTTCTTTTTCTTCATTCTTCTTCTGTTTTCCAGCTTTTTGTGACACTATGGGTTACGATCATCTCATGTGTTAGCATCCAAGTTTTATTCTATTGATAATCTGAGTTGAATACCCAACTGCTTCTTCTTAGGATTAAGCTACTCTCTCGCTCAATCGTATTTGGATTCCCTATGTTTCTAGAAGATGCGGTTGAGCTTGAGTATAGGGTTTGTAACTCAGATTGTCAGAAGAATAAAATATGGATGCTAAGTGCAATAGATTATCCTGAAACCATATTGTCATAAAAGGTACAAAATGTTCTCATGCTCATTGAATGAAAAAAAAGAAAAAGAAAATGAATCAGAAAGAGGAAAAAGAAGATGAAGAAGAGGGGAAAGAAGAAGAATGAAGATGAAGAAAGAAGAAGAATGAAGAAGAAAGAGGAAGAAAAAGTAGAAAAATAATGAAGAAAAAGGATGAAGAAGAAGAAAAGAAAGAAAAAGAAGTAGAATGAATAAGAAAAAGAAGAAGAACGAAGAAGAAAAAGGAAGAAGAAGAATGAAGATGAAGCAAAAGAAGAAGAAGATGAAGATTGAAAAAAGGGGAAGAAGAATGAAGAAAAAGAAGAAGATTAAGTAGAAGAAAATGAATGAAGAAGAAGAAGATAAATGAAGAATAATGAAGAAAAGAATGAAAAATAAGAAAGAATAACATAAAAAAATGAAGAAGAAGAATGTAGAAGAAGAATGAGGAACAAAGAAGAAGAATGAAGAATGAAGAAGAAGAATGAAGAAAAGAATGAGAAAGAAGAACATAGAAGAAGAAGAATGAAGAAGAAGAAGAATGTAGAAGAAGCCTGAAGAAAATAATAAGAAAGAAGAACATAGAAGAAGAAGAATGAAGAAGAAGAATGAAGAAGAAGCATGAAGAACAAAGAAAAATAATGAAGAAGAAAAAGAAGTAGATGAAGAAAGTAGTTGAAAGAAGAAGAAAGAAAAAGAAATAAGAAGAAGAAGTAGAAGAAGAACGAAAAAGAAAGAAGAAAAATAAGAATAAATTCACCACAAAAAAGAAATGTTGAAGTGCGCGGGCGCACTTCTAAAGTGATAGAAGTGCGCTGGCCACTTCTTCATCTTCTTCTACTTCTTTAATTTTCTTCTACTTTTTCTTTCATCATGTCCTTTTTTTTCTTTTCTTCTTCATTTTTCTTCTTCCATCTTCTTTTTCCTTTTTCTTCATCTTTCTTCTTCCTCATTCTTCTTCTTCTTTGTTCTTCTCATTCATCTTCTTATTTTTCTTCTTCTTCATTCTTCTTCTGTTTTCCACCTTTTTGTGACACTATGGGTTACTATCATTCATGTGTTAGCATCCAAGTTTTATTCTTCTAACAATCTGAGTTGAAGACCCAATTCCTTCTTCTTAGGATTAAGCTACTCTCTATCTCAATCGCATTTGGATTCCCACTATTTCTAGAAGATGCGGTTGTGCTTGAGTGTAGGGTTTGCAACTCAGATTGTCAGAAGAAAAAAATATGGATGCTAACTGCATGAGATGATCGTGAACCATATTGTTATAAAATGGTGCAAAATGTGCTCGGCTTTTGAATGAAAAAGAAGGAGAAGAAGACTGAATCAGAAAGAGGAAAAAGAAGATGAAGAAGAGGAGGATAGAAGAAGAATTAAGAAGAAGAAAGAAGAAGAATGAAGAAGAAAGAGGAAGAGATAGAAGAAAAATAAAGAAGAAAAAAGGAGAAGAAGAAGAAAAGGAAGAAAAAGAAGAAGAATGAAGACGAAGAAGGATGAAGAACAAAGAAGAAAACGAAAGAAAAAGAATGAAGATGAAGAAAAAGAAGAAGAAGTTGATGATTGAAAAATGGAGAAGAAGAATGAAGAAATAGAAGAAGAATAAGTAGAAGAAAACGAATGAAGAAGAAGAAGTCGAATGAAGAACAATGAAGAAAAAACTGAAAAAGAAGAAAGAAGAGCATAAAAGTATGAAGAAGAAGAATGTAGAAGAATAATAAGGAAAAAGAAGAAAAATGAAGAATGAAGAAAGGAATGAGAAAGAGGAACATAGAAGAAGTAGAATGAAGAAGAATGAAGAAGAAGAATGTAAAAGAATCATGAAAAACAATGAAAAAGAATGAGGAAGAAAAAAAAGAAGATGAAGAAAGTAGTTGAAAGAAGAAGAAAGAAAAAGAAAGAAGAAGAAGTAGAAGAAAAACGAAAAAGAAAGAAGAAGAATAAGAAGAAATTCACCACAAAAAAAATGTAGAAGTGCGCTGGCGCCCATCTGAAGGGCGCGGGCGCTCTTCTAAAGTGCGCTGGCACACTTCTTCATCTTCTTCTTCTTCTTCATTCTTCTTTTACTTCTTCATTCATCGTGTCTTTTTTTTCCTTTTCTTCTTCATTCTTCTTCTTCCATCTTCTTTTTCCTTTTTCTTCATCTTTTTTCTTCCTCATTCTTCTTCTTATTTTTCTTCTTCTTCATTTTTCTTCTGTTTTTTTACCTTTTTGTGATACTATGGGTTACGATCGTCTCATGTGTTAGATTTCAAGTTTTATTCTTCTGACAATCTGAGTTGAATACCTAACTCCTTCTTCATAGGATTAAGCTACTCTCTAGCTCAATCGCATTTGGATTCCCTCTATTTCTAGAAGATGCAGTTGAGCTTGAGTGTAGGTTTTGCAATTGAGATTGTCAGAAGAATAGAATATGGATGCTAACTGCTTGAGATGATCGTGAACCATATTGTCATAAAATGGTGCAAAATGTGCTCGTGCTCTTTGAATGAAAGAAGAAGAAGAAGAAGAACGAATCTGAAAGAGGAAAAAGAAGATGAATGTCACACCCCAATTCCACACCATTCGGAATGGTGTGATGAATCGTCAATAAACCAACGGTTCAACCAGGATCTTGAATAGTCTATCCCAAATATGATAAACCAAAACACATTCCACATTAATCAGAGATAATAAAGTAAATAGCAGAAGTCTTACAGATAATGAACTGAGGTATAGTCATGATAAATAATTAATATTCCATTTATTTTCAAATAACCAAAACATAACTTAATACATATTACAATATCCAAATATGAAGTCTAAACACTAAACGTATCCACAGTTGAAACGCTCTCTTAACGAACTATGTTCGTTCTCCACAGCTTGCTCATTCGTAGCCTCCACCCATTCATATGTTGGCGTGTCGACATAATCTTCAATCGTAATACCCGCAACATCAGAAACTAAAAAGAATTGCACGTGTGAGGGTCAGCTCTCCAACTTGAGCTTAGTGGGAAAACAAAACAATGCAATAAACATATGTGTGCATTCATTCATATCTTTGGTCTGGTATATAAGTTTGAAATGCGCTATAGAAAGGTTCGGTGGCCACCTCGCCTCTACGCAGAGGGTGTAAAGGCCCGCCCAAAGGTTAACGTTTATTGTCGTCCCCATCCACCCTACCATGGAATAGAGATAGAGCTAAAGTACTGAGGCCCAGCCTATGACACTTTCCCTGATACTCTACCCATACCAACATGTAAGCCCCTGTTGGCGAGGGCTTGCAAACTAGGCACGCAACTAACCAATCATAATGTCAAATAGTGTATCCAAGGCTTCACCCCAGCATCCCTCAATACGTCCATAGAGATAGAGCTAAGGCCCCCCGGCAGAGTCAGAGACTACACGGTCTGAGACCACCTCCCCTGATACTCTACGACGTAATAGTTCTACTAAGGTAATGGCGATACAACGATGTTAGTGGACAAGACTTGAGTTAAAGATAGAGCTAGAGTGCTGAGGCCCGGCCTATGACACCCCCCCTGATACTCGCTCGCATCAAGCACAGTAACAACACACATACATTCACATGCCTATTCCTATCATCATCATCATCATCATGTTATAAACAATAAATTTAAATATGCATGAACAGTAATAATAGAAGTATTGTATGACATGTTAAATGGACATGACAAGCATACAAGCATAGAATCAATCATCGCATTGGTCTCAAGAATTAAAAACAATTTATTATTAACTAATTAGTTTAGGTCTTGTTCCCTCACCTTTGCTTGATTGTAGATCCTCTTTCAACTTTTAAGAATCAATAGAAAACCTAACAAGTCGATAGATTTTAGTTAGAATTCATTCCGACAATTTTAGGCTTGCTATTAAGTGGGGGTAGCAGGACGCCTAGCAGTTTTCGGCGACCCTCAGGGGTAGGGTAGATGCCAGGGTCAGATGTTCCATCGACTCTGGGTGCGACCACCCCTTTCCTGGACTTCTCGAATGCTGGGGGTCGATGCTAGGGTCGGATGTTCCATCGACCTTAGGTGGGACCCCCCGTGGTTGGAGTCGAGAATTTCATCCTACAGTCCATTCTTTCATGTTTGGTTCCTATGGCTTATTTCCACAATCCATTCTATGCTTGTTCTATGTCTTAAAACGCTAGGTTTCTTCCTTACTTTGGCTACCATGCTTTTCTCCGTGGATTTCATTGAAATCCTCTCATGGATGAATGATTTGGGTTTCTCTTAAGTCATACCCTCTTCATGAACCATTCTAGGCTGCTAAATAAATCATGGAGAATGTATTCATACCTTAGGTTTGCTGAGATTCAGAGTTTCCTCTAAATTTCCTCCTCCTTGGTCTTCTTCTTCAATTCTCCTTTTCTTCTCCTTCTCTTCCTTCTCTTCTCTTTCTCCCAATCCAATTAGGGATGTAAAAGGAGTGAAAGAGGCTTAAGGACGTCCTATTTATAGAGTAAAACCTCACAAAATAAGTCCCATTGAGTTTAGGGAAGGTTCCCATTGAAATTAGGAAGTTTCCTAATTTTCGGTTCGTGCTGTTTTTACTATTTTTCGGGGGTCGATGCTAGGGGGTCGATGGGGGGGTCGGACAATTCGAGACCCCTGCGACCACCAGAAAAAAAAGTCACAGGTCGGACAAGGGGTCGACCCTGCCTGTTTAGGCATGCGACCCTACCCTCATTTTGATTGTTTTTGAGTAAAATTTCATATTGGGTCTTGGGTTTCTTCACATACTTGGTCCATTTGGCTCGACCATGATATGTAGACCGGTCATGACACGAAATGTAAGGTTAGACCGGGTTCGTGGCGTACGGGTCTTACAACTCCATCACTTTTTAAAAAAAATTCGTCCTCGAAATTTGAAAGTACGGATCTTTCAACTCCCCCATCCTTAAAATAAATTTTGTCCTCAAAATTTAAATTTAGGTGAAAATTCTATTTCCGCATTGCATCTTCTTCCTCCCATGCAATCTCCTCCGTGTATCATCTTCGCCAGGTTATCTTCATTTACTAATTATCCCTTCTTTGGAGATGTTGTACCTTCCATCCAGTGGACTAGGTGGTACCACTTCAATAGTTGAATCTCCTATCTAAACCAGTGGATCCATGGTCATTATCTCTGATATGGATCTCCAATGTACTTCTTCAATAGAGACACGTGAAATGCATCATGCGCACTAGACATGGACAGCGGTAACGCTAATTGATACGTAACTTGTCTCTCCAAAGTCTATAAGATCCAACACCTATATAGAATATAATTTTCCCTTCTTGTTTAATCGTTTTAAAGTTTGCATAAGTGATATCTTCAAGAACACTTTGTCACTTATGGCGAACTCATGGTCTTGGTGTATCTTCTGACATCTTGAGCTATCCTACCCCTTTTCTTTGATCTTGTCTGCCAATCGATAGTTTTCTTCAATAAACTCAGGTCTTAAAACTCTTCATTCACTAACTCCATTCCAAAACAAAGGAATTTGATATTTCTACCTTATCAAGCTTTATAGGTGACATTTACATAGTAGCTTGGTAGCAACTTCAATTCACGGTTAACTTCTCAACTCAAGCTCCTTGAAATCAATTTCACAAACTCAGGCATATCTCTTAGGATCTGTATAGTCTGCCCCGACTGCCCGTCGGTTTGAGGTAAAGTGCGGTACTAAACTTCAACTTTGTCCCCATTATTTTCTGTAGATCCTCCAAAATCTTCGAGATAAGGCATAAGCCTCTGACCGACACTAAGCTCTCATGCATACCATTCAATCTGGAAATATTATCCACATATAGCTTATTTAGCCGCTCCAAAGCATACCGAGGTCGTATAGCAATGGAATGAGCTATCTTCATAAGGCGATCAACAATCCCCTAAACTGCATCAACTGCTCTGGGAGTCAGTGGCAAATGAGTGACATAGTTCATTGTTATGCAGTTTCACTTCCAGACTGGCTTTGATAGTTATTGTTGTAGCCATGTTGGTCTTTGTCCTTCAACCTTTACTTACTGATAATTCAATTACTGAAACATGCATCTAAACCACATTTGTTATCATTCCTCTTTACCAGTACCATCTCTTCAGGTCATGATACATATAGGTACTCCAGGATGTCCTGAATATTGAGTACAATGGATTCTCATCATTATCCTTTTCATAATATCCGAGTCTTTATCTTCATGTATTCAGAATCTACCTCTGTATCTGAGTACCGTCTCCGCATCCAAAGTAACTCAGGGTTGGGTTTTCCTTTTACTAAATCTGCTTACATCGTTCTTATTTACGGATCTCACGAAATTACTACTTTTACTTCATCCATCACTTTAGAAATGATCATTAATGCCACATGCACAGCCGAATTATTTCTCCATAAGTTCATTCATAAGTTCTTGCTCTATTGGATCATCACGAGTTTCTATTGTATGTTACTCTACTTCCAAATCTGAATCTGTTGCTGCGGAACATAAGACAGTATCTATACTGGTTCCTTCCTCAGACTTTGTAATTCCCTTTTTGCTTAATTCCTTAGCTACTACATTAGCCTTCCCTGGATGATACTGGATATCACAGTCTTAATCCTTGAGCAATTCCAACCATTTTCTTATCCTCACGTTCAACTCTTTCTGATGAGGAGGTACATTAAAATCTTGTGTTCCCATTCAGTCTAAAATTCTCCTTCGTTTAGATAATGTCTCCAAGTCTTGAATGCATAATTTATCACCGGTACTTCCAAGTCATGAGTAGGGTAACTCTTCTTATTCTCCTTTAGTTTTTTTGAAGCATATGCAATCACTTATTTCCCTTGTATCAACCCGCATCCTAGATCCAACCCGAAAGCTTCGATGTTTAGGGTAAACGGTTTCCCTAGTGTCCGAATGATCAAGATTGGGGTTGATATCAACTTTACTTTAGAATCTAGAAACATTCTTTACACTTATCAGTCCAATTAAACTCCTCTCGCATCTTGGTTAGCTTGGTAACAGGTTTTTGTGATCTTAGAGTGGTCCTCTACAAATCGTCTGTAATAACCAGCTAAACCCAAGGAACTTCTGATCTTCGCAATATTCTTCAGGTGTTTCTCACCATATGATTACTTTTTGTTGATAGGGTTCACTTTAATCACTTTTTATGATGCGATGTGATCTAAGTAGATCACTTTGTTTAGTCGGGTCTCATATTTCTTGGACTTGGCATAAAGCTTTTCTCATTTCAACTGTTGTGAAGCTGTTCTAAAATCCATTGTATGAGTTGTTTCATTCTTGGAATAAACCAAAATATCATCTATGAAAACTATGATCGACGTGTCCAACATGTCTTGAAACAGTCAGTTCATCAGCTCCATAAAAGGTGTAGGGGCATTGGTTAATCCAAACGTCAAAATCGAGAGCTCATAATGTCCAATCCCAATTCTAAAGGTATCTTCGAGATATCACTGTCCAAATTCTTCAGCTGTTGATACCTTGAAGGTCAATCTTAGAAACTTCCTTTTCTCTTTGCAACTGTTTAAACAAGTCATCGATCCAAGGTAATAGATCTTGATTCTTGATCGTGAGCTTGTTCGATTCTCGATAATCTATACGCAGACAACACTATCATCCTTCTTCTTCACGAATTGCATTGTCACTCCCCGTGATGCAATACATAGCCTATTAGGACCTAGTCTAATAACTCTTGTAGTTGAGTCTCAATTTCTTCAACTCCATAGGGGCTACTCTATAGGTGCCTTTGACATAAGTATCATCCTTGGTAACAAGTCGATGAAGAAATCGATCACATGATCAGATGGTAACCTAGGTAAATCTCCTGGAAATACATCAGGAAATTTATGGATCAAATCATTATCTTTCATCTGTGGTGCTTCTTTGGTAACGTATACCATAGATACCATATATCCAACTTTTTTCTCTTCAAAGCATCTCTTCGCCTTTAGCATAGAGAGGATCAGCTTTCTTTTCTTAGGCAACATACTTCCAATAATACTAAATTATATGACATCTTTATTCTTGAATGATAATCTCTTCTATGCATATAACAACTTTGTAGAGTGTTGAAACAACCAGTCTATTCCTAGGATGATGTCAAAGTCAGCCATCTCAAGTCGATTTAGGTTGCATCCAAATTCTGTCCATCCATATGATTCGAACATTGTTAATAACACTCATCCAATACAACATCTAGTCCAAAAGGGCTTGAACTAGAAAATCTGGTGTAACGGCCTTAAGAGCTTGTCTAGTTCCTTCATTTCTTATGATTTTCAAAGACTATTGCTTGAAATCTCATATATCCCAAAAATTTTATTTGCTTACACCTTCTTTTATCCTTCTATCATATATCTCGAAAAGCATCTTATGACTATTTACTCATTACATATCCCAAGTCTAAGCATTAGGGTATATGCTCATAAATTCGTTAATCCAACCAAACTCTTTTAGTCTTTACTTAATCATCTCACTCGACATTTGGAATAACCTAGTATTAGTTATACTGATCTGAATACTATCAATGCCATAATTTTGACTTTATCCTTATATCTACTCTTAGATTTGCTTTTAGGAATCTCCCGCTTTGTCAAAATTCATACCGATATAACCATATTTAACTTTACATGAGTGCTATCTATTCTTTCCTAGTTTTCTTGATAGTTTTCACTTTTTGCTCATACACTCTTTTATAGACATGGCTCATATCCATCAAATCAGTAACCTCAAAATAGATTCTACATTACTTCATCTAAGGTTCATTGGCCATAGAATCTAATCTGAATTTAATCATCTTACTTCCCATAATTCCTTATTCACTAAACATCTTATTAATGGATGTCGAGAAATGTAAGAATCAGAATGTTTATCCAAAACAATTTATTTTCTTCTTTCAATTTAGTATGACGACAAACACTTTCTTTATCTAATGAACTTAAGTTTAAAGGATCAGGAGTAAATCTGTGGTAATCCAACCGGCATTAAAAGATCGTTAAGTTGCACGATGGTCCAAATACATGGAAATAGTGGTTACAGGTTCTATTGAGTATATATAATTCCATTGGTCAAGGCATTATAGGAATAAATCTGGAGAAAGTTTTCGTACATCAGTATATCAGGTAAAATCAAAAATATGTACGCTCAACATGATTAAACATTTAACTGTTCGTTCAGTTCATATCTCTGTTCAAATTGTTGATCATTAGAGTGGCTCAGATTGGTATAATTAGGACTAATACTAAAGTAACAATATCTATAACTCCAATTGACAGGTTAAATCAAGAAGGTATCCTATCAAGATAGTAGAATTTAAAATCAGGTATGTGCATCCTCTATAATCATAAGAGTAAATCAATAATGCACCGCATCCTATCTAGTTATATGACTACAATATATTTGATCCTTTGCTGAAAATATTTAAGGCTTTGTCTTCACAAAATATTCGTCAATCCTTGGTCGGATCATTTTGTCATGATGCAGCTATCACATACATCGGTGGCTGATAAGGTTAACCACCTTGATACACTGCTTGTTGTGCACCAAACTTCTGCACTGTGGTGTGCATTACTGGGACTTACTGTGTGGTAGGCATTGTGTTATAGCTAACAGGTGTTGGGGTACAGTGATGCTACCAATTAGTACCATACTTGGTTTGACCCAGAGGTGTTGATGTTGCATCAGCAACTTGGGTAGTGATTTACCTAACATCTTGCATAGTCGGTCTCATCTGTTGTTGCTCTTGTATTTTATTGGGTCAAGTTTATGACAACCATAACCAAGGTACTTGATCGTCCAGGTGGTTGGCTGGAGTGGTCTGGTTGTTCACCTCCTTTGATTCGCTCTAATCTGATTATTATTATCTAGCATCTGCTCAGATGAGTTTTCATTACTCATTCTTGACCCTGATAGTGGTGGGGTCAATTTACAACCTCTTCTTAATGCTCAGCGGGTAATGGATCAGCTTGTGGTGGATCTCACCCTGAGTTTCCATGTCACCCAGGAGTATAGTTATTCTTATTCTTAATGTATGGCCATTATTCTCTTATCTCTGTTGGATTTAGCCCGAGATCTTTTCCTTTATCTTTACAGAGGTTTTGGCATTACTAGCCATTTTCCTTCTTCCTCTGTCCTACATCGAGTTTCACATCTTGTGAGTACCAACTCGGTATTCTAATTTTCTGTTGTACAAATGCTTCCTTCTTGCTACAGTACTATATCCCTCATATACGTAGATAACTACCCAACGTATGGTAATATCCTATATTATTTGATTATCAGGATAAATTTTGGCCTTCTCTCTCGTTTGAGTATATATATATGGTTCTACCTTTTATATATACATTATTATCTTGTTTAAGTTCTGTCTCAACCAAAACAAGTGCTTATTGTGTGTTTGTATTAAAGCTTTGAATTTATCCTAACTCAGTTCATGGACTCTAGTAGAAGTATTCAGGTTTCATTGGACAGGCCTGAGAGAGCTCTGATACCAAGTTGTCAAACCCCAATTCCAAAACATTCAGAATGGTGTGATGAACCGTTAATAAACCAACGGTTCAACCAGGATCTCGAATAGGCTATCCCACATATGATAAACCAAAACACATTCTACATTAATCAAAGATAATAAAGTAAATAGCGGAAGTTTTATAGATAATGAACTGATGTCTAGTCATGATAAATAATTAATATTCTATTTATTTCCAAATAACCAAAACATAACTTAATACATATTACAATATCTAAATACAAAGTCTAAACACTAAACGTATCCACAGTTGAAACACTCTCTTAACAAACCATGTTCCTTCTCCACAGCTTGCTCATTCATAGCCTCCACCCGTTCATATGTTGGCGTGTCGACATAATCTTCAATCGTAATACCTGCAACATCGAAAACTAAAGAAAATTGCACGTGCGAGGGTCAACTCTCCAACTTGAGCTCAGTGAGAAAACAAAACAATGCAACAAATATATGCATGCATTCATTCATATCTTTGGTCTGGTATATAAGTTTGCAATGCGCTATAGAAAGGTTCGGTGTCCGCCTCGCCTCTATGCACAAGGTGTGAAGGCCCACCCAAAGGTTAACATTTATTGTCGTCCCCATCCACCCTACCATGGAATAGAGATAGAGCTAACGTGCTGAGGCCTGGCCTATGACACTTCCCCTGATACTCTACCCATACCAACACGTAAGCCCCCTATTGGCGAGGAATTGCAAACTGGGCTCCCAACTAACCAATCCTAATGTCAAATAGTGTATCCAAGGCCTCACCCCAGTATCCCTCAATACGTCCACAGAGATAGAGCTAAGGCCCCCCGGCAGACTTAGAGACTACACGGTCCGAGACCACCTCCCCTGATACTCTACGATGTAATAGTTCTGCTAAGGTAATGGCGATACGACGATGTCAGTGGACAAGATTTGAGTTAGAGATAGAGCTAGAGTGTTGAGGCCCGGCCTATGACACCCCCCCTGATACTCGCTCGCATCAAGCACACTAACCACACACATACATTCACATGCCTATTCCTATCATCATCATCATCATCATGTTATAAACAGTAAATTTAAATATGCATGAACAGTAATAATAGATGTATTGGATGACATGTTAAATGCACATGACAAGCATACAGGAATAGAATCAATCAAGGCATTGGACTCAAGAAATAAAAATTGTTTATTATTAACCAATTAGTTTAGGTATTGTTCCCTCACCTTTGCTTGATTGTAGATCCTCTTTTAAGCTTTAAGAATCAATAGGAAACCTAACAAGTCGATAGATTTTAGTTAGAATTCATTCCGACAATTTTAGGCTTGCTGTTAAGTGGGGGTAGCATGACGGGTAGCAGGACGGGTAGCAGTTTTCTGCGACCCCCAGTGGTAGGGTAGATGCCAGGGTCAGATGTTCCATCGACCTTGGGTGCGACCACCACTTTTCTGGACTTTCCGAATGCTGGGGATCGATGCTAGGGTCGGTTCCATCGACCCTAGGTGTGACCCCCCATGGTTTGAGTCAAGAATTTCATCCTACAGTCCATTCTTTCATGTTTGGGTCCTATGCCTTACTTCCACAATCCATTCTATGCTTGTTCTATGGCTTAAAACTCTAGGTTTCCTCCTTACATTGCCTACCATGATTTCCTCCATGGATTTCATTGAAATCCTCCCTTGGATGAATGATTTGGATTTCTCCTAAGTCATACCCTCTTCATGAACCATTCTAGGCTCCTAAATAAATCATGGAGAATGTATTCATACCTTAGGTTTGCTGAGATTCAGAGTTTCCTCTGAATTTCCTCCTCCTTGGTCTTCTTCTTCAATTCTCCTTCTCTTTTCCTTCTCTTCCTTCTCTTCTCTTTCTCCCAATCCAATTAGGGTTATAAAAGGAGTGAAAGAGGCTTAGGGACGTCCTATTTATAGAGTAAAACCTCCCAAAATAAGTTTCATTGTGTTTAGGAAAGGTTTCCATTGAAATTAGGAAAGTTTCCTAATTTCGATTCGTGTTGTTTTTGCTGTTTTTCGGGGGTCAATGGTAGGGGGTCGATGGGGTGGGGGTCAGACAATTCGAGACCCTTGTGACCCCCAGATCAAAAAGTCATGGGTCGGACAGGGGGTCGACCTTGCCTGTTTAGGCATGCGACCCTACCCTCATTTTGACTGTTTTTGAATAAAATTTCATATTGGGTCTTGGGTTTCTTCACACACTTGGTCCACTTGGCTCGACCATGATATGTAGACCGGTCATGACACGAAATGTAAGGTTAGACCGGGTTCATGGCGCGTAGGTCTTACAATGAAGAAGCGAGGAAAGAAGAAGAATGAAGAGGAAGAAAGAAGAAGAATGACGAAGAAAGAGGAAGAAAAAGAAGAAAAATAAACAAGAAAAAAGATGAAGATAAAGAAAAGAAAGAAAAAAAGGAAGAATGAAGAATAAGAAGAAGTAGAACCAAGAAGAAAAAGAAAGAAGAAGAATGAAGATGAAGAAAAAGAAGAAGAAGATGATGATGGAAAAAAAGGTGAAGAAGAATGAAGAAAAAGAAGAAGAATAAGTAGAAGAAAACAAATGAAGAATACGAAGAAGAATTAAAAACAATGAAGAAAAGAAAATGAAAAAGATGAAAGAAGAACATAGAAGAATGAAGAAGAAGAATGAGGAACAAAGAAGAAGAAAGAAGAATGAAGAAGAAGAATGAAGAAAAGAATGAGAAAGACGAACATGGAAGAAGAAGAATGAAGAAGAAGAATGTAGAAGAAGCATGAAGAAAAGAATAAGAAAGAAGAACATACAAGAAGAAGAATGAAGAAGAAGAATGTAGAAGAAGCACGAAGAACAAAGAAAAAGAATGAAGAAGAAAAAGAAGAAGATGAAGAAAGTAGTTGAAAGAAGAAGAAGAAGTAGAAGAAGAACGAAAAAGAAAGAAGAAGAATAAGAAGAAATTCACCACAAAAAAAATGTAGAAGTGCGCTGGCGCACTTCTGAACGGTTCGGGCGCACTTTTAAAGTGTTCTGGCACACTTCTTCATCTTCTTCTTCTTATTTATTCTTTTTCTACTTCTTCATTCATACTGTCCTTTTTTCCATTTTCTTCTTCATTCTTCTTCTTCCGTCATCTTTTTCCTATTTCTTCTTCTTTCTTCTTCCTCATTCTTCTTCTTTCTTCTTCTCATTCATCTTCTTATTTTTGTTCTTCTTCATTCTTCTTATGTTTTCCACCTTTTTGTGACACTATGGGTTACGATCATCTCATGTGTTAACATCTAAGTTTTATTCTTCTAACAATCTGAGTTGAAGACCCATCTCCTCCTTCTTAGGATTAAGCTACTCTCTAGCTCAATCGTATTTTGATTCCCTCAGTTTCTAGAAGATGCGTTTGAGCTTGAGTGTAGGGTCTGCAACTCAGATTACCAGAAGAATAAAATATGGATGCTAACTGCATGAAATTATCGTGAACCATATTGTCATAAAATGGTGCAAAATGTGCTCGACCTCTTTGAATAAAAAAGAAGAAGAAGAAGAAGAAGAAGAATGAACCAGAAAGCGGAAAAGAACATGAAGAAGAGAGGAAAGCAAAAGAATGAAGATGAAGAAAGAAGAAGAATGAAGAAGAAAGAGGAAGAGAAAGAAGAAAAATTGTCACACCCCAATTCTGATCCAACCAGAATGGTGTGAGTGAACCGCAATTGAACCAACGGTTCACACCAGGATCTCGAATAGGCCGTGTCCACTCATACAAACCATTACACATAACCACAATCAGAATATAAATAATACAGCGGATGTCTTTAAATAAATGAACCGAGAATCTATTGATAAATTTAAATAAAATATCCAATTATTCAAATTCAAACATAAGATATAATATTCTTACATCCACTTAATCCAACTGAAAATAATTAAAATAAATAAAAATCCAATCAAAGGTACACGCAGAAAGGGCACTCGCATGAAGCGTCATGCTCGTCCTCTCCTGCCTGTACACCTAGAGCAACAACATCACCATACACCGTAGCGTTCACATAATCGTCCACCGAGTAACATGCATCAACATCTAAAATAATGTACGTACAAAGGGTGAGCTCACAACTTAGCTCAGTAAGACAATCAGACAGTTTTACAATATTATGCATGAGTAACAATCATTTTATGCTGTGGTCTGGTTTAAGTTTGCAATGTGCTATAGAAATGTTTGGTGGCCCCAGCACCTCTATACACGAGTGTGTGACACCTCATGGATCACACCCCCATTAACCCACATGCACCCATCATGGAATAGAGATAGAGCTAAGATATCCCCGTACCTCCCTGATGCTCTACCCATACCAGTACCTAAGCCCCTACTAACAGGGCTCGCAAACTGGGCTCGCAACTAACCAATCCTATATGTCATCAATGTATGCTCTATCCCAGCACAGTCGTCTACAGCGTAGAGATAGAGCTAAGGCATCCCCGTACCTTCCCTGATGCCCTATCTGCAACTAACCCACTAGGATAGAAACATAACGCAGGTAGACCCTATCCCAACATAACTCCATACGGCATAGAGATATAGCTAAAGCATCGTGGACAAGCCAGCGTCGACCTTGGAGCCCACAGTGCCACATCACCATGGCCAGGCCAGCATCAACATCGGAGACCACCGTACCACAACCTCCCCCTGATGCCCCACCCATACCAAGCATGTTAAGATAGAATACTACAAAAAGTGTCAGTGTAAGGAATGATCCCAGGCTCCATGCCCCACTCCACACACTCACGAAAACAATCACATGCCTAACAATCACATCCTATCAATCCATGAACAATAATAATAATTGAAAGTAAAGGATGGCATGTGAATATGCACAAAATCACATCATATATATTCAGGTGATTAACAAATATTTATTGTCCATTAATTATTAGGTTTAGTTCAGATTCCCTTACCTGACGCTCGTTTGTTAGCTTGCTCCACGTCGCAAGATCCAAACGGAAAGTCACAAAGTCCTACAATATTATTAGGGTTTCATTAGAATATTTTTCTTAGGGTTTCACGTTGGTCGGAAACCAACAATGTCCAAAACCAGCCTTTCAGAGCTGACCGGTCGAAACATACCGGTTGCAGCTCTGTGAGCAAACTAGCAACCGGTATGGTCGACCGGTATGTCTCGGAAAGACCATACACTTGGTTTTTCGACTGTCGTCGATCGACCTCCTTGAATTTTTAGGGTTTCTCCTATCCATTATAAGTCTAATCTTTGAGTTAGAGTTATCCCCAACTCATTCAAGTCTAGTTTCGATGAATATCAACTCGAAACTTGAATCTAGGGTTTGACGGCAATCAAGGGTTTAATATCCAATTTAAGGTTTTAGATCAATACCTACTTTGCAAGGTATTGATCCACCCATACTACTATCCTAGAGTCATAGGGTAAGAATAATGGTTAAAACACTTACCGTTGACTGGCGTAGAGTGAGCTTCGTCGAACGGCAATGGCGGCACCTCCTTCTTCTTCCTAGCCTCTTATCCTTTCGAACCTCCTTCTCTTCTCTAGGGTTTGTGAGAGACAATAGAAAGGATTTGAGGAGGTTTAAGGGTGTTTATATAGGCTAGAATTAGAGTTTAGTAACCCTATTAAGATTAAGAAGGTTCAGGCATTAGGGTTTAGGAAAGTGGGACCCACAGAGATCAATTTCTAGATCTCCGTAGTCAGCTGCGCAGAGCTGACCGGTCGACCGGTACCATCGACCGGTCAACATAAAATCATGTTGATTTGATCGTCTTTGGTTCGATTTCATACCTGTTTGTCATCCGGTCGTCCTGTCTGGTCCGGTGATAATCGGAAGACCTGCAACGACACAAAACCAAGGTTTAGACCGGGTTTACGGAGTGCGGGTCTTACAACTCCCCCACCCTTAAAAGAACTTCGTCCCAAAATTTGCATGTAGGTCTCACAACTCCCCCACACTTAAAAGAATTTCGGCCTCGAAATTTAAACGTACCTCGATCGTCGAAACGATTAGGATACTCCTTCCTCATTGCGCTCTCCTCTTCCCAAGTAATTTCTTCGACATTTTGGCTTCTCCAATGCACCTTCACATAATGAATATCTTTGGTTCGAAGTTTCTGTACCTTTCGGCTTGAGAGCATCACAGGCACTACCTCAAATGTTAAGTCTTCAGTCAAGTCTGGGGGGTGTACTGTCAAGATGTGCGATGGATCTCTGACATACTTCTTCAACAATGATACATGGAACACATCATGGACACTTGACATAGATGGTGGTAGAGGCAATTGATATGCTACGTTACCACGTCTAGCCAATATCTCGTATGGTCCCACATACCTGGGGCGTAGCTTCCCCTTCTTCCCAAACCTTTTCAGACCTCGCACCGGTGATATCTTCAAGAATACTTTATCACCCACTGCAAACTCTAGATTTCGACGTCGATTATCCGCATAGCTTCTGTCGAACTTGAGCTGTCTTTACTCTCTCCTTGATTTGATCAATCACTTGACAAGTTTCTTCATCGAACTCCGGCCCTATAATTCTTCTTTCTCCCACCTCGTTCCATAACAGAGGTGTTCGACACTTTTTCCAATAGAGTGCTTCATATGGAGCCATCTGAATTGTAGCCTGATAGCTATTGTTATAAGAAAACTCGATAAGTGATAGCTTCTCGTCCCAAGCTCCCTTGAATTCTAATGCACAGGCTCAGAGCATATCTTCTAAAATCTGAATAGTTCTTTCTGACTGCCCGTCTGTCTGAGGGTGGAAAGTTGTACTAAACTTCAACTTGGTTCCCATAGCTTTCTGTAATCCTTCCCAGAACTTTGATGTAAAACGGGGATCTCTGTCAGATACTATACTCTCTGGACGCCATGAAGTCTGACTATATTATCGACATATAACTTGGCCAATTTCTCCATGGTATACTGAGGTCTGACCGCAATGAATCGAACTGTCTTGGTGAGTCGGTCAACTATAACCCAAACTGCATCCACTGACCTTGGTGTCAAAGGTAGGCCAGTGACGAAATCCATAGTAATGCAATCCCACTTCCACGCAGGTTCTGGTAAAGGCTGTAGTAAACCTGTGGGTCTCTGCCTTTCTGCTTTAACTTGTTGACAATTCAGACATTGGAACACGAAACGAGCTATATCTGCTTTCATACCCCTCCACCAATATAGTTTTCTTAAATCATGGTACATTTTGGTACTTCCTGGATGTAGCGAATATGGAGTGTAGTGAGCTTCAGTCATAACTTGATCTCTGATATTGCAGTCTTCACTCTCAGGTATACATAACCGTCCACGATACCTGAGTACCTTGTCTGAATCCAAGGTAAAGTCAGGATTGCTCGTACCCTTCTCTAGGTCTTCTTGTACTGTCTTGAGATGTGGATCCTGTAGGATTGCTACCTTAACTTCATCGACTAGATCCGGGGAGATCTTCAAAGCGGCGAACATCATGGTGAACTTATGAATTAAGCCTTGCTCAACTGGATCTTCTACAGTCTATATAATATGTTCTTCATCAATTTCCATTGAACTTGAGGCTGCAGCACACAATGTAGCATTTGTACTTGGCCCGGCCTCAAGTTTCGATGCCCACTTTCTGCTTAAGGTGTCAGCCACCACATTTGCTTTGCCCGGATGGTACTGGATGTCACAATCATAATCTTTCAACAATTCCAGCCATCTCCTCTGTCTCATATTCAGATCCCTCTGAGTGAAAAGACAAGTTAAGCTCTTGTGATCTGAGTTAATCTGAAACTTCTCACCGTACAAGTAGTGTCTCCAAGTCTTGATTGCATGTATAACCATTGCTAACTCCAAATTATGTGTAGGAAAGTTCTTCTCATGCTCTTTTAACTGTCTTGATGCGTAAGCAATCACCTGTTCTCCTTGGATCAGTACACACCCGATACCCAACCCTGAAGCATCCGTATATAAAGTAAACGGTACGCTTGGTTCTGGGATGGTCAAGATAGGTGCAGAGACTAGTCTTGACATCAGAGCCTGAAAACACTTCTCGCATTCATCTGTCCATATGAATTTCTCTTTGTTCTTGGTCAATCTGGTGAGTGGAACAGCGATCCTGGAGTAGTCTTCCACGAACCTTCTATAATAACCAGCCAACCCAAGGAAACTGTGAATCTCCGCAATAGATTTTGGTGCTTCCCATCCTACTGTAGCAGCTATCTTACTTGGATCCATTTTGATACCGTCTCCCGATACTACATGGCCCAAGAAGGCCACTTCCTTCAGCCAAAACTCGCACTTTTTGAACTTAGCATAAAGTTTCTCCTGTCTCAGCCGTTGTAGGGCTGCCCTCAAATGTGTTGTATGAGTCTCCATGTCCTTTGAGTAGACCAATATGTCATCGATGAATACGATGACCGAAGTGTCCAACATATCATGAAACACTCGGTTCATTAGTTCCATGGATGATGCTGAGGCGTTGGTCAAACCGAACGACATAACTAAAAACTCATAATGCCCATACCGTGTCCTGAAAGCAGTCTTCAGAATATCTCCATCCTTGATCTTCAGTTGGTGATACCCCGATCGGAGATCAATCTTCGAGAAAACCTTTGCACTCTGCAATTGATCGAACAGATCGTCGATTCTAGGCAAAGGATACCAATTCTTGATCGTCAACTTGTTCAATTCACTGTAGTCAATGCATAGTCTTACACTTCCGTCCTTCTTCTTGACAAATAATACAGGTGCTCCCCAAGGTGAAATGCTAGGTCGTATGAAACCCTTATCAAACAATTCTTGTAATTGGGTCTTTAACTCTTTTAACTCGGTAGGGACCATTCTGTATGGTGCTTTAGACACCGGCACCGATCCTGGCATAAGGTCTATTACAAACTCTGTAGCCCTGTCTGATGGTAGACCTGGAAGATCCGCTAAAAATACATCTGGGAACTCTCGCACCATGTCTAGATCTTCCAACCTTGTCACCTCAGCAGTGATGTCGACTCCAGATACTAGATACCCCACTCCCCCCTTTTCTAAGCATCTCTTAGCTTTTAAGGCGGAGAGAATCAGCTTCCGCTTCCTAGGTAACTTGGTCGCAGTGAAGCTATATTCCTTTCCCTTTTTGTCTGTAAGCACAAGCTTCCTTTCACCACATAATAGAATAGCTGAATGATGGCCTAGCCAATCCATTCCCAAGATGACATCAAAGTCTGCCATCTCGAGTAGTACCAGACTTGCTTCTAAGTCTCGGCCCTCAATACATACAGTACATGGTCCATAATATTCAATCAAAGCCACTTCGACTCCTAGTGGAGACCGAACTATCAAGCTTGGGTTCAAGTGCTTAATTGGTAACTCCATTCGCTTCCCAAAGAAAATAGACACAAAGGAGTGTGTGCCCCAGAGTCAAATAGTACTCTGGAAAGTATACCAGCTACATTTACAATTCCTGAAATTTTATTATCCCTTAGTTCTACATGCGCATACACACAATGAAAATAGTAAGCCAAATAGTAAGGGATAGATTCGTACCAGTGACCACATTAGGTGTTGCGGCTGCCTCTTTGGTAGTCACCGCATATACTTTTCCTTGCTGGGGAGGTTGTTTCCTAGGTAGAGGGCAAGTCTTTGCAATATGACCCACTTGCTGACAGTTTAAACATTTAATGTTCGGGTTGTGTCCAGCGAACTGTGGCACAGGTGGTGCCAGATTGTTCCTTGCAGGCACTGTAGCGGTCTGAGCCCTGTATGGGCGGAAAGGCCTATTGTTACCGCCACCCAAACTCTCAATAGCGGGTCTCTTCACTCCCCTATTCTGTGCAAAGAAGCTGTCCCTCTGACTGGATTCTATCACTCTTGCAACCTATACAACCTCATTATAAATTTTCTTATCCAAACCCAATATATGCTCTGTGATGCCTCCACGCAGTCCCATGGTGAACCTGCGTGTCTTGGTCTCTTCTTCTTGCATACTTGCCGGTGCGAAGAAAAATAACTCCTCGTACCTCTACTGATAAGCATCCACAGTCAACTGAGACTGTTGAAGATTGAGGAACTCCCTCTCCATCTGATCCCTGAAACTCTTCAGGAAGTATTTACCGAAGAAGGAAACTTTGAATGCTTCCCAATCCACCTGTGTATGCTTCGTCTCTAGATATGCCCGTGTAGAATTCCACCAAGCATTCGCATCTTCCTTCAGCATATCAGTGGCAAACAGGACCTTTTCATCCTCTGTACATGTCATCAATCGAAAATTATTTTCCATTTCTGCAACCCACTGTGCTGGCCACAATGGTTTCTCTGCCTTACCTGTGAATGAAGAAGGCTTCAGCTTTAGGAATTTGGCCACCGCCCGACTCAGATCGTGCTGTCCCTGTGTATTCATTTTGTACCATGGTGGTGGATACGGATATGCTCCCTGATAAGCAGAAGATGGCGGAAACTGGTGCGGTGGTGGTACATTCTGGGGTTGGCCCATCGGCCCTGGACTACCATGCATCGACTGTGTTGTATTATTCCCTCCAGACTCGGGCGTACCTCCAGTGGGAATAGTACCCGGTGGCCTGAACATCTTCAATATCTCGCTCAGGAATTCTTTCTGCTGAGCTTGCATTTGATAGACCAGGTTTGTAACGTTGGTCTCAGAATTCCTGCGAGGTGGGCCAGGCAAATTTATCGGTACCCTTGGGACCTGTTCTTCCTCAACTTCTGGGCTTGGCTCCTTATCATGGCCTGGTTCAACCTGCTCTTCTTCCTCGAGGCGCATCCTAGCCTGGTGACGCTTTCAACCCCTACGACCGTTTTCGCCCATCATCTCAGACTATTCTGTTTGGATCTGGGAAGAAGACATAACACATGAGAATGAAGCAATAATGGTGTTAGTCTTGAACAATATAAGGCGAAACAGTCAGAAAATATAAGTTTCAATTTTTACAAATTTTTATATATAAAAAAAAAAACTTTTTTCTGGCTTTTCTGGTGCTGATCGGTCGATACATACCGGTCGCACCACTGTAGAAAAGTTGCGACTGGTATAGTTGACCGGTCAGAATGAAAATTATGACCGAGACATAGTGGTCGCAGGCTTGTAGGGGTACCGGTCGACCGGTATGTCGACCGGTATGCCCAGAAACGGCTTTAAAATCACGAAAAGTGAGAAATTTCTCACTTTTTTTTCTTCCCTCTCCTCCGGTGGTGATTTTCCTCTGGACTCTGAGTTGCTACAGTCCGACCGGTGACCTTAGAAGCCGATTTCTTCCATTCAAGGCTTAGAACATCATCTCCAGGTAGGTCTCTTCCTTCTCTTTCAAGTTTTTATAAATTTTTCATATCGTCTTTATGTAGAATTCTAGGTTTTTCTTTGATTGAGAGATTCCAACCGTAGGAACTTTTTTCCTTCGGCTTAGAAAGTGTTTAGGGACCCCTAAGAGCAAAAGCCCTCAACCAATTTGAGGTTCCACCGAACGGTTTTCATATAAATCAAATTTTTACACTTTTTAACCTAAGTTTTCAAAAATTTCAAAATTTCTTGGTTTTTCTTAAATTCTTGAAATTGCTTATTGTAATTGCCTGTGTTTAATTTGTTGAACAGTGTGGGGGTTGCGTAAGTCCTCCTCCCCAAGTTTTTGGGTGAGTTCAAGGCTTTTTCCCAATTTACAATCGTTATGCTGCCAAAATTTCAACAATTTCTATCCTTTTCTTCTTGTTTTCTTGTTGTTTTGCAGCTTACATGGCTCCACGACGTGCTCTTGGCAAACGTCCTCATGGCTCGAGCGCGCGCGCTTCTCAGCCACCCGCGTCACAGCTCGACGAGCATTGATTCCATTCCTTGGAGGCACAAGCATGTTTCCCCTGGTTTGATAGCAAAAACATCGAATCTGGGCGGCGAGTTAACTTGGATCAGTTGGACAGGTTCGATGTGCGAGCAGCTTTTGACGCGCTTGGGTGGGTGCCTGTAAACTCATACACAGATACCACTCGTCCCAACCTGGTTAAGCATTTTTATGCTAACCAGGAGCTTCATGGGGATGTCAACGATCCCAATCAGGGTAGGGACTTCTGCATCTCCAGCTACGTCAAGGGTGTCCCTATCTCCTTCAACACCCATCAATTGGCTGACCTGCTGGGGGTACCCAATGATGGAGACTTAGTATACTGCCCTCCAAAAGTAAAGGGCTAATTGAGTGAGGACCTACGCCGAAAGTTAGCAGAGTAGATCCTAAATCCTGGGGCTCCCATGAATGCGGCTAGTCTGAAGCCCCTAGCTCGAGTCTATAGCCGCATCATCCAGCACAACATTGTGCCCCAGAGCGGCCACTACAGTGAGTTATCTCAGCTCACTCAGTACATCACCTACTGCGTCTGCACCGGGGAGCGGGTCTCTCTCCCTTACCTCATCATCTGGACCATGCATCAGGCGGCCCTGGCCGATCAGGCCAGTAACCTTCCATACGGTCATCTCATCAACTTCCTTCTACGTCGCCTGGGTGTGAGCATGAGAGGCGAGGTGACCATTGAGGATACCATGACATCCGACATTGACTGGGATGCCAATCAGAGGATGCAGATGGTCAATCTGCCCATTAATAAAAAGACGAGTTGGAGGCTCACCCTCGCCCACTCGGGAGGGTAGCAGCCGCAGCAGCAGCAGCAGTGGCCAATGCGGCCTACGTAGCAGAGGCTGAGGGTGATGATGACGAGGATAGGGCAGAGGGTGTACCAGCGCCAGCTCCACAGCCTACACCTGCAGCACCACCATCTTCATCTACAGCTGGACCATCTCATCCCCCTCCAGACCCGGTGTTGAGCATGTTTACTGAGATCAAGGACACCTAGAGGGTCATCCTCGAGTCTAAGCGAGAGATGGGTCAAGAGTTGGGACGTCTGGCTCGTAGCCTACGGGTGACACAGGACCAGGTACACTGGCTTAGGGTCGTTTACGAGGGAGATTATGACATAGCGGACCCTATTCCTCCTAGCCCCCCTACCCCATGATTGTCCCTTTTTATTTTCTTCTCTTTTGACTGTTTATATAACAGGGTAACTGTCCGGTTTGTGGAGTGTACCCTGTAGCATTATTTTTTTTTATACTCATTTTCTATTTAAAGAAAGTTTTTATGGTTTTTCCTAACTAGTGCATGTGTAAATGTTAAGTTCCACATTTAATATAGTACATTATTCTCTTTCTTATTCCATCTCAGGTATCAAACAATGCTTAGGGTGTGTTTGTATTAAGATTTTTAAATTTTTCCTAACTCAGTTCATCGACTTAGTTAAGTACAATATGGTCTGTTGAACAGAGCCCGAGGGCTATGATACCAAGTTGTCACACCCCAATTCTGATCCAACCAGAATGGTGTGAGTGAACCGCCATTGAACCAACGGTTCACACCAAGATCTCAAATAGGCCGTGTCCACTCATACAAACCATTACAAATAACCACAATCAGAATATAAATAATACAGCGTAAGTCTTTAAAGAAATGAACCGAGAATCTATTGATAAATTTAAATAAAATATCCAATTACTCAAATTCAAACATAAGATATAATATTCTTACATCCACTTAATCCAACCAAAAATAATTAAAATAAATAAAAATCCAATCAAAGGTACATGCAGAAAGGGCACTCGCATGAAGCATCATGCTCGTCCTCTCCTACCTGTACACCCAGAGCAGCAACATCACCATACACCGGAGTGTTCACATAATCGTCCACCGAGTAACCTGCATCAACATTTAAAACAACATATGTACAAAGGGTGAGCTCACAACTTAGCTTAGTAAGACAATCAGACAGTTTCACAATATTATGCATGAGTAACATTCATTTTATGTTGTGGTCTGGTTCAAGTTTGCAATGTGCTATAGAAAGGTTTGGTGGCCCCCGCACCTCTATACACGAGTGTGTGGCACCTCATGGATCACACCCCCATTGGCCCACATGCACCCATCATGGAATAGAGATAGAGCTAAGATATCCCCGTACCTCCCCTGATGCTCTTCCCATACCAGTACCTAAGTCCCTACTGGCCAGGGCTCGCAAACAAGGCTTGCAAGTAACCAATCCTATATGTCATCAATGTATGCTCTATCTCAGCACAGTCGTCTACGACATAGAGATAGAGTTAAGGCATCCATGTACCTCCCCTGATGCCTTATCCGCAACTAGCCCACTAGGATAGAAACATAACGCAGGTAGACCCAATCCCAACATAACTCCCTACGGCATAGAGATAGAGCTAAAGCATCATGGACAAGCCAGCGTCGACTTCGGAGACCACAATGCCACATCACCATGGCCAGGCCAGCATCAACATCGGAGACCACCGTACCATGACCTCCCCCTGATGCCCCACCCGTACCAAGCATGTTAAGATAGAATACTACAAAAAGTGTCAGTTTGAGGAATGATCCCAGGCTCCATGCCCCACTCCACACACTCACGAAAACAATCACATGCCTAACAATCACATCCTATCAATGCATGAACAATAATAATAACTGAAAGTAAAGAATGGCATGTGAATATGCACAAACATCACATCATATATATTCAGGTGATTAACAAAGATTTACTGTCCATTAATTATTAGGTTTAGGTCAGATTCCCTTACCTGACTCTCGTTTGTTAGCTTGCTCCACGTCGCAAGATCCAAACGGAAAGTCACAAAGTCCTACAATATTATTAGGGTTTCATTAGAATATTTTTCTTAGGGTTTCATGTTGGTCAAAAACCAACAAAGTCTAAAACCAGCCTTTCAGAGCTGACCGATCGCAACATACCGGTTGTAGCTCTGTGAGCAAACTAGCAACCGGTATGGTCGACCGATATGTCTTCGGAAGACCATACACTTGGTTTTTCGACTGTCGTCGATCGATCTCCTTGGATTTTTAGGGTTTCTCCTATCCATTCTAAGTCTAATCTTTGAGTTAGAGTTATCCCCAACTCATTCAAGTCTAGTTTCGATGAATATCATCTCGAAACTCGAATCTAGGGTTTGACGGCAATCTAGGGTTTAATATCCAATTTAGGGGTTTAGATCAATACCTACTTTGCATGGTAATAATCCACCCATACTACTATCCTAGAGTCATAAGGTAAGAAGAATGGTTAAACACTTACCGTTGACTGATGTAGAGTGAGGTTCGTCGAACGGCAATGGCGGCACCTCATTCTTCTTCCTAGCCTCTTCTCCTTTCCAACCTCCTTCTCTTTTCTAGGGTTTGTGAGAGACAATGGAAAGGATTTGAGGTGGTTTAAGGGTGTTTATATAGGCTAGAATTAGGGTTTAGTAACCCTATTATGATTAGGAAGGTTCAGGAATTAGGGTTTAGGAAAGTGGGACCCACATAAATCAATTTCTGGATCTCCGTAGTTAGCTGCGCAGAGCTGACCGGTCGACCGGTACCAAGACCGGTACGATTGACCAGTCAACATAAAATCATGTTGATTTTATCATCTTTGGTCCGATTTCGTACCTGTTTGTCATCCGCTCGTCCCGTCTGGTCCAGTGATAATCGAAAGACCTGCTACGACACAAAACCAAGGTTTAGACTGAGTTTACGCAGTGCGGGTCTTACAAAAATAATGAAGAAAAAATATGAAGATGAAGAAAAGGAAAAAAAAGAAGAAGAATAAAGAATAAGAAGAAGAATAATGAAGAAGAAAAAGAAAGAAGAAGAATGAAGATGAAGTAAAAGAAGAAGAAGATGAAGATTGAAAAAAGCGAAGAAGAATGAAGAAAAAGAAGAAGAATAAGTAGAAGAAAATAAATGAAGAAGAAGATGATGAATGAAGAACAATGAAGAAAAGAATGAAAAAGAAGAAAGAAGAACATAGAAGAATGAAGAAGAAGAATGTAGAAGAAGAATGAGAAACAAAGAAGAAGATTGAAGAATTAAGAATGGAGAAGAAGAATGAACAAAAGAATGAGAAAGAAGAACATAGAAGAAGAAGAATAAAGTAGAAGAATGTAGAAGAAGCATGAAGAAAAGAATAAGAAATAAAAACATACAAGAAGAAGAATGAAGAAGAAGAATGCAGAAGAAGCATGAAGAACAAAGAAAAAAAATGAAGAAGAAAAAGAAGAAGATGAAGAAAGTAGTAAAAAGAAGAAGAAAGAAAAATAAAGAAGAAGAAGAAGAAGTAGAAGAAGAACGAATAAGAAAGAAGAGGAATAAGAAGAAATTCACCACAAAAAAAATTATAGAAGCGCACTTCTTCATCTTCTTCTTCTTCTTTATTCTTCTTCTACTTCTTCACTCATCGTGTCCTTTTTTTCCTTTTTTCTTCATTCTTCTTCTTCCGTCTTCTTTTTCCTTTTTCTTCTTCTTTCTTCTTCCTCATTCTTCTTCTTCTTTCTTCTTCTCATTCAACTTCTTATTTTCTTCTTCTTCATTCTTCTTCTATTTTTTACCTTTTTGAGACACTATGGGTTACGATCATCTCATGTGTTAGATTCCATGTTTTATTCTTCTGACATTCTGAGTTGAGGACCCAACTCCTTTTTCTTATGATTAAGCTACTCTCTAGCTCAATCGCATTTGGATTCCCTATGTTTCTAGAAGATGCGGTTGAGTTTGAGTGTAGGGTTTGCAACTCAGATTGTCAAAAGAATAAAATATGGATGCTAACTGCATGAGATGATCGTGAACCATATTCTCATAAAATGGTGCAAAATGTGCTCGTGCTCTTTGAATGAAAAAGATGAAGAAGAAGAATTAATCATAAAGAGGAAAAAGAAGATGAAGAAGAGAGGAAAGAAGATGAATGAAGATGAAGAAAGAAGAAAAATGAAGATGAAGAAAGAAGAAGAAATGATGAAGAAAGAGGAAGAGAAAGAAGAAAAATAATGAAGAAAAATGATGAAGATGATGAAGAGGAAGAAAAAGAAGAAGAATGAAGAATAAGAAGAAGCAGAACGAAGAAGAAAAAGAAAGAAGAAGAATGAAGAAGAAGTAAAACAAGAAGAAGATGAAGATTGAAAAAAGGCGAAGAAGAATGAAGAAAAAGAGGAAGATTAAGTAGAAGAATACAAATAAAGAATAAGAAGACGAATGAAGAAAATAAAGAAAAAAGGAAATGAAAAAGAAGAAAGAAGAACATAGAAGAATGAAGAGGAAGAATGTAGAAGAAGAATGAGGAATAAAGAAGAAGAATGAAGAATGAAGAAGAAGAATGAAGAAAAGAATGAGAAAGACGAACATAGAAAAAGAAGAATGAAGAAGAAGAATGTAGAAGAAACATGAGGAACAAAGAAAAAGAATGAAGAAGAAAAAGAAGAAGATGAAGAAAGTATTTGAAAAAGAAGAAAGAAGAAGAAGAAGTTGATGATAGAGGGTCGACCCTGCCTGTTTAGGCATGCGACCCTTCTTCTTCTTCTTCTTTATTCTTCTTCTTTTTCTTCTTTTTCTTCTTCTTCGTCTTTCTTCTTCTTTCTTCTTCCTTCAACTACTTTCTTCACCTTCTTCTTTTTCTTCTTCATTCTTTTTCTTTGTTCTTCATGCTTCTTCTACATTCTTCTTCTTCATTCTTCTTCTTCTATGTTCTTTTTTCTCATTCTTTTCTTCATTCTTCATTCTTCTTCTTTGTTCCTCATTCTTCTTCTACATTCTTCTTCTTCATTCTTATATGTTCTTCTTTCTTCTTTTTCATTCTTTTCTTCATTGTTCTTCATTCGTCTTCTTCTTCTTCATTCATTTTCTTCTACTATTCTTCTGCTTTTTCTTCATTCTTCTTCACCATTTTTCAATCTTCATCTTCTTCCTCTTTTTCTCCATCTTCATTCTTCTTCTTTCTTTTTCTTATTCATTCTTCTTCTTCTTCTTCTTCTTCATTTTTCTTCTTTTTCTTCGTTTTCTTCTTCTTTATCTTTTTTCTTTGTTATTTTTCTTCATTCTCTTCCTCTTTCTTCTTCATTCTTCTTCTTTCTTCATCTTCATTCTTCCTCTTTCCTCTCTTCTTCAGCTACTTTTTCCTCTTTCTGATTCATTCTTCATCTTCATCTTCTTCATTAAAAGAGCACGAGCACATTTTGCATCATTTTATGACCATATGGTTCATGATCATCTCATGCAGTTAGCATCCGTAATTTATTCTTCTGACAATCTAAGTTGTAAACCCTACACTCAAGCTCAACCGCATCTTCTAGAAACAGAGGGAATCCAAATGCGATTGTGCTAGAGAGTAGCTTAATCCTAAGAAGAAAGAGTTGGGTCTTCAACCCAAATTGTTAGAAGAATAAAACTTGGATGCTAACACATGAGAAGATCGTAACCCTCAGTGTCACAAAAAGGTGGAAAACCAAAGAAGAATGATGAAGAAGAAAAAGAAGAAGATGAATGAGAAGATGAAAGAAGAAGAAGAATGAAGAAGAAGAAGAAAAAAAAAGAAGAAAAAAGGAAAAAGAAGACGGAAAAAGAAGAATGAAGAAGAAAAGGAAGAAATGGACATGATGAAAGAAGAAGTAGAAGAAGAATAAAGAAGAAGAAGAAGATGAAGAAGTGCACCAGCGCACTTCCTTCTACATTTTTTTTTGTGCTAAATTTCTTCTTATTCTTCTTCTTACTTTTTCGTTCTTATTATACTTCTTCTTCTTTCTTCTTTTTCATTCATCTTCTTTCAACTACTTTTTTGTGTTCTTCTTTTTCGTCTTCATTCTTTTTCTTTGTTCTTCATGCTTTTTCTACATTCTTCTTCTTCATTCTTCTTCTTCTATTTTCTACTTTCTCATTCTTTCTTCATTCTTCTTCTTTATTCTTCATTTTTCAATCTTCTTCTTTGTTCTTCATTCTTCTTCTACATTCTTCTTCTTCAATCATCATCTTTTTTTTTTCTTTTTCTTCTTCTACTTCATTCTTCTTCTTTTTCAAATTTTTCTTCTTCTTCTTCTTCTTTCTTCCTCATTATTTTTCTTCTTTCAATTCTTCTTTCTTCTTCATTCTTCTTCTTTCTTCCACTTCATTCTTCTTGTTTCCTCCTCCTCCTCTTCTTCTTCTTCTTCTTCATTCAATGAGCACGAGCACATTTTGCACCATTTTAGGACAATATGGTCCACGATCATCTCATGCAGTTAGCATCCATATTTTATTCTTCTGACAATCTGAGTTACAGACCCTACACTCAAGCTCAATCGCATCTTCTAGAAACACTGGGAATCCAATTGCAATTAAGCTAGAGAGTAACTTAATCCTAGGAAGAAGGAGTTGGGTATTCAACTCAGATTGTAAGAAGGATAAAACTTGGATGCTAACACATGAGATGATAGTAACCCATTGTGTGTCACAAAAAGGTGGAAAACAGAACAAGAATGAACATGAAGAAAAATAAGAAGAATGAGACGAAGAAAGAAGCAGAAGAATGAAGAAGAAGAAAGAAGAAGAAAAAGGAAAAAGAAAACGGGAGAAGAAGAATGAAGAAGGAACGGGAAAAAAGGAAATGATGAAAGAAGAAGAAGAAGAAGAATAAAGAAGAAGAAGAAGAAGAAGATTTAGAAGTGCGCCAGCGCCCTTCCGAAATATGCCAGCCAGCGCACTTCTATATTTTTTTTTGTGGTAATTTCTTCTTATTCTTCTTCTTTCTTCTTCGCTCTTCCTCTACTTCTTCTTCTTCTTTCTTCTTCTTTCTTCTTCTTCCAACTACTTTCTTCATCCTCTTCGTTTTCTTCTTCATTCTTTTTCTTTTTTCTTAATGCTTCTTCTACATTCTTCTTCTTCATTCTTCTTCTTCTATTTTCTTCTTTCTCATTCATTTCTTCATCTTCTTCTTCATTCTTCATTCTTCTTCTTTGTTCCTCATTCTTCTTCTATGTTTTTCTTCATCATTCTTCTATGTTCTTCTTTCTTCTTTTTCATTCTTTTCTTCATTGTTCTTCATTCGTCTTCTTCTTCTTCATTCGTTTTCTTCTACTTATTCTTCTTCTTTTTCTTCGTTCTTCTTCGCCATTTTTCAATCTTCATCTTCTTCTTCTTTTTCTTCATCTACATTCTTCTTCTTTCTTTTTCTTCTTCGTTCTTCTTCTTCTTCTTCTTCTTCATTCTTCTTCTTTTTCTTCCTTTTCTTTTTCTTCATGTTTTTACTTCATTGTTTTTCTTCTTTCTCTTCCTCTTTCTTATTCATTCTTCGCCTTTCTTCATCTTCATTCTTCTTCTTTCCTCCTCTTCTTCATCTTCTTTTCCTCTTTCTGATTCATTCTTCTTCTTTTTCTTTTTCATTCAATGAGCACGCGCACATTTTGCATGATTTTATGACAATATGGTTCACGATCATCTCATGCAGTTGGCATCCATATTTTATTCTTTTGACAATCTGAGTTGTAGACCCTACACTCAAGCTCAATCGCATTTTCTAGAAATAGTGGGAATCCAATTGCGATTGAGCTAGAGAGTAACTTAATCCTAAGAAGAAGGAGTTGGGTCTTCAACTCAGATTGAGAGAAAATAAAACATGGATGCTAACACATGAGACGATAGTAACCCATAGAGTGTCACAAAAAGGTGGAAAACAGAAGAAGAATGAACATGAAGAAAAATAAGAAGAATGAGACGAAAAAAGAAGTAGAAGAATGAAGAAGAAGAAAGAAGAAGAAAAAGGAAAAAGAAGACGGAAGTAGAAGAATGAAGAAGAAAAGGAAAAAAAAAAGACATGATGACTGAACAAGTTGAAGAACAATAAGGAAGAGTTAGAAGAAGATTCAGATGTGCGGCAGCACCTTTCAGAAGTGCGCCAGCGCGCTTCTACATTTTTTTTTGTAGTAAATTTCTTCTTATTCTTCTCCTTTCTTTTTTTGCACTTCTTCTACTTCTTCTTCTTTTTCTTTCTACTCCTTTCTTCTTCTTTCAACTACTTTCATCATCTTCTTCTTTTTCTTCTTCAGTCTTTTTCTTTAGTCTTCATGCTTCTTCTACATTGTTCTTCTTCATTCTTCTTCTTCTATGTTCTTCTTTTTCATTCTTTTCTTCAATCTTCTTCTTCATTGTTCATTCTTCTTCTACATTCTTCTTGTTCATTCTTCTATGTTCTTCTTTCTTCTTTTTCATTCTTTTCTTCATTGTTCTTCATTTGTCTTCTTCTTCTTCATTCGTTTTCTTCTACTTATTATTCTTCTTTTTCTTCATTCTTCTTCACCATTTTTCAATCTTCATCTTCTTCTTCTTTTTCTTCATCTTCATTCTTCTTCTTTCTTTTCTTCTTCGTTCTTCTTCTTCTTTGTTTTCATTCTTCTTCTTTTTCTTTCTTTTCGTCTTCTTCTTCTTCTCTTTTCTTCATTATTTTTTTTTCTTTTTCTTTTTCCTCTTTCTTCTTTATTCTTATTCTTTCATCATCTTCAATCATCTTCTTTCCTCCCCTTCTTCATCTTCTTTTTCCTCTTTCTGATTCATTATACTTCTTCTTCTTTTTCATTCATTGAGCACGAGCACAATTTGCACTATTTTATGACAATATGGTTCACGATCTTCTCATGCTGTTAGCATCCATATTTTATTCTTTTGACAATCTGAGTTGCAGAACCTACACTCAAGCTCTATTACATCTTCTAGAACAGAGGGAATCCAAATGCGAATGAGCTACAGAGTAACTAAATCCAAAGAAGAAGGAGTTGGGTCATCAACTCAGATTGTGGGAAGAATAAAACATGGACACTAACACATGAAACGATAGTAACCCTTAAAGTGTCACAAAAAGGTGGAAAACAAAAGAAGAATGAAGAAGAAGAAAAATAAGAAGATGATTGAGAAGAAGAAAAAAGAAGAAGAATGTGGAAGATGAAAGAAAAATAAAAAGGAAAAAGAAGACGGAAGAAGTGGAATGAAGAAGAAAAGGAAAAAAAGGACATGAAGAAAGAAGAAGTAGAAGAAAAATAAAGAAGATTTAGAAGAAGATTCAGAAGTGCGCCAATGCCTTTCAGAAGTGCGCCAGTGCACTTCTACACTTTTTTTTGTGGTAAATTTCTTCTTATTCTTTCTTCTTCTTTCTTTTTCGCTCTTCTTCTACTTCTTCTTCTTCTTTCTTCTTCTTTCTTCTTCTTCCAACTACTTTCTTCATCTTCTTCTTTTTCTTCTTCATTCTTTTTCTTTGTTCTCCTTGCTTCTCTACATGGCGCACTTCTACACTTTTTTTTGTGGTAAATTTCTTCTTATTCTTTCTTCTTCTTTCTTTTTCGCTCTTCTTCTACTTCTTCTTCTTCTTTCTTCTTCTTTCTTCTTCTTCCAACTACTTTCTTCATCTTCTTCTTTTTCTTCTTCATTCTTTTTCTTTGTTCTCCTTGCTTCTCTACATTTTTCTTCGTCATTCTTCTTCTACTATTTTCTTCTTTCTCATTTTTTCTTCCACTTCTTCTACATTCTTCATTCTTCATCTTTGTTCCTCATTCTTCTTCTACGTTTTTCTTCTTCATTCTTTTTATGTTCTACTTTCTTCTTTTTCATTCTTTTCTTCATTGTTCTTCATTCGTCTTCTTCTTCTTCATTCGTTTTCTTCTAATTATTCTTCTTCTTTTTCTTCTCTTCTTCGTCATTTTTCAATTTTCATCTTCTTATTTTTCTTCATTTTCATTCTTTTTCTTTCTTTTTCTTCTTCGTTCTTCTTCTTCTTCTTCTTCATTCTTCTTATTTTTCTTCCTTTTCTTCTTCTTCATCTTTTTACTTCATTGTTTTTCTTCTTTCTCTTCCTCTTTCTTCTTCATTCTTTGTCTTTCTTCATCTTCATTCTTCTTCTTTCCTCCTCTTCTTCATCTTCTTTTTCCTCTTTCTGATTCGTTCTTCTTCTTTTTATTTTTCATTCAATGAGCACGAGCACATTTTGCACCATTTTAGGACAATATGGTTCACGATCATCTCATGCAGTTAGCATCTATATTTTATTCTTCTGGCACTCTAAGTTGCAGACCCTGCACTCAAGCTCAATCGCATCATCTAAAAACAGTGGGAATCCAATTGCAATTAAGCTAGAGAGTAACTTAATCCTAAGAAGAAGGAGTTGGGTCTTCAACTAAGATTGTGAGAAGGATAAAACTTGGATGCTAACACATGAGACGATAGTAACCCATTGAGTGTCACAAAAAGGTGGAAAACAGAACAAGAATGAACATGAAGAAAAATAAGAAGAATGAGACGAAGAAAGAAGTTGAAGAATGAAGAAGAAGAAAGAAGAAGAAAGAAGAAGAAGAAAGAAGAAGAAAAAGGAAAAAGAAAACGGAAGAAAAAGAATGAAGAAGGAAGGGAAAAAAAGGACATGATGAAAGAAGAAGAAGAAGAAGAAGAAGAATAAAGAAGAAGAAGAAGATTTAGAAGTGCGCTGGCGCTTCTACATTTTTTTTTTTTTGTGATAAATTTCTTCTTATTCTTCTTCTTTCTTTTTCGCTCTTCCTCTACTTCTTCTTCTTCTTTCTTCTTCTTTCTTCTTTTTCCAACTACTTTCTTCATCTACTTCTTTTTTTTCTTCTTCATTATTTTTCTTTGTTTTCCATGCTTCTTCTACATTCTTCTTCTTCATTCTTCTTCTTCTATTTTTTTTCTTTCTCATTCATTTCTTCATCTTCTTCTTGATTCTTCATTCTTCTTCTTTGTTCCTCATTCTTCTTCTACGTTTTTCTTCATCATTCTTCTATGTTCTTCTTTCTTCTTTTTCATTCTTTTCTTCATTGTTCTTCATTCGTCTTCTTCTTCTTCATTCGTTTTCTTCAACTTATTCTTCTTCTTTTTCTTCGTTCTTCTTACCCATTTTTCAATCTTCATCTCCTTCTTCTTTTTCTTCATCTTCATTCTTCTTCTTTCTTTTTCTTCTTCGTTCTTCTTCTTCTTCTTCTTCTTCATTCTTTTTCTTTTTCTTCCTTTTCTTTTTCTTCATGTTTTTACTTCATTGTTTTTCTTCTTTCTCTTCCTCTTTCTTATTCATTCTTTGTCTTTCTTCATCTTTATTCTTCTTCTTTCTTACTCTTCTTTATTTTCTTTTTCCTCTTTCTGATTCGTTCTTCTTCTTTTTCTTTTTCATTCAATGAGCACGGGCACATTTTGTACGATTTTATGAGAATATGGTTCACGATCATCTCATGCAGTTGGCATCCATATTTTATTCTTCTGAAAATCTGAGTTGTAGACCCTACACTCAAGCTCAATTGCATCTTCTAGAAATAGTGGGAATCTAATTGCGATTGAGGTAGAGAGTAACTTAATCCTAAGAAGAAGGAGTTGGGTCTTCAAATCAAATTGTGAGAAAATAAAATAGGGATGCTAAAAACACATGAGACGGTAGTAACCCATAGAGTGTCACAAAAAGGTGGAAAACAGAAGAAGAATGAACAAAAAGAAAAATAAGAAGAATGAGACGAAAAAAGAAGTAGAAGAATGAAGAAGAAGAAAGAAGAAGAAAAAGGAAAAAGAAGACGGAAGAAGAAGAATGAAGAAGAAAAGGAAAAAAAGGACATGATGAATGAACAAGTTGAAGAAGAATAAGGAAGATTTAAAAGAAGATTCAAAAGTGTGGCAGCGCCTTTCAGAAGTGCGCTAGTGCGCTTCTACATTTTTCTTTTGTGGTAAATTTCTTCTTATTCTTCTTCTTTCTTTTTCGCACTTCTTCTACTTCTTCTTCTTTTTCTTTCTTCTCCCTTCCTCTTTCAACTACTTTCTTCATCTTCTTCTTTTTCTTCTTCATTCTTTTTCTTTAGTCTCCATGCTTCTTCTACATTCTTCTTCTTCATTCTTCTTCTTCTATGTTCTTCTTTCTCATTCTTTTCTTCATTCTTCTTCTTCATTGTTCATTCTTCTTCTACATTCTTCTTCTTCATTCTTCTATGTTCTTCTTTCTTCTTTTTCATTCTTTTCTTCATTGTTCTTCATTCGTCTTCTTCTTCTTCATTCGTTTTCTTCTACTTATTATTCTTCATTTTTCTTCACCATTTTTCAATCTTCATCTTCTTCTTCTTTTTCTTCATCTTCATTCTTCTTCTTTCTTTTCTTCTTCGTTCTTCTTCTTCTTCATTTTCATTCTTCTTTTTTTCTTCCTTTTCTTCTTCTTCTTCTTGTCTTTTCTTCATTATTTTTCTTCTTTATCTTTTTCCTCTTTCTTCTTTATTCTTGTTGTTTCTTCATCTTCATTCTTCTTCTTTCCTCCTCTTCTTCATCTTCTTTTTCCTCTTTCTGAATCATTCTACTTCTTCTTCTTTTTCATTCATTGAGCACGAGCACAATTTGCACTATTTTATGACAATATGGTTCACGATCTTTTCATGCAGTTAGCATCCATATTTTATTCTTTTCACAATCTAAGTTGCAGACCCTACACTCAAGCTTTATTACATCTTCTAGAACAGAGGGAATCTAAATGCGATTGAGTTACAGAGTAACTTAATCCAAAGAAGAAGGAGTTGTGTCATCAACTCAGATTGTAAGAAGAATAAAACATGGACGCTAACACATGAGACGATAGTAACCCTTAGAGTGTCAAAAAAAGGTGGAAAACAAAAGAAAAATGAAGAAGAAGAAAAATAAGAAGATGATTGAGAAGAAGAAAAAAGAAGAAGAATGTGGAAGAAGAAAGAAAAAGAAAAAGGAAAAAGAATACGGAAGAAGTGGAATGAAGAAGAAAAGGAAAAAAAGGACATGAAGAAAGAAGAAGTAGAAGAAGAATAAAGAATATTTAGAAGAATATTCAGAAGTGTGCCAACGCCTTTCAGAAGTGCGCCAGCGCACTTCTACATTTTTTTTTTGTGGTAAATTTTTTCTTATTCTTCTTGTTTCTTTTTCTCTCTTCTTCTACTTCTTCTTCTTCTTTCTTCTTCTTTCTTCTTCTTTCAACTACTTTCTTCATCTTCTTCTTTTTCTTCTTCATTCTTTTTCTTTGTTCTTCATGCTTCTTCTACATTTTTCTTCTTCAATCTTCTTCTTCTATTTTCTTCTTTCTCATTCTTTTCTTCCTCTTCTTCTTCATTCTTCATTGTTCATCTTTGTTCCTCATTTTTCTTCTACGTTTTTCTTCTTCATTCTTTTATGTTTTATTTTCTACTTTTTCATTCTTTTCTTCATTGTTCTTTATTCGTCTTCTTCTTCTTCATTCATTTTCTTCTACTTATTCTTCTTCCTTTTCTTCGTTCTTCTTCGCCATTTTTCAATCTTCATCTTCTTCTTCTTTTTCTTCATCTTCATTCTTCTTCTTTCTTTTTCTTCTTCGTTCTTCTTCTTCTTCTTCTTTATTCTTCATCTTTTTCTTCCTTTTCTTCTTCTTCATCTTTTTACTTCATTGTTTTTCTTCTTTCTCTTCCTCTTTCTTCTTCGTTCTTTGTCTTTCTTCATCTTCATTCTTCTTCTTTCCTCCTCTTCTTCATCTTCTTTTTCCTCTTTCTGATTCGTTCTTCTTCTTCTTATTTTTCATTCAATGAGGACTGGCACATTTTGCACCATTTTATGACAATATGGTTCATGATCATCTCATGCAGTTAGCATCCATATTTTATTCTTCAGACAATCTGAGTTGCAGACCCTACACTCAAGCTCAATCGAATCATCTAGAAACAGTGGGAATCCAATTACGATTGAGCTAGAGAGTAACTTAATCATAAGAAGAAGGAGTTGGGTCTTCAACTCAGATTGTGAGAAGAATAAAACTTGGATGCTAAAACATGAGACGATAGTAACCCATAGAGTGTCACAAAAAGGAGGAAAACAGAAGAAGAATGAACATGAAGAAATATAAGAAAAATGAGACGAAGAAAGGAGTTGAAGAATGAAGAAGAAGAAAGAAGAAGAAAAAGGAAAAAGAAGACGGAAGATGAAGAATGAAGAAGAAAAGGAAAAAAAGGACATAATGAAAGAACAAGTTGAAGAAGAATAAAGAAGATTTAGAAGAATAAAGAAGATTTAGAAGAAGATTCAGAAGTACGGAAGTGCCTTTCAGTTCTACTCTATAAATAGGACGTCCTAAGCCTCTTTCACTCCTTTTAGAACCCTAATTGGATTGAGAGAAAGAGAGGAGAAGGAGAAGAGAAGGAAAGTGGAGAAGAAGATCAAAGAAAAGGCTTCAGAGAAACAAGCCTAATTCTTCTCAGGTATGGATACTATCTCCATGTAATTCTACAGACCTTAGAATAGATAGTGAAGAGGGTATGATCTAGGAGAAACCGAAATCATCCATTCATGGTTAGGTTTTCATGGAAAACCATGGAGGAGATCATTAAAACTATGTACGTGAATAAACTATTGTTCTAAACCAAAGAACAGGTATGGAATGGATTATAGAAGCAAGCCATAGGACCCAAACACGAAAGAATAGACTGTATGATGAAAATTTTGACTAAACCCACAGGGGGTCGCACGGGGGGTCGATGGAGAATCGACCCTATCAGACCCTAACATCGACCCCCAGTGTTCAGGATGTCCAGAATCTGGGTGGTAGCACCCAGGGTCGATAGAACCTCCGACCCTGGCATCGACCCCCATTTAACAGGAATCTTTTTAAAATTAGAATTAAGTCTAATTAAATTTTATCGACTTGATTAGGTCTTCTAGTGATAGAATAGTGATATTTACTTGATTCTTAAAGCTTGAAAGAGGATCTACAATCAAGCAAAGGTGATGAAACAAGACCTAAACTAATTGGTTAATAATAAACTATTTTATTCTTGAGTCCAATGCCATGATTGATTCTATGCGTGTATGCTTGCATGATCATTCAACATGTCATCTAATATTTCTATTATTACTGTTCATGCATATTTAAATTATTGTTTATAACATGATGATGACGATGATGATAGGAATAGGCATGTGAATGTATGTGTGTGGTTGGTGTGCTTGATGCGAGCGAGTATCGGGGGGTGTCATAGGCCGGGCCTCAGTACTCTTGCTCTATCTCTAACTCAAGTCTTGTCCATTGACATTGTCGTATCGCCATTACCATAGCAGAACTATTACGTCGTAATGTATTAGGGAAGGTGGTCTCAGACCGTTTAGTCTCTGACTCTGCCGGGGGGCCTTAGCCCTATCTCAATGGACGTATTGAGGGATGCTGGGGTGAGGCCTTGGATACACTAATTGGCATTAGGATTGGTTAGTTGCGAGCTCAGTTTGTGAGCCCTCGCCAGCAGGGGCTTACGTGTTGGTATGGGTAGAGTATCAGGGGAAGTGTCATAGGCCGGGCCTCAGCACTTTAGCTCTATCTCTATTCCGTAGTAGGGTGGATGGGGAAGACAATAAGCGTTACCATTGGGCGGGCAATAAGCGTTACCATTGGGTGGGCTTCCACACCCTGTGCATAGAGGCGAGGCAGCCACCGATCCTTTCTGTAGCACATTGTAAACTTATTTACCAAACCAAAGATATGAATTGAATGCATGCATATGTTTGTTGCATTGTTTTGTTTGCTCACTGAGCCATGATGTGTGCTCATCCTTTCGACGTCGAATATTTTTAATTGATGTTGCAGGTACCACTGTCGAAGATTATATGAGTGCTCCAGTGTACGTGCGTGTTGCTACAATGGAAGCCGAAGACTTAGAGGATATGCATGATCCCTCCTGCGAGTGCAACTCATGCGTATTCGATTAGACTTTTGTTTGAGTTATTAAGGGAATGTAATTGATACCTTATTTATTTATGTCTCAGTTGATACAACAATAACTTGATATTTTATTATGATTATCCCAGTTAGATTTCTCAGCTCATTTACTATAAGACTTCTACTATTGTGTATTTATTCTGATTATGGTTGTGGATGTGTATGGTTTTATTTTCAATGGACATAGCCTATTAGAGATCCTGGTTGAACAGTTGGTTTATTAGCGGTTCATCACACCGTTCTGAATGTTACAGAATTGGAGTGTGACAACTTGGTATCAGAGCATCTCAGGCCTTGTCTGTGAAACCAGTATACTTCCATAAAAGTCTGTGAATTGAGATAGGATAAAAAATTTAAAACATATAATAATAACACACCATAAGCATCTGTGTTGTTTGAGACAAAATTTAAAGAGAATAATGCATCTATTAAATGAGAAACAAATTTATATACACCCAAAGAAGAACAAACATATATATATATATATATATATATATATATATATATATATATATATATATATATATATATATATATATGAATATATATATATATATGACTAAAGCAGAGTACAGTCCACAATCTGGACAGTTACTCTGAAGTACAAAGAAAAATAAAAGAAATACATCAAGAAGCTGGAGGTGATGGGGGAGGCGGTGCCTCACTGTCTCTATCATAGTCCTCAGCGTAGACTCTAGTCAACCAAGCTATCTGAGTCTGGGTCGTCTGGAGACTAGCTGTGAGTTCAACCACCCACTGGTCAGTCACACGCTGAGCATCCCAAAGCTCTCCCACCCGTTGATCCGACATGCGCTGAGCAGCTAGAAGCTCTCCCACCTGCTGATCCGACACGTGCTGAGCAGCCGAAAGCTCTCGCTCCCGTTGATCGAACAAGCACTGAGCCTCTAGAAGCTCTCCCATCCCCAAGTTAGTCATACGCTGAGCCTCTCGTATCTCGTGCAATATATTTATCATGTCATCAGAAGGAGCATACGAAAGACCAGCTGCATGTGAAGGACCAGCTGATGATGGACCAGCTCCTGTAGCATGAGTAGGTGATGGAGGAGGTACGACATCCACATCCATGTAAAGCCGATCGTCATCATCCCTATAAACCCCTGCTCCAACTGCTGCTGATGCTGCCTTAGCGTCAGCCATCTCCACTCGAGTGCGAGGGCGCAACATCGCGTTCCTCTCCTCATCGCTGACCAGGGCATCCCGCATGCCCATCTTGCAGATGGCCTCCCAATCCAGAGGCAATGAGAAGGATTTCTCCTGAATCTTCTCAACCAACAAATCAACCCCTAGGCAGGTAAGCAATGTAGTGATCATGCGTCCATAAGGAAGGTTGCCAGTATGACTAGACAACGTGGCACTGATCATCGTCCGCATGATGATATAGGGAAGGCAGACAGGCTGCCTAGTGCATATGCAGTACAGTAGATACTGGGTCAACTGGGAGACCCCTCATAATGTCCACTCTGCGGTATCAGGTTGTGCTGAATGATCTTGCGGTACACTCGTGGATCTGAACGTAGATAACTCTCTTTCATCTCCCAGCGATCAGGTCTGATGAGCTGACGGTCTATCTCAGCCCTCATCTGTAATGAAAAGAACTGGGGCTCTCCAGGGGCACAGAATACGAAGGAGCAACCATAGGAGACACCCAGCAAGTCCGCTAGCTGTCGATAGTCGAAAGAAATATCAACCCCCTTGTCATAGCTAGTGATCCAAAGCTCACCACCTCTCTCAACATCGTTGTAATCCCCCACCACTTAGAGATTACAATAGAACTGGCGTACCAAGTCAGGACAGGTACAGGCATCATAGGTGATGATAGGAAGCCATCCCATATCACCAAAGGCCCCCTCCACATTGAACAAGGCCAAGCTAGCCAAGTCCACTTTGCGGCCTCCCTTTACTTTCTTGCGAGAGTAACGGGCATACTGTGTCATGGCTTCAGTGGAACGGAAGCGAAGACGGTCGTGAACACTGGGTACCTTGGTACGAGCCATAGTATCTGCAAATAAGAAAGAAAAACAAATAATGGCTTAGTAGACAGGAAAAACCCAAAATTTTGACATAATAATGACGTAAATTGGTCAAAAGCCTCACTTTTCACCCATAGACGTGGGAAGGAGGACTTACATAGATCCTAAACTATCCTGTGAGACTCATACAGTCGGAAATTTCAACTAATGAGATTTATTTGGAAGAAATTTCAAGAAATTCAAAATCTTGACAAAATTAGGGCAAAAAGAGTAAATTTTGAGTTTATCGATAACCAACCGATGAAACTCAAATATTTTTGAGGGATTTCATTCCTCGAGTCACCAACAACAAAAGCCCCAATAAAAATAAAAAAATTTTACGGTTGGAAAATGTTTAATTTGAAAAAGATGAGATATACGAGCAAAAACCTAGGTAAAGAAATCTAAAAACATGAAAACGTAGAAGATATACCTGTAGTGGAGGTGTAGACGACAAAACAAGGAGTACAAACAACCAACGGATGGGAGTTGTCACTGTAGCAACTCAGAGGGATGAGACGAGTCGAAGCGGAGAAGAAAGAATGGGAAATGGACTTTGAATCGGAACTTAAAAATCTGAATTTTAGTTCGGGGGTTGAAAAATTCGACTAAAACTATCGACCCACCCATCGACCCCCGCATCGACCCTCGGCTCTCGGTGATCTGACAGAGAACTAGGGGTCGCACCCTGGGTCGAACATCCTCCACCCCCCCCCCATCGACCCCCGGCTCTCGAGAAGAATGGGTGATTTCCCAGGGTCGGACATCCATCGACCCCCACCATCGACCCTGTAGTGAAAAAACAGCATTTTCGACAGAATGATCTGAAAATTTTGAAATTTGCATTTGTTAGTGGTTTTAAAATATGAGAATGAAGTATTTAATGATTGTCTCTCGTGTTCAATGATTTTCAGGCAATCCCACTATCAGATTATTTAATGGCGGGATGCAGAGTAACCAGACAAAGCCGTAACTCTATCCCACCACCACCACCTGTGGGGGAAGATAACCAGACACACCCGAAAACACAGGGGAACACGAATACGGCACCATCCGTCATAAATGGGCATGCCAGCTCTACCTACAGACTTGGCCACAGTCGTAATGAACTTGGCCCAACAGCTGCAGCAAATGCAACAGGCGCAAGCTACTATACAAGCTGCCATAGGCATAACTCTTGCAGCTGCACAGACACCTCCAATGCCAGTAGGACAGGCAAGCACAGCACCAGGGGAAAGTAACATAGTACCCCACGCACCTCAAACTCCTATCATGCAGGCTCAAGTACAAAATCTTGAGATAGCTCAAGGTGGATATCAATACCAACCACCTATGTATGGAGCGTATGTCCCACAGCATCTAGACCACTCAAGACTGGTGGAGCATTTTCTAAAACTAAAGCCCAAAGAGTTTAAAGGCAAGCCAGCAGATCCTTTATGGCGGGCATACTGGGTTGATGAAATGGAAAGAAATTTTATGATGATGACATTAAATGAAGAAGAAAAAGTGTTGTGTGCCACCTTTATGCTGAAAGGAGATGCACACCATTGGTGGAGGTCTACCAGGAAATATTTATTAACAAAGCACGCCCAACTAACTTGGGATATTTATAAGGAGGCGTTCATTGAGAAGTACTTTCCAAGAAGTTTCAGAGATTCTATGGAAAGAGAGTTCCTGAGTTTATATCAGGGGCAGATGACTGTGGATGCATATCAACAGCGTTATGAAGAGTTGTTCTTCTTTGCACCCACCAGTATGCAAGAGGAAAACATCAAGACCCGAAGGTTCGTCATGGGACTTAGGGGAGGCATCCGCGAGCACGTTCTGGGACATGAAATGAAAATCTATAATGAAGTAGCACAAATTTCTTGAGTTATAGAATCGAGCCAGAGGAGAGTTATTTCATGCAATACAAAGGTATAAAAAGGCCAGTTGGAAATTCTTATAACGGAGGGAATAATAAGACATTCAAACCCTTCCGTGCTCAAGGCTTACCGCTGTAACCAAGACTACTCCCGTAGCTCAATAGCAACAAAAGCCAATTACTGAAGGAATAAAATGTTTTAACTGCAATCAAGTGGGACATATGGCAAGGGAATGTCCTAAGCCCAAGAAACAGCAACATCAAGGACGAGTTTATGCGGTTACATCTCAGGATGCTGCCCGATCGCCTGATGTGGTCACAGGTATGACTTAAATTTTTTTTAGCTAGATGTATTACATTGTGTGAGCATGTAGACTAAACCAAAATAAATCACAGGTGTCGTACCTATTAATGGCATTCCCGCCAGAGTACTCTTTGATTCAGGAGCTACTCATTCCTTTATATCTGTGACATTTGGAAAGAAGTTAAATCTACCCCTTAAATCCTTAGACTCCAAACTACTTGTACGATCACCTATGGGATTAGAAGTGGAGTTAGAAAAAGGTTATGGACCATGTCAAGTTCTTATTGATGAAAAGACCTTGGATGCAACCTTGATCCAACTTGAGATGGTAGATTTTGACGTCATCTTGAGAATGGACTTGTTAGTTCGGCATTCTGCAAACCTATTGTGTGTCGAAAAGAAGATGACATTTAAAGACAAAGAAGTAGTAGAGTTCAGTTTTTCGGGAACCAAACTTCCCCGTAAACGAAAGCTCATACTCTCTACGCTAAAGGCTAAGAAGTGCCTTGAGAATGGAGCAGTCGGGTACTTAGTATCTGTGGTCGACCTAACCAAGGAAGCACCACGAATGGAAGATATTAATGTCGTGAGTGACTTTTCAGACGTATTTCCTGAAGAACTACCAAGATTACCACCCGACCGAGCTACAGAGTTTGTCATAGATCTTCTACCTGGAGCTGCACCAGTATCGAAAGCACCTTATCGAATGGCTCCTACTGAACTGAAGGAATTGAAAGTACAACTACAAAAACTACTGGACAAGGATTACATTCACCCTAGTATATTACCATGGGGAGCGCCAGTGTTATTCGTCAAGAAGAAGGACGGTAGCGTTCGCTTGTGTATAGACTACCGAGAACTGAATAAACTGACAATCAAGAATCGATATCTATTGCCTCGGATCGATGACCTGTTCGATCAGTTGCAAGGTGCCAAAGTGTTCTCCAAAATCGATCTTCGGTCAGGCTACCATCAGCTGAATATTAAGGATGGTAATATTCCCAAGACAGCATTCAGGACCAGATATGGACATTATGAATTTTTGTCATGTATTTTGGATTGACAAACGCACCAGCAACCATTATGGAACTTATGAACCGGGTTTTCCACGACATGTTGGATACGCCGGTTATTGTATTCATTGATGATATATTAGTCTACTCCAAAGATGAGAAAACTCATGTTAAGAATCTAAACGCCGCTCTGCAGCGACTACGAAAGGAAAAGCTCTACGCCAAATTTACAAAGTGTGAGTTTTGGCTAAAGGAAGTTGCATTTCTAGGCCATGTAGTATCCATTGAAGGAATTGAAGTGCATCCCAGTAAGATCGAGGCTATTGTAAAGTGGGAAGCACCGAAGAGCATTGCAAAAATTAGAAGTTTTATGGGTCTAGCTGGGTATTATCGACGATTTATGAAAGACTATTTCCGGATTGCCATACCCCTCACCAGTTTGACAAAGAAGGGCAAAAAGTTTGTTTGGACTGATAAATGCGAGAAGAGCTTCCAAACATTGAAGGCTAAATTGATATTAGCTCCAATCTTGACCATCCCAATTCCAGGACAATCATTTATCTTGTACACCGATGCATCAGGACTGGGATTAGGATGCGTACTTATGCAAGGAGAACAAGTAATTACTTATGCCTCAAGACAATTGAAGACACATGAGAATAACTATCCCACTCATGATTTGGAACTAGCGGCAGTAGTACATGCTGTCAAAATATGGAGACATTATCTGTACGGGGAGAAGTTTCAGATTAAATCAAACCATAAAAGTCTTACTTATCTATTTAATCAGAAGGAGCTGAATATGTGACAAAGAAGATGGCTGGAACTATTGAAAGACTATGATTGGGATATCCAGTATCATCCGGGGAAGGCTAATGTAGAAGCCGATGCATTGAGTAGAAAGGCAATGATAAAATCTCAGGGAGAGGTTAGCACAACTGCCGCAATGTGTACTATCAGAAAGGTATTCAGTCATGATAATGAGCAGTTTGTTTCAGATGCACCAGATGGATCAGCCAACCAAGGGTTTATTCATCGGTTTTTAAATATGTTCACCGCATTAAAGATTATACCGGATATAGTGATGAAGTAAAGACAGCTATCAAATCTGACCCTTACCTAAGAATGGTACAAGAGGACATCGAAAAAGGTAGGACTAACCCTGAGTTCACCTTGTACGAAGAGAAGGTACTGAAATACAAAGGAAGAATATGTGTACCTGAAACAGAAAGCTTGGACATTAGACACCGATTGATGAAAGAAGCCCATACCACCATCTATTCGATACATCCTGGAAGTACAAAAATGTATCATGATCTAAAGAAATTATATTGGTGGAGAGGAATGAAAGTAGATGTAGCTATGTTCATGTCTCAATGCCTAAATTGTCAGAAAGTAAAGGCTAAACGACAAAGACCGGCAGGACTGTTACAGCCGTTATCGGAACCAGCATGGAAATGGGACTGCGTCACTATGGACTTCGTCATAGGATTACCATTGACTCCTCAAGTAGTTGACGCAATTTGGGTGATTATAGACCGCCTGACTAAAACAGCTCACTTTATACCTATACGACCTCAGTATACATTGGAGAGGTTAGCTAAGCTGTATGTGGATAACATTGTGCGATTACACGGTGTACCTGAAAGCATTGTGTCTGATAGAGATCCATGATTTACTTCAAAGTTTTGGGAAGGATTGCAAAAGGCTATGGGTACAACATTGAAGTTTAGTACTGCATTCCATCGATAGACAGATGGATAGTCAGAGCATACAATTCAAATTCTAGAAGATATGATTCGAGCATGTGTAGTTGATTTTAAAGGATCATGGGATGAAAAGTTACCACTGATTGAGTTCTCTTATAATAATAGCTATCAGGATACTATACAGATGTCACCCTATGAAGCACTGTATGGCCGGAAGTGTCGAACTCCTTTGTTTTGGAATAAAGTTGGGGAACGTAGTATTGCTAGACAGGAATTTGTTGAAGAGACTTGTCGAGTGGTCGACATTATCAAGGAAAAACTGAGAACAGCTCAGAATCGTCAGAAGCAATATGCAGTTACTCGATGCCGAGACCTTGAATTTGTCGTAGGTGATAAAGTATTCTTAAAAGTATCGCCTATGCGAGGATTAAAACGGTTAGGATAGAAAGGGAAATTAAGTCCGAGGTATGTCGGGCCATATGAGATTCTAGCTAAGCGTGGGAAAGTGGCTTACCAGTTAGCACTACCACCATCTATGTCAAGTATGCATGACGTATTTCATATTTCCTTATTGAAGAAATATGTCAAGGATCCGATGCACGTTTTGACAATAGACTTACCTGATTTGACTAAAGATTTGACATTTGAAGTAGCACCAACTGAAATCACTAGTTGAAAGGTTCAACGACTACGCAACCATGATATCTATTATGTTTAGGTCACCTGGAGAAGTAGAGATATGGATGAAATCACATGGGAAGAAGAGAACGCTATGCGAAAGCAATATCCTCATCTATTCGACTCGGAAGGTATGTATAATTTCGAGGATAAAATTTTTTTATAAGTAGGGGGGAGTTGTAAGACCCGTATCGAACTAACCCGGTCTTACCACCTTGAACCAGGTCTACCCATCATGTTCGAGCCAAATGGATCAAGTGCATGAAGGAGATCACGATCCCAGGTATTAACCTGACCCAAAAACACTAAAATAGGGGGGAGGGTCGCACACCCAGCTAGGCAGGGTCAGACCCCCCAATATAAAAGTCAGACCCTGAGTTTCTAATCGGGGGTCGGACAATTTAGAACCAGTGGTTGATGGGATCTCTGACCCCCTCATCGACCCCCAGTCTGCCGACAAAAACTGTGAATTGGGAACTTTCTAAATTTCAATGAAATTCTTTCCTAATCTCAATGGGACTTATTTTGGGAGTTTCTACTCTATAAATAGGACATCCCTAAGCCTCTTTCACTCCTTTTAGGACCCTAATTGGAATGAGAGAAAGAGAAAAGAAGGAGAAGAGAAGGAAAAAGAAGGAAAGTGGAGAAGAAGATCAAAGAGAAGGCTTTAGAGAAATAAGCCTAATTCTTCTCAGGTATGGATATTATCTCCATGTAATTCTACAGACCTTAGAATAGATAGTGAAGAGGGTATGATCTAGGAGAAACCCAAATCATGGTTAGGTTTTCATGAAAAACCATGGAGGAGATCATTAAAACCATGTAGGTGAATAAACTATAGTTCAAAACCATAAAACATGTATGGAATGGATTATAGAAGCAAGCCATAGGACCCAAACACGAAAGAATGGACTGTAGGATGAAAATTTTGACTAAACCCATGGGGGGTCGCATGGGGGTCAATGGAGAATCGACCCTACCAGACCCTAACATCGACCCCCAGTGTTTGGGAAGTCCAGAATCTGGGTGGTAGCACCCACGGTCGATGGAACCTCCAACCCTGGCATCGACCCCCAGTTAAGAGGAAGCTTTTAAAATCAAAATTAATTCTAATTAAATTCTATCGACTTGATTAGGTCTTCTAGTGATATAATGGTGATATTTACTTGATTCTTAAAGCTTGAAAGAAGATCTACAATCAAGCAAAGGTGAGAGAACATGACCTAAACTAATTGGTTAATAATAAACTATTTTATTCTTGAGTCCAATGCCATTATTGATTCTATGCGTGTATGCTTGCATGTGCATTCAACATGTCATCTAATATTTCTATTATTACTGTTCATGCATATTTAAATTATTATTTATAACATGATGATGATGATGATAATAGGAAAAGGCATGTGAATGTATGTGTGTGGTTGATGTGCTTGATGCGAGCGAGTATTAGGCGGGGTGTCATAGGTCAGGCGTCAGCACTCTAGCTCTATCTCTAACTCAAGTCTTGTCCATTGACATCATCGTATCGCCATTACCTTAGCAGAACTATTACGTCGTATTGTATTAGGGGAGGTGGTCACAGACCGTTTAGTCTCTGACTCTGCCGGGGGGCCTTAGCCCTATCTCTATGGACGTATTGAGGGATGCTGGGGTGAGGCCTTGGATATACTAATTGGCATTAGGATTGGTTAGTTGCGAGCCTAGTTTGCGAGCCCTCGCTAGCAGGGGCTTACGTGTTGGTATGGGTAGAGTATCAGGGGAAGTGTCATAGGCCGGGCCTCAGCACTTTAGCTCTATCTCTATTCCATGGTAGGGTGGATAGGGAAGACAATAAGCGTTACCATTGGGCGGGCTTCCACACCCTGTGCATAGAGGCGAGGCGGCCACCGATCATTTCTATAGCGCATTGCAAACATATTACCAGACCAAAGATATGAATTGAATGCATGCATATGTTTGTTGCATTGTTTTGTTTGCTCACTGAGCCATGATGTGTGCTCTGTAAGGCCCGCACGCCACGAACCCGGTCTAACCTTACATTTTGTGTCGTGACCTCTCTACATATCATGGTCGAGCCAAGTGGACCAAGTGTGTGAAGAAACCCAAGACCCAATATAAAATTTTACTCAAAAATAGTCAAAATGAGGGTAGGGTCGCATGCCTAAACAGGCAGGTCCGACCCCCCCCCCATCGACCCCCACCATCGACCCATGACCAGGGGTCGCAAGGGTCTATGAATTGTCCGACCCCCCCATCGACCCCCGATAATCGGGAAAAACAGCACGAATCGAAAATTAGGAAACTTTTCTAATTTCAATTGGAACCTTTCCTAAACTCAATGGGACTTATTTTGGGAGGTTTTACTCTATAAATAGGACATCCCTAAGCCTCTTTCATTCCTTTTAAAACCCTAATTGGATTGAGAGAAAGAGAAGAGAAGGAAGAGAAGAAGTGAAGGAAAACTTGAAGAAAAGGCTAAGGAAAAAGAAGAAGTTCAGAGATATCTTGGAAACTCAGGCTACAAAAGGTATGAACCTTAATCTCCATCTGAATTGAAAGTTTAGAATAGATTATGATGAAGTTAGGTTAGGAGAAACCCTAATACCATCCATCCATGGTTAGGATTCAATGGAAACCATGGAGGAGATCGTTGAAACCATGTAGGTGAATAAAGAATAGTTCTAAACCATAGAACATGTGTGGAATGGATTGTAGAAGCAAGCCATAGGACCCCAAACATGAATGAATGGATGAAATTTGATATTTTCGACTCAAACCATGGGGGGTCGCACCTATGGTCGATGGAACCTCCGACCCTAGCATCGACCCCCAGCATTCGGGAAGTTCAGGAAAGGAGGGGTAGCACCTAGGGTCGATGGAACATCCGACCCTAGGCATCGACCCTACCTGGGGGTCATAGAAAACTCCTACCCGTCCTGCTACCCCCAGTTAACAGCAAGCTGTAAAAATTAGAATAAATTCTAATTAAATTCTATCGACTTTGTTAGGTCTTCTAGCGATATAATATTGATATAAAGGTGATTCTTAAGGCTTGAAAGAGGACCTACAAACAAGCAAAGGTGAGGAAACAGGACTCCAAACTAATTGGTTAATAACAAACTGTAATTATTTCTTGAGTCCAATGCTATGCTTGATTCTATGCAAACATGCTCGTAATGTGCATTCAACATGTCATCCAATATTTCTATTTATTGTTCATGCATATTTACTTTATTGTTTATAACATGATAATGACGATGATGATAAGAATAGGCATGTGAATGTATGTGTGTGGTTGGTGTACTTGATGCGAGCGAGTATTAGGGGGGTGTCATAGGCTAGGCCTCAGCCCTTTAGCTCTATCTCTAACTCAAGTCTTGTGCATTAGCATCGTCGTATCTCCATTACTTTAGCAGAACTATTACGTCGTATAGTATCAGGGGAGGTGGTCTCGGTCATTGTAGTCTCTGACTCTACCTGGGGGCCTTAGCTCTATCTCTATGGACGTTCTGAGGGATGCTGGGGTGAGGCCTTGGATACACTGTTTGGCATTAGGATTGTTAATTGCGAGCCCAGTTTGCAAGCCCTCGCCAACAGGGGCTTACGTATTGGTATGGCACTGTACAACAATAAACGTTAACCTTTGTTGTACAATGTTCATGATTGGGTGCTTATGAGTCGATGATAAAAGTTACCTTCGGGCAGCATCACAGTCTTGTGTATAGAGGCGGGATCAATAAACGTTAACCCTTGACTACCCAAACCTTTCTATTGCGTATTCTAAACTTTAAACCAGACCAAAGATATGAATTGATTGCATGCATATGTATTATTGCATTGTTTTGTTTGCTCACTGAGCCATGATGTCTGCTCACCCCCTCGACGTCAAATATTTTTAGTTGATGATGCAGGTACTACCATCGAAGATTATGTCAATGCTCCAGTGTACGGGCACATGGCGGCGATGGAAGTTGAAGATGAAGTGGATACGCATGACTCCTCTTGCGAGTGCAACTCATGTGTATTCGATTAGATGTTATTTTCATTATTTGGATTTTGTAAAGACAAGTATTTGATATTTATTTATGTCTTAGTTGACACAGAATAATTTGTTATTTAAATATTAATATCACAGTATATTTCTGTTCATTTTACTATAAGACTTCCGCTATTGTGTATTTATTCTGATTATGAATGTGGATGTATGAGGTTTAGATAAAATGGATATCGTTTGTCTGAGATTCTGGTTGAACCGTTGGTTTGCTAGCAGTTCATCACACCATTCTGAAGAGTACGGAATTTGGGGTGTGACAACTTGGTATCAGAGCTCACTCAGGCCTTCCCGTGAAACCTGAATACTTCCACTAGATTCCATGAACTGAGTTAGGATAAATTAAAAGCTTTAATACAAACACACAATAAGCACCTGTGTTGGTTGAGCCAGAACTTAAACAAGACAATAATGTACATATAAAAGGTGGAACCATATATATACACTCATACAGAAAGAGAAGACCAAAATTTATCCTGATAAACAAATAATATAGGGTACTATCCATAAGTTGGGTAGTTATCTACGTATACAAGGGATATAGTACTGTAGTAAGAAGGAAGCATCTGTACAGCAAAAAATTGGAATACCGAGTTGGTACTCACAAGATGTGAAACTCGATGAGGACAGAGGAAGAAGGAAAATAGCTAGTAATGCCAAAACCCCTGTAGAGATAAAGGAAAAGATCTCGGGTTAAATCCAACAGAGATAAGAGAATAAAGGCCATACATTAAGAATAAGAGTAACTATACTCCTGGGTGACATGGAGACTCAGGGTGAGATCCACCACAAGCTGATCCATTACCCGCTGAGCATTAAAAAGAGGTTGCAACTTGACCCCACCACTATCAGGGCTGAGAATGGGTAATGAAAACTCATCTGAGCAGATGCTAGATAATGATAATCAAATTAGAGCGAATCAAAGGAGGTGAACAACCAGACCACTCCAGCCAACCACCTGGACTATTAAGTACCTTGGTTATGGTTGTAATAAACTTGGCCCAATAAAATACAAGAGCAACCACAAATGAGACCGACTATGCAAGTTGCTCAACAAATTGCGAATGCTACATCAACACCTCTTGGTCAAACCAAGTATGGTACCAATTGGTAGCATCAATGTACCCCAACACATGTTAGCTATAACACAATGCCTACCATACAGCAAGTCCAAGTAATGCATACCCCATTGCAAAAATTTAGGGCACAACAAGCAGTGTATCAAGGTGGTTACCCTTATCAGCCACCGACATATGGGAAAATTGCATCATGGCAGAATGATCCAAAAAGGATTGAGAAATATTTTCTGAAGATTAAGCCTCAAACGTTTTCAGCAAGGACCAAATCTATTGTGGCCATATATCTTGATAGGTTTATATAGGATGCGGTGCATTATTAATTTACTCTTATGATTATAGAGGATGCACATACCAGATTTTAATTTCTCGTGCCTTGACAGGATACCTTCTTGATTTAACATGTCAATTGGAGTTATAGATCTTGTTTCTTTAATATTAGTCCTGATTATACCAAACTGAGCCACTCTCATGATCGACAACATGAACAAAGATATGAACTGAATGAAAAGTTAATGTTTAATCATGTTGAGCGTACATCTTTTTTATTTTACCTGATTTACTGATGTACGAAAACCTTCTCCAGATTTATTCCTATAGTGCCTTAAGCAATGGCATTATATATTCTCAATAGAACCTATAACCATGAGGTTAAGAACTGTAAAACCTCTATTTCCATGTATTTGGACCACCGTGCAACTTATTAACGATCTTTTGATGCCGGTTGGATTACCACAGATTTACTCCTGATTCCTTAAACCTAGGTTCACTAGATAAAGCAAGTGTTTTTCATTATGCTAAATCGAAAAAAGGAAGTGAATCACTTTTGGATGAACATTTTGATTCATACACTCCCTAACCTTTGTTGATAAAGATGATTATTGATAATGGAATTATTGGAAGAAAGATGATTGGAATCAGCTTAAATGCTATAGCCAATGAACCTCAGATGAAGTAATGGAGAATCTATTTTGAGATTGCTAAATGGATGGATATAAGCCATGTCTATAAAAGAGTGCATGAGCAAAAAGTAAGAATTATCAAGGGTAGTCGGTAAAGAAATAGATAGCACTCTAGTAGAGTTAAAGATGGCTATATCGGTATGAATTTTGACAAAGCAGAAGATTCCTAAAAGCATATCTGAGAGTGGATACAAGGATGAAATCGAAAAATCATGGCATTAATAGTACTCGGTTTAATACAATGATAATTGAGTTATGCCCATGTTGAGTGATATGATTAAGAAAAGAGCAAAAGAGTTTGGATGAATTAATGAATTAAGCATATATCCTAATGCTTATAGATAGACTTGGGATATGAAGTAGTAATCATAAGATATTTTTGAGGTATATGAAAGAGAGATCAGGTAGAACAATAAGGATAAAAGAAATATAAGCCAATGAGTGCAATATGAGATTTTGACGATAGTCCTTGAAAAATCATAAGAGATGAAGGAACTAGACAAACTCTTAAGACCTTTACACCAGATTTTGCTAGTTCAAGCCCTTTTGGACTAAATGTTGCATTTAGATGACTGTCATGAACAATGATTGAATCATATGGATGGACAGAGTTTGGATGTAACTTAAATCGACTTGAGATGGCAGACTTTGACGTCATATTGGGAATAGACTGGTTGTCTCAACACTCTACAAGTGATTAGGTGCATAGAAGAGGTTATCATTCAAGAATAAAGACAACATATAATTTAGTTTTATTGGAAGCATGTTGCCTAAGAAGTGAAAGCTGATCCTCTCTATAGAAGTGAAAGCTGATCCTCTCTATGCTAAAGGCAAAGAGATGCTTTGAAGAGAAACAAGTTGGATATCTGGAATCTGTGGTATACACTACCGAAGAAGCACCACAGACAGAAGGTATTGATGTGATGCATAAATTCCTGATGTGTTCTAGGAGACTTACTTGGGTTACCATCTGATCATGTGACCGAGTTCGTCATCGACTTGTTACCAAGGACGATACTTGTGTCAAAGACACCTATAGAGTAGCTCCTATGGAGTTGAAGGAACTGAGATTCAATTACAAGAGTTATTAAACTGAGGTCCTAATTGGCTAAGTATTGCATCACGGGGAGCGCCAATCCAATTCATGAAGAAGAAGGATGGTAGTGTCCGATTATGTATAGACTACCGAGAATCAAACAAGCTCACGATCAAGAATCGATAACTACCACCTCGGATCGATGACTTATTTAACTAGTTGCAAGGAGCAAAGGTATTTTCTAAGGTTGATCTTCGACAAGATATCATCAGCTGAAGAATTTGGACAGCGATATCTCGAAGATAGCTTTTAAAATCGAGATTGGCCAATTATGAGTTCTCAATTATGACGTTTGGATTAACCTATGCCCTTACATATTTTATGGAACAGATGAACTGGGTGTTTCATAACATGTTGGACACGTCGGTCATAGCTTTCATAGATGATATTTTGGTTTATTCCAAGAATGAAGTAACTCATACAACGGAGCTTAGAACCACTTCAAAATAGTTGAGAAGTGAAAAGTTTTATGCCAAGTCCAATAAATATAAGACATGATTAAACAAAATGATCTTCTTAGATCACGTAGCATCATAAAAAGAGATTAAAGTGGACCCTATTAAGATAGAGGTAATCATATGGTGAGAAACACCTAAAGAGTATTACGAAGATCAGAAGTTTCTTGGGTTTAGCTGGTTATTACTGACGATTTTGGAGGACCACTCTAAGATCGCAAAACCTCTTACCAAGCTAACCAGGAAGGGAGAGGAGTTTAATTTGACTGACAAGGGTGAAGAATATTTCTAGATTCTAAAGTAAGATTGATATCAGCTCCCATCTTGATCGTTCCGGCACCAGGGAAACCATTAACCCTATCCATCGGAGCTTTCGAATTGGATCTAGGATGCAGGTTGATGTAAGGTAAATAAGCGATTTCATATGCTTTAAGAAAATTGAAAGAGCATGAGAAGAGTTACCCAACTCATGATTGGAGTAAGCAAGTGTGATTCATGCAATCAAGACTTTGAGATATTATTTAAAAGGAGAAGAATTTTAGATTAAATCGGATTACAAGTGTTTTATTTATCTCTTCATTAGAAAGAGTTGAACATGAGGATAAGGAGATGGTTAGACCATTGAAGGATTAAGACTGCGGTATTCAGTGTCACTCGAGCAAGGCTAATGTAGTAGCTAAGGCCTTAAGCAAAAAGGGAATTATGAAGTCCGAAGAAGGACCCAGTATAAATGCTGCCTTATGTTCCGCATCAACAGATTCAGATTTGGAAGAAGAGTAACATATAATAAAAGCTAGTGATGATCCAATTGAGCAAGAACTTATGTATGAATTACGAAACAATAGTTCGTTTACGTTTATGGCATTAAAGATCATCTATGATTTGATGGATGAAGTAAAAGTAGCAATTTTGTAAGATTCGTACTTTCAAATTTCGAGGATGAAATTTCTTTTAAGGGTGGTGGAGTTGTAAGACCCGTATGCCACGAACCCGGTCTAACCTTACATTTCATGTCGTTACCCGTCTACATATCATGGTCGAGCCAAGTGGACCAAGTGTGTGAAGAAACCCAAGACCCAATATGAAATTTTACTAAAAAATAGTCAAAATGAGGGTAGGGTCGCATGCCTAAACAGGCAGGTCCGACCCCCCATCGACCCCCACCATCGACCCGTGACCAGGGGTTACAGGGGTCTATGAATTGTCTGACCCCCGCATCGATCCCCCCATCGACCCCTGATAATCGGGAAAAATAGCACGAACCAAAAATTAGGAAACTTTTCTAATTTCAATTGGAACCTTTCCTAAACTCAATGGGACTTATTTTGGGAGGTTTTACTCTATAAATAGGACATCCCTAAGCCTCTTTCACTCCTTTTACAACCCTAATTGGATTGAGAGAAAGAGAAGAGAAGGAAGAGAAGAAGAGAAGGAAAACTTGAAGAAAAGACTAAGGAAGAAGAAGAAGTTTAGAGATATCTTGGAAACTCAAACTACAGAAGGTATGAACCTTAATCCCCATCTGAATAGAAAGCTTAAAATAGATTATGATGAAGTTAGGTTTGGAGAAACCCTAATACCATCCATCCATGGTTAGGTTTCAATGGAAACCATAGAGGAGATCGTTGAAACCATGTAGGTGAATAAAGAATAGTTCTAAACCATAGAACATGTGTGGAATGGATTGTAGAAGCAAGCCATAGGACCCCAAACATGAATGAATGGATGAAATTTGATATTTTTGACTCAAACCATGGGGGGTCGCACCTAGGTTCGATGGAACCTCCGACCCTAGCATCGACCCCCAGCATTCGGGAAGTTCAGGAAAGGAGGGGTAGCACCTAGGGTCGATGGAACATCCGACCCTAGGCATCGACCCTACCTGGGGGTCGCAGAAAACTCCTACCCGTCCTGCTAACCCCAGTTAACAGCAAGCTGTAAAAATTAGAATAAATTCTAATTAAATTCTATCGACTTTGTTAGGTCTTCGAGCGATATAATATTGATATAAAAGTGATTCTTAAGGCTTGAAAGAGGACCTACAAACAAGCAAAGGTGAGGAAATAGGACTCTTAAATGATTGGTTAATAACAAACTATTTTTATTTCTTAAGTCCAATGATATGCTTGATTCTATACGAACATGTTTGTAACGTGCATTCAACATGTCATCCAATATTTCTATTTATTGTTCATGCATATTTACTTTATTGTTTATAACATGATAATGGTGATGATGATAGGAATAGGCATGTGAATGTATGTGTGTGGTTGGTGTACTTGATGCGAGCGAGTATCAGGGGGGTTGTCATAGGCTGGGCCTCATCACTTTAGCTCTATCTCTAACTCAAGTCTTGTGCATTAGCATCGTCGTATCGCCATTACTTTAGCAGAACTATTACGTCGTAGAGTATCAGGGGAGGTGGTCTCAGTCCTTGTAGTCTCTGACTCTACTGGGGGGCCTTCTCTATGGACGTTCTGAGGGATGCTGGGGTGAGGCCTTGGAAGCCCTCGCCAACAGGGGCTTACGTATTGGTATGGCACTGTACTGCAATAAACGTTAACCGTTATTGTACAATGTTCATGAATTGGGTGCTTATGAGTCAAAGATAAACGTTACCTTCGGGCGGCGTCACACACTTGGGTATAGAGGCGGGGTCAATAAACGTTAACCTTTGACAACCCAAACCTTTCTATTGCATATTGCAAACTTTAAACCAAACCAAAGATATGAATTGATTGCATGCATATGTATTGTTGCATTGTTTTGTTTGCTCACTGAGCCATGATGTGTGCTCACCCCCTCGACGTCGAATATTTTTAGTTGATGATGCAAGTACTACCGTCGAAGATTATGTCAATGCTCCAGTCTACGGGCACATGGCGGCGATGGAAGTTGAAGATGAAGTGGATACGCATGACTCCTCTTGCGAGTGCAACTCATGTGTATTCGATTAGATGTTATTTTCATTATTTGGATTTAGTAAAGACATGTATTTGATATTTATTTATGTCTTAGTTCAAATAGAATAATTTGCTATTTAAATAATAATATCACAGTAGATTCTCAGTTTATTTTACTGTAAGACTTCCGCTATTGTGTATTTATTCTGATTATGAATGTGGATGTATGAGGTTTAGATAAAATGGATATTGTTTGTCTGAGATCCTGGTTGAATCGTTGGTTTGCTAGCGGTTCATCACACCATTCTGAAGAGTGCAGAATTTGGGGTGTGACATGCTCACCCTTTCGACGTCAAATATTTTTAGTTGATGATGTAGGTACCACTGTCAAAGATTATATGAGTGCTCCAGTGTACGTGTATGTTGTTGCAATGGAAGCCGAAGACTTAGAGGATACATATGATCCCTCCTGCGAGTGCAACTCATGCATATTCGATTAGACTTTTGTTTGAGTTATTAAGGGAATGTAATTGATACCTTATTTATTTATGTCTAAGTTGATACAACAATAACTTGATATTTTATTATGGTTATCAAAGTTTGATTTCTCAGTTCATTTACTATAAGACTTCTGCTATTGTGTATTTATTTTGATTATGGTTGTGGATCTGTATGGTTTTATTTTCAATGCACATAGCCTATTAGAGATCCTGGTTGGACCGTTGGTTTATTAGCAATTCATCACACCGTTCTGAATGGTGTAGAATTGGGGTGTGACAAGCCCTATCACTTGAGTTTTTAAATCATGTCATCTCTGTTATTGATTTTCCTTTGTTGTTGTTTTGTTAGTGCTGTTGTGCTTGCCAATTGGCCGTTTGATGTTCATGAATTTTTTGTAAAGGGTTGGGTCCCCTTATCGGATTCCAATGTGTAGTTGTCTTGGTTTTGTTGGCATGTTGGGCTTTTTAGCCTTGCCAGCTTTATTGCCTAGCCATGGCCGGCTTGTTGTGTTCTCTCTCCCTTCTGGGTTTTAATAATATTACCTATTTACCCAAAAAAAGAATAAGAAGTAGAAGAAGAACGAAAAAGAAAGAAGAAGAAGAAGAAAATTACCACAAAAAAAAAAAAAGAAGAAGAAGTTCGCTGGCGCACTTCTGAAGGGCGCTGGCGCAGTTCATCTTCTTCCACTTCTCCTTTCATCATGTGCATTCTTATTTTTCTTCTTGATTCTTCTTCTTCCATCTTCTTCTTCATTTTTCTTCTTCTTTCTTCTTCTTCATTCTTCTTCTTCTTTCTTATTTTTATTCTTCTTCTTATTTTTTTTTCTTCTTCATTCTTCTTCTGTTTTACACCATTTTGTGACAGTATGGGCTACGATCATCTCATGTGTTAGCATCGAAGTTTTACTCTGCTGAAAATCTGAGTTGAAGACATAACTCCTTCTTAGGATTAAGCTACTCTCTAGCTAAATCGCATTTGGATTCCCTCTGTTTCTAGAAGATGCGGTTGAGCTTGAGTGTAGGGTTTGCAACTCAGATTGTCAGGAAAATAAAATTTGGATGCTACTAACTGCATGAGATGATCGTGAACCATATTGCCATAAAATGGTGCAAATTTGCTCATGCTCTTTGAATGAAAAAGGAGAAGATGAAGAATGAAGCAGAAAGAGGAAAAGGAAGAAGAAGAAGTGGAGGAAACAAGAAGAATGAAGAAGAAAGAAGAAGAATGAAGAAGAAAGAGGAAGAGAAAGAAAGAAAATAATGAAGAAGAAAGATAAAGAAGAAGAAAAAGAAGAAGAAAAAGAAGAATGAAGAAGAAGAAGAATGAAGAAGAAAAAGAAAGAAGAAAAATGAAGATGAAGAAAAAGAAGAAGATGATGAATATTGAAAAATGGCGAAGAAGAAGGAAGAAAAAGAAGAAGAATAATTAGAAGAAAACGAATGAAAAATAAGAAGATGAAGAAGAACGGAGAAAAGAATGAGAAAGAAGAAAAAAGAACATAGAAGAAGAAGAATGAAGAACAAAGAAGAAGAATGATGATTAAAGGGAGAAGAACATGATAGGATTTTGTCACCATGAATAGTGAGAAGCTCTGCCTATGACAGCTCCCTCCCCCTTCGGTGACAATTAGTCACAATGAATCCCGACCCCTTTGGCTTGCTGATTTTGAATCCTTCATCTCCTAGACCTGTAAACCCATCATCCTACCATAAATCTGATAATCCCCGACCTTCAAATGCCCAAGCCCCTGAATCCCAGTCTAATCCCACAGTAAATACCCCAAATACTGAAGCTTTTCCTCCCCTCCCTTCTCACAAAAAAACCTTCCCTGAACCTCCCCTTGGAAACCTCTGTATCAAACCCATGGACAAACTTGAAACCTGCTACTCCCAAACCCCAATGAAAATTTCATCTCAGATTCATCCCCCCTACCATCCTTGGCCAAAATGAGGTTGAGGTGTGTTCAGCTGAAGCGGTTGCAGGTGAACTCTAGATTCTTGACAACACGTTAGTTGGATTTTTTCTAGGGAAGAGACTTGGTTTTTCTTTTGTTAGGGGGATCCTTATGAAACAGTGGAAGCTTCAAGGAACAGTTGAAATTCTACAGCTGATTCATGGTGGACTTGCATTTTGATTTTCCTCCCTTCAAGACAGAGATCTGATCCTAGAGGGTGGGGTATAATATGTTGCAGGCCAGCCTATATTCTTGAGACCATGGGAGCGAAACCTACACAATGGAGGAGTGATGCGTCTCAAACATGTTCCCTATGAATCACCCTTCCAGGTCTTCCTCTCCATCTATGGGGGGAGGAGTCCCTGAGTGTTGTTTGCTCAGTTCTAGGCAAACCCCTATTTTTGGACAGAACCACAACCATAAAGAGTCGATGGGCTTTCCCCCATGCTTGTATGGAATTTGGTAGAGATAAACCGCTGCTGAACTCCATTACCATCGAAGATGATGTGGGAAATGAATTTCAACAACTTGTAAGGTACGATTGGAGACCTCCACAATGCCTAACTTGTGGAGTATTTGGTCATATTAAAGACACCTGCAAAGAAATTTTGGATTCCAATTTGGCTGAGCATACAAAAGAGAAGGATCCTAAAGACTGTCCTTCAGAAGAACTTTTGAATGCAGATTCGGGGAAGAAAATCACTTAGCTTGTCCAGAACAGAACCTCGAAATTTTTGGGTGGATGAAATCCCAGCCGGGTGAAGAAGATGAGCCCAGCGGTGAATGATCCGACCTAGATCCAGGAAAATCTGCAAACCCATCTGCCAAGCTTTGGCCTGAGCCAGATTACAGACCATGTGTCGAGCAAAGGGGACCTCTCTGGTGGTCCTTGCGCCTGCAGATATAAGACTGGACAGTCAAAGTCAGGCCCCTCTTTTTGGAAACAAAATCCAAAATCCCCTGGTCCCGCTCCTTGTGCCCCTCCCTTATCCAACCGATTTGATCTTTTAGAGGATGAGGAGGTCAAGTCTCCGCGCAGCCTGACTCCCCTCCCCTTTTGGCCTTATTACCAGAGCCTGGGTGATGTGATGTGTCTCCTTCTGATTGCATACCTGCCCGTCCCCCTGAATCTGACCCTGATCCCTCTATACCATCTTCTTCGAACAGAAATCGTCTCCCGCCTGGGTTTGGGCGGGAGACTGGGCGGCCCGGATGGATGGCCGCCACATAACACTCGGAGTGATCCGTCTTCTTCTCTCCCTACCTTAGCCAACCGAGAGCTTTTAGAGACTGCCGCTGACATATCTCCCTCTAACCCGGCTGATGGCCCTTTCTTGGTAGCTGGGCCTCCTCTGCTTGTTTTCAGATGATGTGTCATCCCTTGAACCTAGTTCAATCCAACCTTCCAATCACTATCCAAACCTACAACATCCCTTGAAAAAGAAAACCAATCCCCAATCCTATAGCCGTGAGTTGGACCTGACGGATCTAAATCAGAACCATCCCTTGCAAAGGAAAACCAACCTCCAGTCCTCTAATCCTGGGTTGACTCGGTCTAGAACTCCTTCTTGTATTGCAAAGTCAGGCCTTAGCTCAGCAGCTCCCAGATCTTCCACTGTAGGCCATACCCCATACGATAGTCGTGTTTCAAACCTTTCCCGATCCCGACAGACTAATATTCGAACTCCTCCCTTAATCCCCAGCCTTTCATCCTTCCCTACTCACAAGAATTATAGCTCCTTTTCTTCTGACCTCCTGATGGCTCCTGCTAATGATTTGCAGGCTGCCGCCGTAAATTTTGAAAATGCAGTGGACGATGTTGTAGAAGATGCAAATCTCGAAGAAGTTTGTGAAAGAAAATGTGAGGAAGATAGAAAAAAAAATCATGGATTGGGTCAGACTTCGGCAATGAGGGTGATAGAGACCTGGGAAGACCTGGAAGTGTCTTTAAGGGATCCTCATTAATTTTTCAGTTATGCAGATCAAGCCCCCCTGGTCCCGCTCCTTGTGCCCCTCCCTTATCCAACCGATTCGATCTTTTAGAGGATGAGGAGGTCAAGTCTCCATCTGCGCAGCCTGACTCCCCTCCCCTTTTGGGTTGGCCTTATTACCAGAGCCTGGGTGACGTGTCTCCTTCTGATTGCATACCTGCCCATCCCTCTGAATCTGACCCCGATCCCTCTATACCATCTTCTTCTCTCCCTACCTTAGCCAACCGAGAGCTTTTAGAGACTTCTGCTGACATATCTCCCTCTAACCCGGCTGATGGCCCTTTCCTTGTAGCTGGCCTCCTCTGCTGGTTTTCGGATGATCTGTCATCCCTTGATCCTAGTTCAATCCAACCTTCTAATCACGATCCAAACCTACAACATCCCTTGCAAAAGAAAACCAATCCCCAATCCTATAGCCGTGAGTTGGACTTGATGGATTTAAATCAGAACCGTCCCTTGCAAAAGAAAACCAACCCCCAGTCCTCTAATCGTGGGATGACTCACTCTGGAACTCCTCGTATTGCAAAGTCGGGTCTTGGCTCAGCAGCTCCCAGATCTTCCTCCGTAGGCCATACCCCATACGATAGTCGTGTTTCAAACCTTTCCCGATCCCGATAGACTAATATTCAAACTCCTCCCTTAATCCCCAGCCTTTCATCCTTACCTACTCACAAGAATTATAGCTCCTTTTCTTCTGACCTCCTTATGGCTCCTACTAGTGATTTGCAGGCTGCCCCCGTAAATTTTGAAAATGCAGTGGACGATGTTGTAGAAGATGCAAATCTTGAAGAAGTTGCTGAAAGAAAATGTGAGGAAGATAGAAAAAAAAATCAAGGATTGGATCTGTTAGCTAGATAATGATCATGCTAGATTGAGCATGATCGTGATAAGATCTTCTATTGAAGGAAAGCTGGTTGGTGTGATTGATGCAAGATTGATAATTTGGTTGGTGGGAAGGTGATTGTGGTAAGATCTCTTATAGAAGGAAAGTTGAGTAGGCTGATTTAGTTGGTGTACAAATTGTATGGATTATATTACTATCTATGGATAGTCTCCCTTGTATTATTTCCTCTATTTAAAGGATAATAAACCTCCCCAAGAAGTATGAAGAACTTGGGGATTCTCACCGTGGAGTAGACTTCTGTGGTAGAAGTTCGAACCACGTAAATATTTTCTCATCTTTCCTTTATGCATAAGTTAACATGGTATCAGAGCAGATACAGATCTGATCATGGTGTTTAGGGCACTTTGTTCGCTCTCGTCGTGGTTTCTTTGCCCGCATACTCGATAAGTTGTTATTTTCTCTTGTTATTCTTTTAAATTATTTATCATGATTAGTTCCAAAGACCGATGATAATAGTAAAGCTAGTTCCGGTTCTCATGAGATGAATACTCATCTCACCTCTATCCTTCTCAGGGCCGCAATTACTTGCCATGGTCAAGGGCGTGAATCGTTGCCCTTGGAGGCCGTGCCAAACTTGGTTACGTTAATGGTCAAATCAAGGCTCCTGTCTCTACGGATAATAAATTCCCTGATTGGGAAGCCAATGATAATATGGTCATGTCATGGATTTTTAATTCTATGGAACCACAAATATATGAAATATTTGCTTATTCAGAAACATCTAAGATCTTTTGGGATTCCTTAATGGACATGTATGGCCAAGTTGATAACTCCTCTCGAATCTTTGAGTTACAACAGGAGATTGCTCATGCCCCGAACAACCTCCCCAGCCAACCATTTACAGAGCATCTTGGTTCCTTAAAGAAAAAGTGGGATGAGTTACGTCGATACCGCCCTCCCGCCCAATCAATTGATACTTACATTCAACGTGAAGAGCAGGATTGCATTTTTCAATTGTTGGCAAGTATTCGTCCTGAATATGAAGATCTTAAGCGTCAAATTCTTATGAGTGCTACTCTTCCTTCATTTACCAATGTTTGTGCGACTATTCAACGAGAGGAAACTCGTCGTCGTGTAATGAGCTCCAAACCTGTGATGAATGAATCCATTGAAAATTCTGCTCACTCGACCAATGGTCATGTTGCTATTGAGGGAAACACCCGTGGGTACGGTCGATCTTTCTCTCGAGGGAGAGGAAAAGGACGCAGTTCTCATGCACCTTTCCATTGTGATCATCGTAATCGGGATGGTCATACCAAGGACGGATGTTGGTCTTTATATCCTCACTTGCGTCCTCCCAAAGATAAAGGATCGGGATACACCTCTTGCCGCTCAAGTTAGCTCGTCCACACCACAATTCTCGATTGAACAACTCGCTGCCCAACTCCATCAGCTTATGCAGCCACATGGAACTCCCACTTCAACCACAAATTCTGTGACTTCCGCATCTGGTAATGCCTCTCTTGCTCTGTCCGTTTCTACTAAAGATTCTTTTATCATAGATTCGGGGCTACCGATCATATGTGTTGCTCATCGCATTTTTTATCTAATATTCGTCATGATAATGGTCATCGGCAGTTTATTACCGTGGCTAATGGTGCAAAGGTTCCTATTGAAGGAATTGGAAAAATCAGCCTTTTTTCAAATACCGTTGATGTTTTATTTGTTCCTTCTCTATCTTGTAACCTATTATCTGTCAGCAAGATTACTAAAAACCTACATTGCATTGTTATGTTTTTTCCCAACAAGGTCATATTTCAGGACAGGTTCACGGGAAGACGATTGGTGAAGGTCGGTTCCTTCAAGGTGTTTACATTTTGGACTTTTCTCCCGCAGCATTGGTTGTTCAACAAAATCCATCTAAGGACTCACGGCTATGGCATTGGCGAATGGGTCACCCATCCGATTCTGTCCTCCATTCTCTTAATCCCTCATTTTCTCTTGATTCTAGTACTTGTGAGACATGTCATTATTCCAAGCAACATAGATTACCTTTCCCTACTCGTAATCATACTTCCACTGAATTGTTTGAATTAATTCATTCTGATGTTTGGGGCCCTGCTCCAATTGACTCTCGGGATGGTTTTAGATACTTTGTCACATTTATTGATGATAAATCTAGATCTACTTGGTTGTATTTATTACGCTATAAAAGTGAAGTGTTACAAGTTTTTCGAGAATTTTGTTGCATGGTTCAAACTCAATTTGGTACTCCCATAAAATACTTGAGGACCGATAATGGCACCGAATATACCAATACCTCATTTGAGTCATTTCTTAAAGATCTAGGTATTATTCACCAAACATCCTGTGTTGGTACCCCTCAACGTAATGGTATTGTCGAGCGTAAAAATCGCCATCTCCTTGAAGTAACACGATCACTTCTTTTTCATGGGCATATTCCCAAGTCCCCCCGGGCCGATCTTTGTTCTCACTAGTTGTTACTTGATTAATCGACTACCAAGTCAAACCTTACACGCCAAATCCCCTATGGAGGTTCTTTACGGTCGCTCCATTGATATTTCCCACCTTCGTGTGTTTGGGTGTATTTGTTATGTTCATTCTCAAGCAGGTGGAAAGCTGGATCCTCGGGCTCATAAGTGCATTTTTTTTTATATTCTTTCGTTAAAAAGGGTTACCTTGCTATGATCCTTCGGTTCGAAAAATGTACATTTCTCGTGATGTCTTTTTCTTGAATGTCACCTCTTCTTTCCTAGCGGGACCAAAATTCAGGGGGGAGATTGATACCGACTATGGTGAATTTGCTCCTCCCATTGAACCAATTAATTTTGCTGAGGCTAAGGTCTCTTCGGTATGGATTAAGGCCATGAATGATGAGCTTTCAGCTCTTGATAGAAACCACACTTGGGACATAGTACGTCTACCTGTCAAAAAGCGTCCTGTTGGCTGTCGATGGGTATACAAGATCAAGTACAAAAGTGATGGATCTATTGAAAGACACAAGGCAAGACTTGTTGCCAAAGGTTATACACAAACATATGGAGTTGACTACAAGGAAACTTTTGCTCCGGTCGTGAAAATGAACACCGTGAGAGTGTTAATGTCGAGCGCGTAAATTGTGGTTGGTCTTTATTTCAAATAGACGTGAAAAATGCATTCTTGCAAGGAGACTTAGAAGAAGAAGTATACATGACCACTCCCTACGGGTCATCCCTTAGAACATCAAGCTGGAGTCGTGTGTAAGCTCAACAAAGCCATTTATGGGCTTAAATAGTCTCCAAGGGCATGGTATGGTAAGTTGAGTACTATTCTTATAAGTTTTGGCTTTCGTCGGAGTATGTCTGATTCATCGATGTTTGTTAGAAAGAACACCAACGGCATCATTGTTGTGTTGGTTTATGTTGATGACATTGTCATCACTGGTAATAATCTCTATGACATAGCGGCTATCAAACAGTATTTGAATGAGAAATTTGACATCAAGGATCTAGGAAAATTACGGTACTTTCTCGGAATTGAAGTAGCCACATCGACTAAGGGTTTGTTTATATCTCAAAGAAAGTATACTTTGGATCTCTTGAAAGAGACCGGCAAGCTCGGTGCCAAACCTTCCGATTCCCCCATGGACTATAATAGTAAATTTCTCATTGATACTACTCCCTTACAAGACAAGGCCGCTTTCAACGGTTAGTGGGAAGATTAATATACTTAACATTTACCGGGCCCGACATCTCTTATGCAAGAAGTTATGTGAGTCGGTTTATGCAAGCACCCTCTCGAAGGACATATGAAACTTATTGACCGCATCCCGCGCTACCCGAAATCTTGCCCGGGAAGAGGTATTTGGATGCGTAAACATAATCACACGAGAATTATGGGTTACACCGATTTCGACCGGGCCGGAAGTCCCTCGGGACGAAAAATCCACTCTTGGATTTTGCACCATTGTGGGTGGCAATTTGGTCATGTGGAAAAGTAAGAAACAACATGTTGTGGCTCGTTCTCTAGCGCCGAGAATCCGGGGCAATGGCTTCCACTACTAGCGAACTCGCCCTGGCTCGAGCTTTGTTACAGGAATTGGATCTTGTGACTTCTAACCGTCCGATGCAACTATATTGTGACAATCAAGCAGCCACTTATATTGCTTCTAACCCTGTCTTTCATGAACGGACCAAACATATAGAGGTGGATTGTCACTTTGTGCGTGAAAAAGTCCAGGATAACACCATTGAAACTCCTTATATCCGGAGTGAGGATCAGCTCGCAGATGTGTTCACCAAAGCTCTACCCACAAAATCCTTTCACAAGATGTTGATCAAGTTGGTGACCTCCGATGATATCTTCGCCCCAACTTGAGGGTGAGTGTTAGCTAGATAATGATCATGCTAGATTGAGCATGATCGTGATAAGATCTTCTATTGAAGGAAAGCTGGTTGGTGTGATTGATGCAAGATTGATAATTTGGTTGGTGGGAAGGTGATTGTGGTAAGATCTCTTATAGAAGGAAAGTTGAGTAGGCTGATTTGGTTGGTGTACAAATTGTATGGATTATATTACTATCTATGGATAGTCTCCCTTGTATTATTTCCTCTATTTAAAGGATAATAAACCTCCCCAAGAAGTATGAAGAACTTGGGGATTCTCACCGTGGAGTCGACTTCTGTGGTAGAAGTTCGAACCACGTAAATATTTTCTCGTCTTTCCTTTATGCATAAGTTAACAGGATCAGACTTCGGCAATGAGGGTGATAGAGACCTGGGAAAACCTGGAAGTGTCTTTAAGCGATCCTCATTAATTTTTCAGTTATCCAGATCAAGCCCCCCCCCAATTGATGTTTTGGTTGTGCTTTTTTAAATGCCAATTGGCCTTTTGATGTCCACTATGCTTAGCCATGGTCGGCTTGTTGTGTGCTTCCTCCCTTTTGGGTTTTTTTAATAAAATTATCTACTTACCCAAAAAAAAAAAAAGAAGAATGAATAATGAAGAATGAAGAAGAAGATGAAGAAGAAGAAGAATGAAGAAAATAATGAATGAAAAAGAAGAACATAGAAGAAGAAGAATGAAGAAAAGAATAAGAAAGAAGAACATAGAAGAAGAAGAATGAAGAAGAAGAATGTAGAAGAAAAATGAAGAACAAAGAAGAAGAATGAAGAATAAAGAATGAAGACGAAAAAGAAGAAGATGACGAATGTTAGTTGAAAGAAGAAGAAGAAGAAGAAGAAGAACGAAAAACAAAGAAGTAGAAGAAGAAAATTACCCCCCAAAAAAAAAGTAAGAGGCGCATCTGAAGGATGCTGGCTCACTACTAAATGGCAGTAAAGTGTAGGGTCCCCTTTTGGGTTCCAAGTTGTAAGTTGTTTTGTGTTGGTTTTTTGTGTTGGGCTTCTCAGCCTTGTCGGCTTTATTGCTTAGCCATGCCCGCCTTGTAGTGTGCTCCCCCCCTCTTTGGGTTTTTTTAATAAATTTATCTAATTACCCAAAATAAAAAGAATAAAGAATGAAGAAGAAGATGAATGAAGAAAAGAATGAGAAAGAAGAACATAGAAGAAGAAGAATAAAGAAGAAGAATGTAGAAGAAGCATGAAGAACAAAGAAAAAGAATGAAGAAGAAAAAGAAGAAGATGAAAAAAGTAGTTGAAAGAAGAAGAATGAAAAAGAAAGAAGAAGTAGAAGAAGAAGAATAAGAAGAAAATTACCACAAAAAAAAAAAGTAGAAGAAGAAGTTCGCAGGCGCACTTCTTCTTCTTCTTTATTCTTCTTCCTCTTCTTCTTTCATGATGTCCTTTCTTCTTTTTCTTTGTCATTCGTCTTCTCCCGTCTTCTTCTTCATTTTTCTTCTTCTTCATTTTTCTTCTTCTTTCTTATTCTTATTTTTCATCTTATTTTTCTTCTTCTTCATTTTTCTTCTATTTTACATCATTTTGTGACAATATGGGTTACGATCATCTCATATGTTTAGCATCCAAGTTTTAATCTTCTGAAAATCATAGTTGAAGACTCAACTCCTTCTTAAAATTAAGCTACTCTCTCTTGCCCATCGCATTTGGATTCCCTCTATTTCTAGAAGATGTGGTTGAGCTTGAGTGTAGGGTTTGCAACTCATATTGTCAGAAGAATAAAATTTGAATGCTAATTGCATGAGATGATCGTGAACCATATTATCATAAAATGGTGCAAAATGCGCTCGTGCTCTTTGAATGAAAAAGAAGAAGAAGAATGAAGCAGAATAAGGAAAAAGAAGAAGAAGAAGAAGAGAAGGAAACAAGAAGAATGAAGAAAGAAGAAAGAAGAAGAAGAAGAAAGAAGAAGAATGAAGAAGAAAGAGGAAGAGAAAGGAGAAAAATAATGAAGAAGAAAAATGAAGAAGAAGAAAATGAAGAAAAAGAAGAACAATGAAGAAGAACAATGAAGAAGAAAAAGAAAGAAGAATGAAGATGAAAAAAGAAAAAGAAAAAGAAAATGAAGATGTAAAAATGGCGAAGAAGAATGAAGAAAAAGAAGAAGAATAAGTAGAAGAAGTCGAATAAAGAAGAAGAAGTTGGTGAAGAATGAATAAAAGAATGAAAACGAAGAAAGAAGAAAGAATAGCAAAGAAGAAGAAGAATGAAGAAGATAAATGTAGAAGAAGAATGTAGAAGAAGAAGAATGAGGAATGAAGAACGAATAATGTAGAAGAAGATGAAGAAGATGAAGAATAAGAAGAATGAAGAAAAGAATGAGAATGAAGAACAAAGAAGAATTTGAATGAAGAAGAAGAATGTAGAAGAAGAATGAAGAACAAAGAAGAAGAATGAATAGTAAAGAATGAAGAAGAAAAAGAAGAAGATGAAGAAAGTAGTTGAAAGTAGAAGAATGAAAAAGGAAGAAGAAGAAGAAGAAGAAGAAAATTACCACAAAAAAAATAGAAGAAGAAGAAGTTTTCCGGCGCACTTATGAAGGGCACTGGCGCACTTTTGAAATGGCACTGCCACCTTCTAAAGTGTGCTGGCGCGCTTCTTCTTCTTCTTCATTCTTCTTCCTCTTCTTCTTTCATCATTTCCTTTCTTCTTTTTCTTCTTCGTTCTTCTTCTTCTGTCTTCTTTTTCATTTTTCTTCTTCTTTCTTCTACTTTCATCATGTCCTTTCTTCTTTTTCTTCTTCATTCTTCTTCTTCCGTCTTGTTCTTCATTTTTCTTCTTCTTTCTTCTTCTTCTTTCTTCTTCTTCTTATTTCTTCTTCATTCTTCTTCTTCTTTCTTCTTCTTATTCTTCTTCTTATTCTTTTCTTATATTTCTTCTTCTTCATTCTTCTTCTCTTTTACACCATTTTGTGACAACATGGGTTACGATCATCTCATGTGTTTGCATTTAAGTGTTATTCTTCTAACAATCTAAGTTGAAGTCCCAAATCCTTCTTAGGATTAAGCTATTCTCTAGCTCAATTGCATTTGGATTCCCTTTGTTTCTAGAAGATGAGGTTGAGCTTGAGTTTAGGGTTTGCAACTCAGACTGTCAGAAGAATAAAATTTGGATGCTAACTATATGAGATGATCGTGAACCACGGTCATAAAATGGTGCAAAATATTCTCATGCTATTTGAATGAAAAAGAAGAAGAAGAATGAAGCAGAAAGTGGAAAAAGAAGAAGAACAAGAGGAGGAAACATAAAGAATGAAGATGAAGAAAGAAAAAAATGAAGAAGAAAGAGGGGGAGAAAGAAGCAAAATAATGAAGAAGAAAGATGAGGAAGAAGAAAAAGAAGAAAAAGAAGAAGAATGAAGAAGAATAAGAATGAAGAAGAAAAAGAAAGAAGAAGAATGAAGATGTAGAAAAAGAAGAATGAAGATGTAGAAAAAGACGAAGAAGATGAAGATTGAAAAATGGCGATGAAGAATAAGTAGAAGAAGGTGAATGAAGATGAAGAAGATGATGAAGAATGAAGAAAAGAATGAAAAAGAAGAAAGAAGTACATAGAAGAAGAAGAATATAGAAGAAGAATGAAGAACAAAGAAGATGAATAAAGAATGAAGAATGAAGAAGAAGATGAAGAAGAAGAAAGTCGAAGAAGAATGAGAAAGAAGAACATAGAAGAAGAAGAATGAAGAAGAAGAAAGTCGAAGAAGAATGAAGAACAAAGAAGAAGAATGAAGAATAAAGAATGAAGAACAAAAAGAAAGAAAATGAAGAAAGTTGTTGAAAGAAGAAAAATGAAAAAGAAAGAAGAAGAAGAACAAAAATGAAAGAAGGAGAAGAAGAAGAAAATTACCACACAAAAGAGAAGAAGAAGAAGAAGAAGAAGAAGTTCGTTGGCCAACTTTTGAAGGGCGTTGGCCCACTTCTGAAGGGCCCGGGCGCACTTCTAATGCATTTTGAACCACTTCTTCTTCTTCTTCTTTATTCTTCTTCCTCATCTTCTTTCATCATGTCCTTTCTTCTTTTTCTTCTTCATTCTTCTTCTTCGGTCTTCTTCTTCATTTTTTGTCTTCTTTCTTCTTCTTTTTTCTTTTCTTCTTTTTTCTTCTTCATTCTTCTTATTCTTCTTCATATTTTTTTTCTTCTTCGTTCTTCTACTGTTTCACACCATTTTGGGACAATATGGGTTACGATCACCTCATGTGTTACCATCCAAGTTTTATTCTTTTAACAATATGAGTTAATGACCCAACTTCTTATTCTTAGGATTAGGCTACTCTCTATCTCAATCTCATTTAGATTCCCTCTGTTCTTAGAAGATGCGGTTGAGCTTGAGTGGAGGGTTTGCAACTCAAATTGCTAGAAGTGCAAAATTTAAATGCTAACTGCATGAGATGATCGTGAACCACATTGTCATAAAATGGCACAAAATGTGCTCCTGCTCTTTAAATGAAAAAAAAGAAGAAGAAAAATGAAACAGAAAAAGGAAAAAGAAAAAGAAGAAGAGGGGGAAACAAGACGAATAAAGAAGAAAAAAGAAGAAGAATGGAGAACAAAGAGGAAGAGAAAGAAGAAAAATAATGGAGAAGAAAGAGGAAGAGAAAGAAGAAAAATAATGAAGAAGAAAGATGAAGTAGAAGAAAAAGAAGAAAAAGAAGAATGGAGAAGAAGAAGTGGAATGAATAAGAAAAAGAAAGAAGAAGATTGAAGAAGAAGAAAAAGATGAAGATTGAAAAATGGCGAAGAAAAATGAAGAAAATGAAGAAGAACAAGTGAAAGAAGATGAATGAAGAAGAATAAGACGAAGAAGAATGAAGAAAAGAATGAAAAAGAAGATAGAAGAACATAGAAGAAGAAGAATGAAGAAGATGAATGAAGAACAAAGAAGAAGAATGAAGAAAAGAATGAGAAAAAAGAACATAGAAGAAGAAGAATGTAGAAGAAGCATGAAGAACTAAGAAAATGAAGAAGAAAAAGAAGAAGACAAAGAAAGTAATTGAAAGAAGAAGAGTGAAAAAGAAAGAAGAAGAAGAAGAAGAAGAAGAAGAAGAAGAACGAAAAAGAAAGTAGATGAATAAGAAGAAAATTACCACACAAAAAAAAAGTCAAAGAAGAAGTTCGCTGGTGCACTTCTTCAGGGCACTGGCACACTTCTTCTTTATTCTTCTTCCTTTTCTTCTTTCATCTTGTCCTTTCTTCTTTTCCTTCTTCATTCTTCTTCTTCCGTCTTCTTCTTCATTTTTCTTTTTCTTTCCTCTTCATCATTCTTCTTCTGCTTTCCTCTTCTTATTCTTCTTCTTAATTTTCTTCTTCTTCATTCTTTTTCTATTTTTGACCGTTTTGTGACAATATGGGTTATGATCATCTCATGTGTTAGCATCCAACTATTATTCTTCTAAAAATTTGAGTTGAAGAGCCAACTCCTTCTTAGGATTAAGCTACTCTCTAGCTCAATTGCATTTGGATTCCCTCTGTTTCTGGAAGATGCGGTTGAGCTTGACTGTAAGGTTTGCAACTCAGATTGTCAGAAGAATAAAATTTAAATGCAAACTGCATGAGATGATCGTGAACCATATTGTCACAAAATGGTGCAAAATTTGCTTGTGCTCTTTGAATGAAAAAGAAGAAGAAGAATGAAGTAGAAAGTGGAAAAAGAAGAAGAAGAAGTGGAGGAAACAAGATCAAGAAAGAAGAAGAATGAAAGAAGGAAAATAATGAAGAAGAAAGATCAAGAAGAAGAAAAAGAAGAAAAAAAAAAGAATGAAGAAGAATAAGAATGAAGATGAAAAAGAAAGAAGAAGAATGAAGATGAAGAAAAAGAAGAAGAAGATGAAGATTGAAAAATACAGAAGAAGAATGAAGAAAAAGAAGAAAAACAAGTAGAAGAAGATGAATGAAGAAGAAGAAGATGAAGAAGAATGAGAAAGAAGAAAGAAGAACATAGAAGAAGAAGAATGTAGAAGAAGAAAGAAGAACAAAGAAGAAAAATGAAGAATGAAGAATAAAGAAGAAGATGAAGGAGAAGAAGAATGAAGAAAAGAATGAGAAAGAAGAATATAGAAGAAGATGAATGAAGAAGAAGAATGTAGAAGAAGAATGAAGAACAAAGAAGAAGAATGAAAAATAAAGAATGAAGAAGAAAATGAAGAAGATGAAGAAAGTAGTTGAAAGAAGAAGAATGAAAAATAAAGAAGAAGAAGAAAAAGAAGAAGAACGAAAAAGAAAGAAGAAGAAGAAGAAGAAAATTAACACAAAAAAAAGAAGAAGAAGTTTGCTGGCGCACTTTTAAAGGGTGCTGGTGCACTTCTTCTTTTTTATTCTTCTTCCTCTTCTTCTTTCATCATGACCTTTTTCTTCTTTTTCTTCTTCATTCTTATTTTTCCATCTTCTTTTTAATTTTTCTTCTTCTTTCTTCTTCTTCATTATTCTTCTTCTTTCTTCTTCTCATTCATCTTCTTATTTTTCTTCTTCTTCATTCTTCTTCTGTTTTCCACCTTTTTGTGACACTATGGGTTACGATAATCTCAAGTGTTAGCATCCAAGTTTTATTCTTCTGACAATCTGAGTCGAAGATCCAACTTCATCTTCTTAGGATTAAGCTACTCTTACTCATTCGCATTTGGATTCCCTCACTTTCTAGAAGATGCAGTCGAGCTAGAGTGTAAGGTCTGCAACTCAGATTGTCAGAAGAATAAAATATGGATGCTAACTGCATGAGATGATCGTGAACCATATTGTCATAAAATGGTACAAAATGTGCTCGTGCTCTTTGGAAGAAAAAGACAAAGAAGAAGAATGAAGCAGAAAGAGGAAAAAGAAGAAGATGAAGAGGAGGAAACAAGAAGAATGAAAATGGAGAAAGAAGAAGAATTGTGAAGAAAGAGGAAGAGAAAGAAGGAAAATAATGATGAAGCAAGATGAAGAAGAAGAAAGTGAAGAAAAAGTAAAAGAATGAAGAATGAAGAAGAAAAAGAAAGAAGAAGAATGAAAATAATAAAAAAAAAGAAGAAGATGAAGATTGAAAAATGGGGAAGAAGAACGGAGAAAAAGAAGAAGAAGAATAAGTTGAAGAAGACGAATAAAGAAGAAGAAGATGAAGAAGAATGAAGGAAAGAATTAGGAAGAAGAAAAAAGAACATAGAAGAAGAAGAATGAAGAAGAAGAATGTAGAATAAGAATGAAGAACAAAGAAGAAGAACGAAGAAAACAATAAGAAAAAAGAACATAGAAAAAGAATAATGAAGAAGAAGAATGAAGAACAAAGAAGAAGAATGAAGAATAAGGAATGAAGAAGAAAAAGAAGAAGATGAAGAAAGTAGTTGAAAGACGAAGAATGAAAAAGAAAGAAGAAGAAGAAGAATGAATAAGAAATAAGAAGAAGAAGAAGTAAATTACCCAAAAAAAAAGAAAAAAAAAGAGGCGCATCTGAAGGGTGCGGGCACACTTCTAAAGTGTGCGGGCGCACTTCTTCTTCTGTATTCTTCTTCCTCTTCTTCTTCCATCATGTGCTTTTATTTTTTCCTTCTTCATTCTTCTTCTTCTGTCTTCTTTTTCATTTTTCTTCTTCTTCATTCTTCTTCTTTCTTATTTTTATTTTTCTTCTTCTTCATTCTTCTTCAGTTTTACACCATTTTGTGACAATATGGATTACAATCATCTCATATGTTAGCATCCAAGTTTTATTTTTCTGACACTCTGAGTTGAAGACCAAATTCCTTCTTCTTAGGATTAAGCTACACTCAAGATCAATCGCATTTCGTTTCCCTTTGTTTTTAGAAGATGCGGTTGAGCTTGAGTGTAGGGTTTGCAACTCAGATTGTCAGAAGAATAAAATATTTATGCTAACTGCATGAGATGATCGTGAACCATATTGTCATAAAATGGTACAAAATGTGCTCGTGCCCGTTGAATGAAAAGAAGAAGAAGAAGAAGAAGAAGAAGAAGAAGACGAGGAAACAAGAAGAATAAAGATGAAAAAAGAAGAAGAATGAAGAAGAAAGAGGAAGAGCAAGAAGAAAAATAATGAAGAAGAAAGATGAAGAAGAAGAAAAAGAAGAAAAAGACGAAGAATGAAGAAGAAGAAGAAAAAGAAAAAAGAAGAATGAAGATGAAGAAAAAGAAGAAGAAGATGATGAATGAAGAAGAAGAATGTAGATGAAGAATGAGGAACAAAGAAGAAGAATGAAGAATGAAGACTGAAGAAGAAGAATGGGAAAGAAGAACAGTGAAGAAGAAGAATGAAGAAGAAGAATGTTGAAGAAGCATGAAGAACAAAGAAAAAGATTGAAGACGAAAAAGAAGAAGATGAAAAAGTAGTTGAAAGAAGAAGAGTGAAAAAGAAAGAAGAAGAAGTAGAAGAAGAACGAAAAAGAAAGGAGAAGAAGAAGAAGAAATTTACCACAAAAAAGAAAAATAAGAAGTAGAAGTTTACGGGCGCACCCCTGAAGGGCGCCGGCGCACTTCTTCATCTTCTTCTTTATTTTTCTTCCACTTCTTCTTTCATCATGTCCTTTTTTCTTTTTCTTCTTCATTCTTCTTCTTTTGTCTTCTTTTTCCTTTATCTTCTTCTTTCTTTGTCTTCATTCTTCTTCTTCTTTCTTCTTCTCATTCATCTTCTTATTTTTCTTCTTTTATTTTCCACCTTTTTGTGACACTATGTGTTACGATCATCTCATGTGTTAGCATCCAAGATTTATTCTTCTGCCAATCTGAGTTGAAGACCCAACTCCTTCTTAGGATTAAGCAACTCATATTTTTAGAAGAATAAAATATGGATGCTAACTGCATGAGATGATCGTGAACCATATTGTCATAAAATGGTGCAAAATGTGCTCGTGCTCTTTGAATGAAAAAGAAAAAGAAGAAAAATAAATCAGAAGGAGGATGAAGAAGATGAAGAAGAGGAGGAAAGAAGATGAATGAAGATGAAGAAAGAAGAACAATGAAGAAGAAAGAGAAAGAGAAAGAAGAAAAATAGTGAAGAAAAAAGATGAAGAAGAATAAAAGGAAGAAAAAGAAGAAGAATGAAGAAGAAGATGAAGAAGAACGTAGAAGAAAAAGAAAGAAGAAGACGAATGAAGAACAATGGAGAAAAGAATGAAAAAGAAAAAAGAAGAACATAGAAGAATGAAGAAGAAGAATGTAGAAGAAGAATGAGGAAGAAAGAAGAAGAATGAAGAATGAAGAAAAGAATGAGAAAGTAGAACATAGAAGAAGAAGAATGAAGAAGAAGAATGTAAAAGAAGCATGAGGAACAAAGAAAAAGAATGAAGAAGAAAAAGAAGAAGATGAAGAAAGTAGTTGAAAGAAGAAGAATGAAAAAGAAAGAAGAAGAAGAAGTAGAAGAAGAACGAAAAAGAAAGAAGAAGAAAAGAAGAAATTTACCACAAAAAAAAAAAGAAGTTGAAGTTCGCTGGCGCACTTCTTCATCTTCTTCTTTATTCTTCTTCACTTCTTCTTTCAGCGTGTCCTTTTTTCCTTTTCTTCTTCATTCTTCTTCTTCCGTCTTCTTTTTCCTTTTTCTTCCTCTTTCGACTTCTTCATTCTTTTTCTTCTTTTTTCTTCTCATTCATCTTCTAATTTTTCTTCTTCTTCGTTATTAATTTGTTTTCCAACTTTTTGTGACACTATGGGTTACGATCATCTCATGTATTAGCATCCAAGTTTTATTCTTCTGAAAATCTGCATTGAAGACCCAAGTCCTTCTTCTTAGGATTAACCTATTCTCTACCTCAATCGCATTTGGATTCCCTCTGTTTCTAGAAGATGCAGTTGAGCTTGAGTGTAGGGTTTGCAACTCAAATTGTCAGAAGAATAAAATATGGATGCTAACTACATGAGATGATCGGGACCCATATTGTCATAAAATGGTGTAAAATGTGCTCGTGCTCTTTGAATGAAAAAGAAGAAGAAGAAGAATGAAGAAGAAGAATGAAGCAGAAAGAGGAAAAAGAAGAAGAATAAGAGGAGGAAACAAGAAGAATGAAGAAGAAAGAGTAAGAGAAAGAAGGAAAATAATGAAGAAGAACAACGAAGAAGAAGAAAAAAAAGAAAAAGAAGAAGAATGAAGAAGAAGAACAAAAAGAAAGAAGAAAAATGAAGATGAAGAAAAAGAAGAAGAAGATGAAGATTGAAGAAGAAGAATGTAGGAGAAGAATGGGGAACAAAGAAGAAGAATGAAGAATGAAGAATGAAGAAGAAGAATGAAGAAAAGAATGAGAAAGAAGAACATAGAAGAAGAAGAATGTAGAAGAAGAATGTAGAAGAAGCTTAAAGAAAAAAGAAAATGAATGAAGAAGAAAAAGAAGAAGATGAAGAAAGTAGTTGAAAGAAGAAGAAAAAAAACGAATGAAGATGAAAAAGAAGAATATGAAAAAGTAGTTGAAAGAAGAAGAAAGAAAAAGAAAGAAGAAGAAGTCAAAGAAGAACGAAAAAGAAAGAAGAAGAATAAGAAGAAATTTACGACAAAAAAAAAAGAAGTAGAAGTTCGTTGGCGCACTTCTTCATCTTCTTCTTTTTTCTTCTTCCACTTCTTCTTTCAGCATGTCCTGTTTTCTTTTTCTTCTTCATTCTTCTTCTTTCGTCTTCTTTTTCCTTTTTTTTTTTTTTGGTAAATAGATAATATTATTAATGCCCAAAAGGGAGGGAGCACATTAAAAGCCGGCCATGGTTAAGCTAAAAAGCTGACAGGGCTGGGAAGCCCTGCACAAAGCCACAAAAAAATAAAAATAGATTACAATTTGGAAACGAACTAGGGGACCCAACCCTAACAACTGATTAATGAACATCAAAAGGCCAATTGGCCATAAAAAACAAAACAAGGCAACGACTAGGAGGGGGCTTGATCAGCATGATGGAAGAACTGATTAGGATCCCTCAGCGATTCTTCCAACTCTTCCCAAGACTCAATCACTGGGAGCCAAAATCTGATTCCTAGCTAGACCTTTTTCTCTCTCTTCCTCCCATCTTCTTTATGCAACTTCTTCAAAATCTTCATCTTCTTCACCAATATCATTAGCTTCTACAGGAATTTTGGGAATATTCAAGTCCACAACAGGAGCCATCATCCATTCAAGTAAATCAGAGGAAAAGGATCTAAATTTCTTACGGGAAGAATTTAGAAAAGATTCATGAATAAGGGGGGAAGGACGCATATCAGATTTCTTAAATCGAGAACAGTTAAATTCATGACAAGGATAGGGGGTATGGCCAATGGATGATAATCTGGTATTTGCTGATTCTTTACTCGGTTTATGATTAATAGGAGTGGTTTCATTCTGGTCTCCCTTACAGTTTAAGGATTGGGGGCGAGTTTTGGATATGATTTGAGAGGGGTGGTTCAGATTTGGGCCAGGGCAGAGATTCAGGGCTTGACTAGGGTCCAAAAAAACCTCCTCGGTCAAAATTTGCTGAGCAGTATCTGTCGAAAAAATAGGGGCATCAAGCGGTTTAGAAGGAGTCATCTCCACCTTAGGTTCCAAGACCCCAAATCAGTTGGCCAGAGCAGGACAATCTCAGACTGACCAGAAAAATTCAAAAAATTTTTTTCTAAAAGGGGGGTTGGATTTGACTGCCCTGCTTTTTCCAGAGGGCAGATGGCAGGGTTAGGATCAGGACCACCAAAGGGGTCGTCTGGTCTCGACACGGGTCCAAATTTTTGGTGCCACTCATTACGAGGCAGACTTGGCAGCAAGGATTCTTGGATCTAGTTCTGGTATTGCCCAGATGGAGTCGTCTTCCTCACCCGCACTTTTTCTTCTTCTTTCTTCTTCTTCTTTCTTCTTTTCATTCATCTTTTTTATTTTTTTTCTTCTTCGTTCTTCTTCAATTTTCCACATTTTTGTGACACTATGGGTTACGATCATCTCATGTAATAGCATCTATGTTTTATTTTTCTGACAATCTGAGTTGAAGACCAAACTTCTTCTTCTTAGGATTAAGCTACTCTCTAGCTCAATCGCATTTGGATTCCGTTTGTTTCTAAAAGACATGGTTGAGCTTGAGTGTAGGGTTTGCTACTCAGATTGTCTGAAGAATAAAATATGGATACTAACTGCATGAGATGATCGTGAACCATATTGTCATAAAATGGTGCAAAATGTGCTCGTGCTCTTTGAATGAAAAAGAAGAAGAAGAAGAATGAAGCAGAAAGTGGAAAATGAAGAAGAAGAAGAAGAGGAGGAAACAAGACGAATGAAGATGAAGAAAGAAGAAGAATGAAGAAGAAAGACGAAGAAGCAGAAAAAGAAGAAAAAGAAGAAGAATGAAGAAGAAGAAGAAAAAGAAGAAGAATGAAGAAGAAGAAGAAAAAGAAAGAAGAAGAATGAAGATGAAGAAAAAGAAGAAGAAGAAGATGAAGATTGAATAAGAAGAATGTAGAGGAAGAATGAGGAACAAAGAAGAAGAATGAAGAATGAAGAATGAAGAAGAAGAATGAAGAAAAGAATGAGAAAGAAGAACATAGAAGAAGAAGAATGTAGAAGAAGAATGTAGAAAAAGCTTGAAGAACAAAGAAAAGGAATGAAGAACAAAAAGAAAAAGATGAAGAAAGTAGTTGAAAGAAGAAGAAAGAAAAAGAAAGAAGAAGAAGAAGAAGTAGAAGAAGGACGAAAAAGAAAGAAGAAGAATAAGAAGAAATTTGACACAAAAAAAAAGAAGTAGAAGTTCACTGGCGCACTTCTAAAGGGCGCTGGCGCAGTTCTAAAGTGCGCGTGCGGGGGCAAAAATTGATTTTTCTCTCTCTATCATTCCATTGGCCATTTCCGTTGCCATTACGCATGGAATTTTCTGACTACCTCTACCCTAAATTTTCCTTGTTCATTTTGTAGAACACTAAAAATGAAGAATATTGGAACTTGAATCACCTCATTTGGGAATAAAATGACCAACTTATGAATTTCTAAAGTTTGAACAAGCCATTTTATGATAATTTGGCTAATGACTCTCCATGGGATGCTTTGTAGATCTCTGCCAAAAATCCTTTACATCCACTTTATAGGGCACTAAAAATGAGGAATAATGGCCTTTGAATCATCTGAATCGGACGTATAATGGCCAAGATATGAAGAAATGAAGTTATATTGATAATTCTGCATGCAAGCTTGAATGGGACCCATCGGTGACCTTTACCCAGGATTCTTCACGTTCACTTTGAAAAGGACAAAAAATAAGAAACATTGGTACTTAAACCATAAGATTCACATGTCGGATGATCAAGATATGATGATTTGAAATTCAAACAATCCAACTTACGATAATTTGCATTGAAGCCCTAGGGATTATTTATAATAATTTATGGTACTTCTCTTGTATGTATCATCCGACTAAAATGACCATTTCTTCTTCATTTGATTTCAGAATTGAGCAATTCTGGTCTCATTTCGAATATAATTCCATGACCTATGCATCTATGCAGATTACAGCATGTGACCTTGTTGTGGGACCCACCAAAAACTACCTCGAGGTCATAGTCAAAACCCAATATTCATTCATATCTCTTCCTTTGTTGTCTACACACCAGCAGGTCTTTGTTTAGTTAGGGATGGCAAAAATGGTGTGCTTATTGAACCATAATGTTATAAAATGGTGCAAAATGTGCTCGTGCTCTTTGAATGAAAAAGAAGAAGGAGAAAAATAAGAGGAAGAAACAAGAAGAATGAAGATGAAGAAAGAAGAAGAATGAAGAAGAAAGAGGAAGAGAAAGATGAAAAATAATGAAGAAGAAAGACGAAGAAGAAGAAAAAGAAGAGAAAGAAGAAGAATGAAGAAAAAGAAGAAAAAGAAAAAGAAGATGAATATTGAAGAAGAAGAATGTAGAAGAAGAATGAGGAACAAAGAAGAATAATGAAGAATGAAGAATGCAGAAGAAGAATGAAGAAAAGAATGAGAAATAAGAACATAGAAGAAGAAGAATGAAGAAGAAGAATGTAGAAGAAGCATGAAGAACAAAAGAAAAAGAATGAAGACGAGAAAGAAGAAGATGAAAATGTAGTCGAAAGAAGAAAAATGAAAAAGAAAGAAGAAGAAGAAGTAGAATAAGAACGAAAAAGAAAGAAGAAGAATAAGAAGAAATTTACCACAAAGAAAAAAAAAGAAGTAGAAGTTCGCAGGCGCACTTCTGAAGGGCGCCGGCGCACGCACTTCTAAAGTGCGCTGGTGCACTTCTTCATCTTGTTCTTTATTCTTCTTCCACTTCTTCTTTCATCATGTCCTTTTTTCTTTTTCTTCTTCATTCTTCTTCTTTCGTCATCTTTATCCTTTTTCTTCTTCTTTCTTCTTCTCGTTCGTCTTCTTATTTATATTCTTCTTCATTCTTCTTTTATTTTCCACCTTTTTGTGACACTATGGGTTACGGTCATCTCATGTGTTAGCATCCAAATTTTATTCTTCTGACAATCTGAGTTGAAGTCCCAACTCCTTCTTTTTAGGATTAAGCTACTCTGTAGCTCAATCGCATTTGGATTCCCACTTTTTCTAGAAGATGCGAATGATCTTGAGTATAGGGTCTGCAACTCAGATTGTCAAAAGAATAAAATATGGATGCTAACTGCATGAGATGATCATGAACCATATTATCATAAAAGGTGCAAAATGTGCTCGTGCTCTTTGAATGAAAAAGAAGAAGAAGAAGAAGAAGAAGAAGAAGAAGAAGAGGAAACAAGAAGAATGATGATGAAGAAAGAAGAAGAATGAAGAAGAATGAAGAAGAAAGAGGAAGAGAAAGAAGAAAAATAATAAAGAACAAAGACGAAGAAGAAGAAAAAGAAGAAAAAGAAGAAGAATGAAGAAGAAGAAGAAAAAGAAAGAAGAAGAATGAAGATGAAGAAAAAGAAGAAGAAGATGAAGATTGAAGAAGAAGAATGTAGAAGAAGAATGAGGAAGAAAGAAGAAGAATGAAGAATGAAGAATGAAAAAGAAGAATGAAGTGAGAAAGAAGAACATTGAACAAGAAGAATGTAGAAGAAGCATGAAAAACAATGAACAAAAAAGAATGAAGACGAAAAAGATGAAGATGAAAAAGTAGTTGAAAGAAGAAGAATGAAAAAAAAAAAAAGAAGTAGAAGAAGAACGAAAAAGAAAGAAGAAAAATAAGAAGAAATTTACCATAAAAAAAAAGAAGTAGAAGTTCACGGGCGCACTTTTTCGTCTTCTTCTTTTATTGTTCTTCCACTTCTTTCATCATGTCCTTTTTTATTTTCTTCTTTATTCTTCTTCTTCTTTTCTTATTCTTTCTTCTTCTTCATTCTTCTTCTTCTTTCTTCTTCTTCTTTCTTCTTCTCATTCAACTTTTTATTTTTCTTCTTCTTCATTCTTTTTCTGTTTTCCACCTTTTTGTGTCACTATGGGTTACGATCATCTCATGTTTCAGCATCCAAGTTTTACTCTTTTGACAATCTGAGTTGAAGACCCAACTCCTTCTTCTTAGGATTAAGCTACTCTCTAGCTCAATCGCATTTGGATTCTCTCTCTTTCTAGAAGATGCGGTTGAGCTTGAGTGTACAGTCTGCAACTCAGATTGTCAGAAGAATAAAATATGGATGCTAACTGCATCAGATGATCGTGAACCATATTTCCTTAAAATGGTGCAAAATGTGCTCGTGCTGTTTGAATGAAAAAAGAAGAAGGAGAAGAAGAAGACGAAGAAAGAAAAAGAATGAAGATGAAAAAAGAAGTAGAATGAAGAATAAAGAGGAAGAGAAAGAAAAAAATATAATGAAGAAGGAAGACGAAGAAGAAGAAAAAGAAGAAAAAGAAGAAGAAAGAATAAGAAGAAGAAAGAGAAAGAAGAAGAATGAAGATGAAGAAATAGAAGAAGAAGATGAAGATTGAAGAAGAAGAATGTAGAAGAAGAATGAGGAACAAAGAAGAAGAATGAAGAATGAAGAATGAAGATTGAAGAAGAAGAACGAAGAAAATAATGAGAAAGAAGAACATATAAGAAGAAGAAGAATGTAGAAGAAGCATGATGAACAAAGAAAAAGAATGAAGACGAAAAAGGAGAAGACGAAAAACTTATTGAAAAGGAAGAATGAAAAGGAAAGAAGAAGAAGAAGTAGAATAAGAACGAAAAAGAAAGAAGAAGAATAAGAAGAAATTTACCATAAAAAAAAAGAAAGAAAGAATTAGAAGTTTGCAGGCGCACTACATCATTTTCTTCTTTATTCTTCTTCCACTACTTCTTTCATCATGTCCTTTTTTCTTTTTCTTCTTCATTCTTCTTCTTCCATCTTATTTTTTATTTTTCTTCTTCTTTCTTCTTCTTCATTCTTCTCCTTCTTTCTTCGTCTCATTCATCTTCTTATTTTTCTTCTTGTTCATTCTTCTTCTATTTTCCACCTTTTTGTGACACTATGGGTTGTGATCATCTCTTGTGTTAGCATCCAAGTTATATTCTTCAGACAATTTGAGTTGAAGACCTAACTTCTTCTTCTTAGGATGAAGTTACTCTCAAGCTCAATTGCATTTGGATTCCCTCTGTTTCTAGAAGATGTGGTTGAGCTTGAGTGTAGGGTTTGCAACTCAGATTGTCAGAATAATATAATATGGATGCTAATTGCATGAGATTATCGTGAACCATATTGTCAAAAAATGGTGCAAGATGTGCTCGTGCTCTTTGAATGAAAAAGTGAAAGAAGAAGAATGAATCAGAAAGAGGTAAAAGAAGATGAGGAATAGGAGGAAAAAAGAAGAATGAAGATAAAGAAAGAAGAAGAATGAAGAAGAAAGTGAAAGAGAAAGAAGAAAAATAATGAAGAAAAAAGATGAAGAAGAATAAATGGATGAAAAAGAAGAAGAATGAAGAAGAAGAAGACGAAGACCGAAGAAGAAAAAGACAGAAGAAGAATGAAGATGAAGAAAAAGAAGAAGAAGATGAAGATTGAAAAATGGGGAAGAAGAATAAAGAAAAAGAAGAAGAATAAGTATAAGATGACGAATGAAGAAAAAGAAGATGAATAAAGAATGATGAATAAAAGAATGAAGAAGAAGAAAGAAGAACATAGAAGAAGAAGAAGAAGAATGAAGAAGAAGAATGTAAAAGAAGAATGAGGAACAAAGAAGAAGAATGAAGAATGAAGAATGTAGAATGTAGAAGAAGAACGAAGAAAAGATTGAGAAAGAAGAACATAAAAGAAGAAGAATGAAGAAGAAGAATGTAGAAGAAGCAAGTAGACAAAGAAAAAGAATGAACACGAAAAAGAAGAAGATGAAGAAAACAGTTGAAAGAAGAAGAAAGAAAAACAAAGAAGAAGAAGAAGTAGAAGAAGAAAGAAAAAGAAAGAAGAAGAGTAAGAAGAAATTTACCCAAAAAAAAAAATGTTGAAGTTCGCTGGCGTACTTCTAAAGGGAGCTGGCGCACTTCTTCATCTTCTTCTTCTTCTTTATTCTTCTGCTACCACTTCTTTCATCATGTCCTTTTTTTCCTTTTCTTCTTCATTCTTCTTCTTCTGTCTTCTTTTCTCCTTTTCTTCTTCTTCCCCTTTTCTTCTTCTTTTTTCTTCTTCATCCTTCTTATTCTTTCTCTGTCTCATTCATCTTCTTATTTTTCTACTTGTTCATTCTTCTTCTCTTTTCCACCCTTTTGTGACTCTATGGGTTACGATCATCTCATGTGTTAGCTTCCAAGTTTTATTCTTCTGATAATTTGAGTTGAAGTCCCAACTCTTTCTTCTTAGGATTAAGCTACTCTCTAGCTCAATCGCATTTGGATTCTGTCTGTTTCTAGAAGATGCAGTTGAGCTTCAGAGTAGGGTTTGCAAATCCGATTGTTAGAAGTATAAAATATGGATGTTAACTGCCTGAGATGATCATGAACCTTATTGTCTTAAAATGGTGCAAAATGTGCTCGTGCTCTTTGAATGAAAAAGAAGAAGAAGAAGAATGAATCAAAAATAGGAAAAAGAAGATGAAGAAGAGGATGAACGAAGAAGACTGAAGATGAAGAAAGTAGAA